>CM053745.1:48196824-48285682 GCA_028658305.1 Pachyuromys duprasi | reverse complement strand
TGGATGATATCTTTTATGTGCTCTTGGATTCGGTTTGCAAGTATTTTATTGAGTATTTTTGCATCAATGTTCATAAGAGAGATAGGTCTGAAGTTCTCTTTTTTTGTTGGATCTTTGTGTGGTTTAAGTATCAAGGTGACTGTGGTTTCATAGAAAGAGTTCGGTAATTTTCCTTCTACTTCTATTTTGTGGAACACTTTATAGGGAATTGGTGTTAGGACTTCTTTGAAGGTCTGGTAGAATTCTGCACTAAAGCTACAAGTTTTTATAACTTAAAGCATTTTAACTTTTGTCATCTACCGAGCTGTACCATTTTTCTGTTCCTTTCTTAGGAGAAGGTGTGCCCTGGACACAGGAAAGCAGGCTTTGCACTCAGGAAAGTCCAGGTCAAGTCCTGATGTGATACTTAACAAAACCGTGTGTCCTCAGATAGATTCCGTGAGCTTCATTTCCTCATCTGTGGGATGAAAACAACGGTGCCACAGTTGCATAGTGCTGTGGGAGGAGGCGTGTATGGGCTGCTCTGGTGAACATTCAGGGGAGCAGCTCACGTGCTTGCACATTCTTTCCAACATCCCAGTTCTTGCTCCTTTGAGAACACTGCTTGCAAACACTCTTCCTCTACCGTCTGTAAAACATTGTGAACGTTCGAGATTCTCCTGTTCTTCCTTTGCTGAATTTAATGTTTTATTCTTGGGAGTAATTTTTTTGCATTTTGATCCTACCTGCTCAGCAGTGTCTTTCTTTGTGGTTTTATGATATCCCAGATTACTGTTTTTACACACCTAGAATTTTTAAGTACTTAACCTCAAATGTGATAAACTATTGAAGCAATCCATCAATTAATACGGAAGCATGAGTTCTTAGTTTAGACCAGATATGAGCTAAGAAAAAAGAAATTGTTTATGGGATTGTTTCTCTTTCTGAGAGGAAAATACAATTTCTGCACTTGAGTGGCTCTAAGATATATTCATGGTCTTTGTATGGACAGGAAATCTGGCAAGAGAAACAGTTTCGAAAGCTCTTTGGCTACTTATGTTTACAAAATACTTTCTATTTCCCTTGCCCTATCTAAAGATTTCATTGTATAAAACATTTCTCTGACCTTAGGAAACTTATCAGTTATTTAGGAAAAACATTTGTGAAACATAATAAACCTTTTGTCTTTTGACAGTGAAAGATAGATCAGGCTGCTGAGGTAGCACAAAGAAGTAGAATACTTAACTAGAAAGTATTCTGTCAAGAAAAGAGAGGTTGAAGAATTCAGTGAAATTGGGACATCTTCCCTACGGCGAAGATGGTTTCTTGTTGGTTGTTGTGCTGCCTAAAGCAAATGATATCAATCAGCATCATATATTGAGTTTGATTTGAGAACAAGGTAAAAATTGCATTTTTCCCTAGGGAGGGGATTCCATTTCTTGAGTCTGGTCCATGGGGAGAAACCATTAGAGATGTTTTGCAGTGTCTTCTCTTAGGTTATTGATCATCTCCTATGGAACCTTGGTGAGTGCTGTGTTGGCTTTGTAAGACAATGACAGCATCTTGAGAAGTCCCAACTGCAAAGACCCAACGACCTGAAGAGTTATTACTATGGGTCATTTATTTGTAGGAGACATCCTCATATTCCCGTGATAGCTGTTTCCTCTTTTATGGAAGATGAGTGAGCTGTTCCCCCACCCCTCTGATACCCCTACAGATGACTGGTAAGCAGTATGTACTAGCTAAGGTTTGTGAGTGGAGGGACTGCATGTTAGTAATGACATTCAGCATTCTGGCCTGCTTTTCCTGTCCATGCACTCAATTATGGACAGTTCACTCTGCTGGTTGTTTCCTTTACTGTACAGGAACTTTTTATTTTCATGTAGTTCCATCTTTTCATTCTTGGAGTTAGTTTCTACAGTGTTGATGTTCTATTGCCTACCCCAATATGAATGGTATCTCCTGGTTTTTTTCTAGAAACATACCGTTAGTTATGTGAACAAAGTTCAGCTCCAGCCCGTGTTCTCTGTGCCTGCTAACATCTAACTAGCTAACAACAACTACTAACACTATGCTCTTGCTGGCTGTCAGATCCACCAAAGCTTTGAGCAGCCACACATTTAAGCTTTGTTCATTCGCTTATTGAATCCCAGAATAAACATCAAAGGAGACTGCTTGTTATTAAGGTCATATTATAGATGAGGAAACTAAAGATGAGGAAGATTTAGCAATTTGTCCATTGTAGATGCATGTTCAAAGTCATAACTATTTGATTTTAGATTATTCATGCTTAAATATCCCAAAATTACATCCTAATGTGTCCATGAAAGGTGAGCAGTAAGGAATACTCTTTATCATGGATCCTGAGACTTTTTTTCTTTTCAAACTCTGTGTGTGTGTGTGTGTCTGTGTGTGTCTGTGTGTGTGTGTGTGTGTGAGACTGTGTGTGTGTGACTGTGTGTGTGTGTGACTGTGTGTGTGTGTGTGTGTATGTGTGTGTGTAGGTCAAAGAACACACTTGTGGAACCACCTGTCTGAGGGTTCTGGGGATTGAACTCATGTTGACAGGCTCATGCAGCCAGCAGCTCTGTCCACTGAGTTATCTTCTTGGTCCAGGTCCTTTGATTTCTGAGAGTAAAAACTGGCTTTTTCTTCTGTTACATTTTCCAACCACAATGGTGCTCACCGAACCTCATACTTGAGATATTTTCTTCTGGTAGGATTAGTGAATCTTAGAACAAGAAGATAGGGTATAGACTGCGTTTTCTTTGCGGAAAGAACACACCGCAGTGAGGGATGCAAGCCAGTCCTGCCTGCTGCTCAATTGGAGGAGCCCAGAACCTCCGCTCCGTGAGCAGCACAGAAAGCTTTCGGGCGGAGTTAGCATGAAGCAAAGTGAGGACTTAAGACAAGGGCTACTTGACACATTCAAAGATGGATTTAGAGCATGGGAATTAGAAAAGAGACATGCTTATGTCTTTTGTCAATAACTTTGATTTTTGTGGCTGCCGAAGAGACCGTGTTTAAAGGATGTACCTCAAAACCAGGTTCAAAGATTAAGCAAGGTTTGAAAATTAGGATGGAAATGTCTAAGATGGCGTACTTGTTTCTTGTATCTTGAATGACCTTCCAATGAGCAGACTGTCCAGGCGTATGGAGGACAGATGAATGCTGACACAATTAAATGACAGTGGTTACAGGGTTGGACTTATATGTTGCACACATGCTTCATTAGCTGCTCTCGTGTTCTTGCTTGAGGCATGTCTTACCATTGTCTCCCTACAAGTGGTCAGATGTGTGGAAATTCTTGAGTCTGGCTGGAGCCATGACACAGTAACTGTGCAAGAATGAGGATCCAAGTTCAGATCCTTAGTACCTATATGAAACACTTCTCAGCTCGGGGGGGAGGCTGAGACCGGAGGATCCCTGCCCGTGGCTTCCTGGCCAGCAGTCGTGACAAACCGCTGCTCAGTGGGAGGGACTGTCTCAAAAATGGTGTGTGTATGGAGGGAAGAACAAAATGGTCTAATAAGATAGTAATGAGGAGGGGAGTGGAGAACAGGAGAAGATGCTCCACGTATGTGTGTACTTAGGTAACACACACGAGGAATATATGCAGTGGAAATGAAGAGGGGGAAGCTGAGTGAGGTTTTGCTTTAAAACTAGGAGAGTGACAAAGGGAGACATCTGATGTCCACCTGTGGCCTACAGACAAATGTTCATGCAAAGTACTTCCCAGCATATACATGCACACACACACACACACACAGAGAGAGAGAGAGAGAGAGAGAGAGAAAGAGAGAGAGAGACAGACAGACAGACAGAGAGAGAGAGAGAGAGAGAGAGAGAGAGACACTCACACACTCTTGCATGTGAGACGTTTGACTTTCAGCAAGACATGCACACCAGACTCGGTGTTGGGCTAGGGCAGCCTTTTCCTCCTTGTGTTCCTTGATCTCTCATCTTTCCCTCTCCCCTCAGTGGCAGCTTGTGAAAATGAAGATCCTCATTAGCCTGGCAGAATGCTGAAAAGTCTGGCTAGGCTGCTCTTGCCCTGGGACCGCAAAAGCAGACAGGTTGTCTGAGCGTTTACCTGTGAAGATGGACAGCACAGAGAACCGGCGCTAGCTCTGATTATGAAAAGGCTCACTGAACCTAGCAGTTCTGAAGTGCAAAGGCCAGCCTTGGGTATTATGAGGACTCCTGCATGAATTCACAGGATACCTTCAGTTCACAGCTAGTGACCACCTCAGTGATACCAGATATCAGCTGGTATTTTTGAGCATTAAGATGTGCCAGTTTACCAAAACAACTCAACAATGTGTTAAATGCCAGGGCATTTCTCGTTCATTTCTCATATTAAAGCTAATCTTTAAAAAATATTTATTTATTTTTATGTATGTGAGGGCTCTATCTGCATGTACCCCTATATGCCAGATGAAGGAATCAAATCACACTATAGATGGTAGTGAGCCACCATTTGGTTGCTGGGAAATGAACTCAGGACCTTTGGAGTTAGGAGCAGTCGGTGTTCTTAACCACTGAGCCATCTCGTCAGCCCCCTTAAAGCTAATCTTACGTATATTTGTTCTCTCCTGTGAATAGAGATCAACTTTCTGAGGCACAGAGACTAATCAACTAGCTGAGGACACACAGTGGTGGGTAGAGCTGAGAGTCAAGCTGAATTCTGTTGAACACTAAGGCCTGTGCCTTCCTTTTCTACACCAGTGTTCCTAAAAATGCTTTAGATCTACACTTGTGGTGTTTAGTGACTCGAATGTGATGCATGGTGATCATCTTTCTTGGTTACTTTTTTCTTACGGGAAATGATGCTGGCTTTCCATCTGCAGCAGTGATGTGTGGTTTTATTTAAAACATATGCATTCAGTTGGGTAAAAGTTATTGGATAAAGCAGGGACGATGATGAGGGATGTGTGGATGCTTCAGCGTAGGAAACACTAGCTGCAACAGTCAGCACCCCGCTATGACTGATGCAGGCCTGAAGGACAGCTAGATTATACCACTGTAAAATAAAACAGTCCCAGAATATAGCAGCCTAAGGAAAATGGCTACTGGCTCATGTTACCTAGCCAACAAAATCACAGGGAGTGCTATGTGGGTGGATGTCACTCAGGAGCGAGGCAGGCTTGTCACTCAACCTTCCAGGGCTGAGAAAGGCCAGGCTCTTGAGAGGTGCTTTTAATGCCTCCCCTGACCCATTCATGGGAGCATGGGCAGCCAGCACCTAAGGAGGCAATGCATGTCCTTTGGGGACTGTTCACTGAGGTTTTTGCTGTCCAGGCTTATGCAGTAACATTATTCATACAGCAAAAGGGTCTTTTCCTAAATTAAAGACCCTTCTTTAAAAGTACACATTGTTACTATGGTGTGTCTGAAACTCATTCCCAGCTTTGTAGAAAATCTTCTGGGATAGAGAGTTTTTCCTGTTTGACAATGAAGAGAACAATGTGACTTTGATTCAGTAACATTTAGAGTCAGTGGATTTATTTTTGTTCCCAAGAATACAATGAAAGCAAATGTAATTTAGACTCTACCTGTTTAACAGGTATAACTTAGGGAGTCAAGAACATTTCTACAGCAATTATTTAGGTTCTCAGCCTCTTGGTTGGCTACCGTATTGGTAGGTACCTAACCTACCATGTTTATTTATCATCTACTTAAAGGGATGTCTTCTCTAGGAATTCTTAAAGGACAGAGTCTGATAGCTTCGTCTTTCTATTATCTAACACAGGACCTGGCTCACAGTAAGTACTACGATCGATGTTTGCTGAATAGCTAACTAAACACCTTAAATTTTTCAAACCAAATTTCCAATGCAAAAGGCTTTCTGGTGAGTTTTACCTCTGCCGCTCATGACTTTCTTTTTAATTTATCACTTCTTCTCTTTAGCTGCACCTTTACTAGGCTGAACACTTAATCCCGGGTAAATAAGAAACTTCCAGAGAGCCAAGGCATCCTTAAATTGTGGATTCTGTGACTGAGAGAGAAAAATGAGTGTATCTACATGGTTAATAAATAAATTCTAGGCATCCTTCACATAGTTGCCGAGTTTTAGACCACAAAGGGCAATTCATCAGCCATTACACTTTTGTTAAGTACTAATCAAGTTTATTTTTCTCCTCCATGCCAAGCAATCAAGAACTGTAATTGTAGGGGAATGCCACAGCCCCCATTAGATTTCTTTGAAGTGCTTGTGACTTTAATGCCTAAGAAGAGCATATGCTTACTATGTATAAATGTCAGTTTCATAAATGCCCTGCATCTCAGCAGATTGTCAAGTAGTGCAGTGTAGATTTGCTAAGAATTGATTTCTGGCTTCATGTCCCCACTTTCCAGGCATTTGTTTCGTCAAGCAAATCTCTATTACATCTCGTTTCATCCTGAAGAGATGTACTGATGTGCACAGCAAATTCTGCACTACTCCTGCCATTGGGAGCTCTGGCTCCCCAGTGACCCTTGTCCCCTTGATGTAAGTGTATGCATCATTCCACACCCTTGAAATTCATGTGACAAGACACAAGTGTGGCTATGTTTGCATTTGCCTGGGAAAGTACAGAACTCACAAAGCAGTAGGAAGCAGATGCATTCGACTCACTCAGATTAGCACTTGAGCTTAGTAATAAGGACCCACCAGTAATTAACTCTCTCGGAATAATGAAATGATTGCACAGATCACAGAGAGGCTCAGCAGACCGAGGAAGGCAGGACTTGGCTTTGAAACACCTTTTACTTTCCAGATATTTGCTTTTGGTACTGGTGAACAACGTCATTTTTCAAAACCACCTGGGATGGGCATTTTTGTTGAGACAAAATGCAAGGCTGGATATACTTCTGTATACAGATATACTTCTGATGTGTTTTGGAACATTTAGATCCAGGAGCAGAGCCCCCCTCCCTCTTTTTTTTTTTTTTAAATTCCTTGTTAAACAGAAAGGATCCATGCAATCCAAATTTCCTGTGAGTAAAGGTATGCATGGGGACCAGCCATTGTCTAGCAAAGAGGCCTGCAGATCTTCCTCCCAGCTCATGTTATTGCAGTCTGTTTCAAACAATACTTAAAGCCATTCAGATGGAGGAGAGTGAATAGGGATGAAGAGACCAATTAACCAATTTTTCTTGGCCTTTCCTCACACACAGACACATTCTGTGCAACACCCCAGTTTTGATGTATTATTTTAATTAATCCTAGTCTTTTGATTCCTGCAAAAAGAAGGTTAGCAAATGTAACAGTGCTCGGGAGTTTCTTTATCGTAAAAGACACATAATTTCAAGCATTTAATAAGGTAGATTTATTCTGGGTAGTTTAGCTTGCACATTCACTCAAACAGCCCTCCCCAAAGACAACATTAAAAATGTGATTAGTTAGCTGCCATCAATAACACAAAATAGGAAAATGCTCTCTGAAGGGACAGCTTTGTGGAGGGCACTGCACAGTGTGTAGTAAAAATATATGGCCTAATAAGTTTACATTTGCAGGCTCATTTGTTAAAACTCTTGAATTTCTAATTTGTGTCGGAAAGATAAATGGATGGAGCCATGGTAAAGTGTGAGATTAATACTGATGGATGGGGACTCAGGTTTTTGCTAGCCTCTTAGTTCCACCCAACCCAGTAGGCAGTTTACAGGAGAACCAAGTGTAAATACAAAGGAGGGCATTATTTACTCTGGTTGAGACCAATTACTAGCTATTTTGTTCTGTTCAGCCCCTTAGTTAAGGAAATTTCTACACAATTTAATTACTGTATGTCAGCAGTCAAAGCCTACAATTTATAATTTGATGTTTCTAGTGTTGGCCCCAAAAGCTTCCCTCTGTAAGGAGTAGATAGTCTCGTCTAATTCATTGGATTTCACAAAAACCTTTCCTTAAATATTTTTGGGATGCAGCATGGGAAGAAGGTAGAGGTTAAGGGTGAAGGAGAAGGAGGAGAAGAAAAAGGAGGAGGAGGAAGTTTTTTTTTCCATAACCAAGGAGGCAAGACAACAAAATAGGAATTTTTCAGGAAGTTGACAGTAAAATGAGAAATTTAATGCCCTTTGCCACTCTATCCCATATACCTACCACCAGCCAGGGCAAAGCCCTCAGAGCATCATGCAGTCTGCATTGCATGGAGTTCCCTAAATGTCTCATGAACTTCCTGTAGCCATGTCTTTGAAGGTCATCAGAGCAGGAATAGCAACGGCATTCAAAGATAGAGGAAGTCAACCACTATGTCTTAATGTTGTGAAAGCTGGATGTGTTGGTACACGCCTTTGATCCCAGTACTCAGGTGGTAGAGGCAGGGGAATCTATGAGTTCAAGGTCAGCCTCATCTACATAGTGAGTTCCAGGACATCTAGAGCTACATAAAAAAGACTATCTCACCTGATAAGGTAGGGTCAGATGGAAGGGGAGGAGGACCTCCCCTAACTGTGGACTTGGAAAGGGGCAGGGAGGAAATAAGGGAGGGAGGGTGGGACTGGGAGAGAATGAGGGAGGGGGCTACGGCTGGGATACAAAGTAAGTAACCTGTGATTAATATAAAAAAATAAAAATAATTTAAAAACATCAAAAAGACTATCTCAAACAAGCAAACTAACCAACAAACCAAAATCCAAAACTCTAAAGACAGTACACATGTAAATTCTAACTTCTTTATTTAAAGCCAGATAATTTTTAAACTATAAAACGTGAAAATTTTGTGCAAATAATGTTTGTTTAGAGAGCAAATTCTTTTTTCCTTTACTTCTTCTTTTTTTTTAAATTTGTTTTATTTCTTATTTCTTTTTTTGGTATCATTTTTACACTTTATTCACTTTGTATTCCCCCCATAAACCCCTCCCTTCTTCCCTCCCAATTCCACCTTCCCTCCCCCTTCTCCACACATGCCCCTCCCCACGTCCCTCTCTCCTCCAGCTTTCCCCCTCACACATCCTTTCTCCCCATTCCCCCTCCCTTTCTTCTTAGAGAAGGGGAGCCTCCCCATCCTGGTACATCAAGTCACAGCAGAACTAAGCTCTTCCTTTTCTACTGAGGCCAGACAAGGCAACCAAACGAGGGGAAAGAGATCCAAAGGCAGGCAGCAAATCCAGAGACAGCCCTCCCTCTCACTTCTCCATTCACCCATCTCCATTTGTTAGGGGACCCATATGAAGACCAACCTGCACATCTGCTACATATGTGCAGTGGTCGTAGGTCCAGCCCATGCATGCTCTTGGTTGCTAATTCAGTTTCTGTGAGCCCCCATGGGCTCATATTGGTTTACTCTGTAGATTTTCTTGTGTTGTTCTTGACCCCTCTGTCTCCCTCAATCCTTCCCTGACTCTTCCACAAGACTCCTCCAGCTCTGCTTATTGTTTGGCTGTGGATTTCTGCATCTGTTTCCATCTGCTGTGGATGAAGCCTCTTGGAAGACAGTTATGCTAGGCTCTTGTCTGCAAGCATAGTAGAGTATCATTAATAGTGTAAGGGGTTGGCTTTCTCCCATGGGCTGGGTCTCAAGTTGGGCCATTCATTGGTTGGCCTTTTTCTCAATCTCTGCTGCATCTTCATCTTGGCATATCTTGCAAGCAGGACAAATTTTAGGTAGAAATTTTTGTGGGTGGATTCCTCCTCTGGAAGTCCCACCTGGATACAGGAGGTGACCACTTCAGGCTTCATATCCCCTCTGCTGCTAGGAGCTTCAGCTACAGTCACCCTATAGATTCCCAGGAGCCTCCTCCTATCTTAGATCTCCTAGGTCTCTGGCTTGTCCCAGAGATGCCCCGTCCACAAACAATTTCTGTTCTCCCAGCCATTCACCTCACCGCTTTCACCATACCTGATTCCCTACCCTTATTTCCCTCCCCACCATTTCTCTCACCTAGGTCCCTCCATCCACCTCCAATGTCTATTTTATTTCCCCTTCTGAGTGAGATTTGAACATCGTCCCTTGGGCCTCTCCTTGTTACATAGGTTTTTTTGTCTGTGGATTGTAGCATGGCTATCCTGTTCTTTATGGCTAGTATCCACTTATAAGTGTATATACTATGTGTGCCTTTCTGGTCTGGGTTACCTCACTCAGGATTACATTTTCTAGTTCCATCCATTTGCCTGCAAATTCCATGATGTCCTTGTTTTTAATAGCTGAGTGTTCCATTGTGTATATGTACCACATTTTCTTTATTCATTCTTTGGTTGAGGGACATCTAGTTGTTTCCAGTTTCTAGCTATTATTAATAACGCTGCCATGAACATAGTTGAGCAAGTGTCCTTGTGATATGGTAGAGCATCTTTGGGGTATATACCCAGGTGTGGTATAGCTAGGTCTTGAGGTAGAACTATTCCCAATATTCTGAGAAGCTGCCAAGTTGATTTCCAAAGTGGTTGTACAAGTCTGCACTTCTACCAGCAATGGAGGAGTATTCCCCTTGGTCTAAATCTTCACCAGAATGTGCTGTCACTTGAGATTTTGGTCTTAGCCATTCCGATGAGGCTTAGGCTACTTTTAATGCTCATTGGCTTTGAGTTTTCTGGTTGGGTCAGTCCTGGAGATTCAGTTCAGTAATCTGCTGAGAAATTAGCAGGAGGTGTTTCTAGCAGCCCACACGTATTTACTGAACATTTTATGTTTCTTTTAAATTTTTTGAATACAAATGTATTTATTTACTTGTGTGTGCATGCATGTGTGTGTGTGTGTAGCATGGCACATATATGGAGATCAAAGGACAACTTCAGAGAGTTGGTTTTATTCTTCACTTATCTGGGAATTGAACTCAACTCATTGACCTTGGCAGCAAGTGTCTTTCTTTATTGAGCTAACTCTCTGGCCCCTCTAAAAATTTCTAAAGGAGCTCTTCTTTGGAGACTAATGGAAGGAATGTTGGGTTTACCTATGATTACATGTGACCCAATGTCAAACATGAACAGAAGCAGAGTGTAAAATGGGTGCTGTGGCAGTTGCTCAGCCACAGAGAAGACACGAGATACAAATGCACTGAAAGCTTTTGTTTAGAAACATCACTCCAAAAACTGGAGCAATATGGAAAACAAAGCTAGAAGGCTTTTGGCCATTCCCTTCAGTAAGCATTATTTGTAGAGAAGCAGAACCTGCAGATTTCTGCAGGAAGTCTAAGGGTAGATTCAGAATGCACTTAAGGGTCCTTGCTTAGGATCAAGAGGAGTTTGATGGGGGATGGTACATAAACTAGAAGGATTCTCCCATTCGCTCTGGTTGTTGCCTGACAAAACTTTTCCTGGGGAAAATAAATTTGGATACTCAACCCAGATAGGAAACCCATGACAGTCAAAAGTATGGATACCAACAAAGTCCATCTTGGTGAACCAGTGTGTTTTATTGGAGCAACTTACAGGGATGTGAATGAAGGGTTATCTACAGAAACAGATGGTTCAAAGACAGCTGCATCACCAAGGCCCTCCCCAGCATGGCTGACAGCTCACAAAACCTGAAGAATCTGGAGTGCACTGCACAGCCTACAGCTCAGCAGGATGGAAAGTGTCCCTTCCAGGTGCCTCAACTGATCTAACCCTCTCCCAAGCAGCTCATCCAGCTCCCTCAGGAAGGTGGTCTCAGCCTTGTTTTTGCAGCTCAGCTTGTCTGAGAGTCTTCTTTGCAGCTAACCTCTGCTTACTCTGGCAGGGAGGAGCCTAGCAAATATTTTATCTCACGTGTTTGAGGTGTTTGAATGTTTTGCCGACATGTATATATACCACATGCTTGACTTGTGCTTGAAGAGGTCAGCAGAGGGCAATGAATCCTCAGAACTGGAATTGAAGATAACTGTGAGCTGCCATGTGGGTACTGGGAATCAAACCCAGGTCCTCTGGAAGAGCAGCTGATGCTCTTAGCCACTGAGCCACCTCTCCAGGCCTAATTCCAAAACTTCTAAGACTGCTTTGTTACTTAAACATTCTAAAGGTTAGGAATACAGCTCAGTGGTAGAATGTATATATGTATATACATGTATATGTATGTATATATATACATGTATATATATGTGTGTATATATTATATATATATATATATATATATATATATATATATATATATATATATAAAATAACAATATCCTGAATTCAACTCCAAGTTGCTCCCATCCCACTCCCAATTCTACTGCCTTTGTCACTTAGAAAAGAAACTTGCAAGCTCCTTAGTTTAGTATAGGGGCCCTTTATAATTTATTCCTAGATTTATCTTTGTACCCTAAATTGCCTAACAAGGCATCCCGGCTTCACTGACCTGAAACTCACCTACAGGATACTGTTCTTTAGACTAGAATGTTGCCCTTGGCTTCTGTTGATTGTCCCACATCCCCCACAGCCCCAAGCAAAGCCTTGCTCCGATGCCGCTTTGAATGGAATATGCATGAGGGGTCCATCCTTGTCTATCCCTCACTGGGCCCTTAACTTCTCTTCCAAGTCTCATCCTTTTGTCTGGCGATCCTGATTGGCTTTTTCCATAATCTCTGAGCCCCTCTGAGAGAAAAACCTCTGCTGTTGTTTCTACACACTGTGTAAGGAACAGCAGTGCGAGGGAAGGAAGATGTCTTCTCACCTGTAGCAGGGGCTGATGAGTGGAGAAGGATGGTCAGGAGGTCCTTTGCTCTGTGAGGGGGATCAATATTCATAGTGGACATGCCTGAAGCAAGCTTCAGGAAGGACAGTATGGGCTAGTTTAGGGAAAAAAAGACAAGCTCAAGTTCCTGAGATGAGTAATCAACCTTATATCTGGAATGACATTTTCCCGTAATCATTCTGAAACATTTCCTTCCTTCCTTCCTTCCTTCCTTTTCTTCCTTCTTTCTTTCCTCCCTCCTTCCTTTGTTCCTTCTGTTCATCTTTCTTCCTTTCCTCTTTTTCACCCCTTTTCTTTTAAATTTGTCTTTTTAAATTATGTAATTAGGATGACCCTGAACCCACCACATAGCGCAGACCATCTGTGAACTCACAATTGTCTTCCTTTCCTAGCCTCCTGGAATGAAGATATAGGCATGTGTCACCATACCTGGTTTGTTTTTTGTATTTTCTTTTCTTTTTTTCTATTTCTGCCTCTTACCTGCTTGGGATTGTAGGCATGCATCAATGTGCTGTCTTTTAGGCCCACTAACAGTCCTGCCTGTCTGATCCAGGGTCTCATTATGCTGCCCTGGCTTGCCTAGAACTCTTTTTTCCTCGGCCTCATCTTGGCTGGTGCTGAAATTCCAAGTGTGTGCTAGTGTGGCACTTCCTTGAAACAACAGGAACACACACTTGGGTGACAGCTCTCATCCCTTGTCAGGTTGGAAGTGGGTGCGCAGTGTTAACCTGAAGAAACCACACCCCAGCGAGCGCTGTATCAGCAAGCCCTTCGCTGCAGCCTGGAATTCCTTCGGTCAGTCATTCAAAAGCTCAAGCTTTTGTGTCAACAATCAATAACCCCAATCCGCCAGAACCAGGCAGCTTGTCGGTCCTTAATCAGAATCTTAAGAAGGATGAAGTCTGTAATGAATCCTTATAAATTTGCCTTCAATCCTCTCCTGGCTGATGACAGCCTTGCATATGTAGATCCACATTTGCTGCTCAGTGGGAGAGCGTATTTGACATTTCAAAGACTACAAAATATGATCTGGAAAATAAACACTGCTGTAGTAATTTTGATGGTTGATCATCTGTTTAATGTAATGTCAGATAACTTAGAGACTGTAAACTAGGCTGACTTGATTTGTTATCAATTTTCTGTGCTGTTTAGCGTCTTGAACAAAAAAGCAAAACAAAACAACCCTCCCTCCTCCCCCCCATAAGATCCAAGGAGGATCAGGCATCAGGATGGAGTTTTATCTTTATGAGGTGAACTGTCAGGTGTTTTCCAGACTCTAAATGTAGGTTGCTTTGATTAATTCTAAGACACATAAAGGCACTTTATGTTTTCAAATGTAAGGGAATGATATTCTGGATAAAGGGCCTATTGATTCATTCTTCATCTTTGTTCTTATGTTAGTGAGCTCCAACCCAAGGGCACTCATTTAGGTTGAATTGACTCATACAAATAAATTTTTGTTGGGATTCTGTTTGATAACGTCAGTGATTATGTTATCACCTTTGTTAAAATGCTGACATTTTCCTTTAACTGGTAGCTTTAATGACATACAAGCTTGACTTGGACTGAAGTTGTTCTGTGGCAGTTCTTAAAGATGTGGGCGTGTTACTTCAAATATAGAAAACTTTGTGTTCTAAATTCCATCTTTTGAAAGTAAAGGTATAAGTTTTAGAATGTTCTGTGTGACCCAAATTTAAGAAGTGTAAGTACACACGAATCCAACTGAGCTGTTACTGAGAGAGGCCAGTCACTACCCTCCTCTTCCTCCTCAACCCTGCGTTCCCCTGCCCCCTACATCTTTTACATCTGCATTGTTAGCTTCTTGTGTTATCTGTCCATGCATTGCTAGGTAATAAGCCTCTATGACTATTTGTTTAAATTGACAGAGTAAAGTTTAAATTGATCAATTTCAGAAATCCCCACTGGCTCACCATTACGGTAGGCGAGGCTGTAGCTCTTGGCAACCCTCTTGCCCACATCACTTTCATCATCGTTGCTTTAACGGCTACATCATCATTTTCCGCAATCACATAGGGATTTCCTAAAGGCCAAAGAGAGAGTTCATTAAGAGGAAGGGAGTGAAGGCTAGAGTTGGAGGTTTGGAGGACATGTAGGCTGCCAAATGGCATGCTTGGTCAGCCACCAAGGTCTGCACAATGAAAGAAAGCACACAGCAGAATCTCCCTCACAGCCATTTACATATTATATTGTGAAAATTAAAATTTAGCGCTTACATTATCCTTGTCATTTAGATATTTTTCCCATTGAAAAAAGTGCTCTTTACTTTTTGAGACAAGTTTTTACTAAGTTCTTAAAGCTGACCTGGAACTCACTGTGTAGCTCGGCTAACTTGAATTTGGAATATAATTTTCCTGGTAGCTGTGATTGCAACCACTAGGTCTAGTCATGTTTGGAATTTCAAATCTTTTTTTCCCATTTGGGCTAGTCTACGCCTATCCCATTATATTAATTTATATAATTATAAACATATCAGCATATCGTATATTACTATATAATGACATTTATTTATAAGTTATAGTATTAATATTATATTAATATAATCTTCCTTTTCTTGACCTCTTGTATTAGTTACTTTTGTGTCACCAGCAAGAGTGAAGCTTGGAGGACAACTTTCTAGGTGTCATTTTTCTCTTTTCAGCATGTGGAGTCCAGGGTTGCACTTGCCATATCATACTTGGTGGCACAGTCACCTTATCCACTGAGCCATCTTGTTGGCCCTTAGCTATGCAAATTAATATTAATATACAAAATATTATGCATTTAATATATTATTCTGTGTAACATAATATGTATTATAAATAATAAATTTATATGTTATACAATAGAAAGAGTTTACATTTTATATACTAACATCATAATCCTTCATTTCAGGTTTATCTTTTATCACATACATATTTATCATGCTGAGGATTTATTTCAGGGCCTTGTGCATGCTAGACAACTGGTCTACCACTGAGCTTCCCTCTAAATAACCTACAGAAACACATACAATTTCTTTTTTGACAGAATCTTACTGTGTAGCTCAGGCTGTCTTTTAATGAGATTTTTTTTTTCTGCCTCTGTCTCCAGAGTACTTGGATTATAAGTGTGGGCTACCATGCCTACCTAACACAATATTTTTCCGACTTTCAAATTATTCTTGATGTCTTTTTTTTTTGATGCTCCATTAGCAAATTTTGTTTCCTTTGTTTTCAAAAAAGATTCAACGTCTCATTCCTCTTAGCACTTGGATAAACACTGTAGTTCAAGCTGCCCTTATTTCTTGTTCTGACTGTATCTGCTCATTCACTGCTTCCTGTAGCTCATGCTCCACATAGCAGCCAGATGGTATTTGAAGAGGGCAAAGGAGGCTACTTCATACCCTCTTTAGGCCTCCCATTGCCTGCCTCTTTTTAGGGTCCTTACCACTCTTGGATGTTATTCCACTGTTTGATTGGTTATTTTACTTTCCTCACTCATCAACTGAGAAAATGCAGGGTCGGGCTGTTGGCAAGCCTTAGGGCATTTTCTTAATTAGTGATTGATGAGGGAGGTCCCAGCTTGTTGTGGATGGTACCATCCTTGGGCTGGTGGTCCTGGGTCATATAAGAAAGCAGACTGAGCAATCCATGGGGAGTAAGCAAACAAGCATCACCCCTCCATGGCCTCTGCTTTAGCTCCTGCCTCCAGGTTCCTGCCCTATTTGAATGCCTGTCCTGACTTTTTTTCAGTGAGGAACACTGATGTGAAAGTATAAGCCATATAAACCCTTTCCTCCCCAACTTGTTTTGGTCATGGTGCTTCCTCATGGCAATAGTAACCCTAATTAGAACAATCACCTAATGTTGTTTACTTAAAACAGAACATGCTTATTGTTAGAACACAAGCAAAACCAAGCACAAAACAGAATTCATGACCCGATTGAGTCTGCACAAAGTTTTCATTCTATGTCTATGTGTCACTTTTCTATAATTTTCTCGAAATATTTGTGCAGTGGGTTGTTATACACATTTACAACAAAACAATGAGTTTTTTTCCCAGTTGGTATTATATTGGTTTAACTTAAGAGCATATGGCAATTTACATATAAACTGTTTTATGTTTGGAATAATAAAAATGTCAGGACAAATAAGAAATGTTAAACATGGTGATATTTTTATACTATGTAAATTTATTGCTCCATTTAAAAATTAAAATTATGAAGGAATGTGATTGATACTGCTTAGTGCAGTTACCACAGAGACCAGGCAACTCTACTGGAGCTGCTCCTTCATTTTCTGGCTGAGTGCTGTTTTATTTGGTAAATAATTTGACAGCTGCAGTGCACTCTTTCATCTTGTAACCCCATATGAAGCTACCTAGAAAGCTGAAGAATGTTCTGGATGTATTGACCTAGGTGTAAACACGTTTCTTTCACAGCCTTCCTCTTAGGGATAGAGTAAACAACTGCTTGCCTTCTTCCTTCTACGTTGCCTCTCTTCTTGGAGTTTGCTCTGGTGCTCTTCAAGTCCCCGAGGAAGCTTGTTTTTAGATTCTTCTCCCAGGTTAAACAAGAGTACAAGGTCCTCAGAGTGTAGGCCGAAGAGACTTACTCTGACCTCTTGAAATGGAATAAAATAGACTAGACAGAGACAGGGATGGGAAAAGGAGACACATCCAAACAAAGGACGGGTCAGACAGACTGTAGATCTTGTATGATTTACTCAAGGCTCGTGTTTTTATTCCTTCTAAATTTTGAAAGAGGTAAAAGATATGTGAGAACGCCTATGAGTATATATAAAAACAAATGTGTGCATAAAATCCTGTATCTAAACCATCTGAAATAACTCAGGCCTGTCAGCTGGATTCCCTAGGAAAAAGAATTGGTAGAGAGAAATTCTTTAAAGTAGTTATTGCCTCTTTTGGGATCAGAGAATGAATTTTGACTTGTGTTTAGAGACCACATTAATATGAGCAGTACAAAGATCTAGATAACATATCCCAGCCATAAAAAAGAGATAAAACCAGAAAAAAAAATGGAAATTTTTGCATCAACTTCAGCCTCAGATAGGGGTCAACAGGGAGTTGCTGAGCTGCAGGCTCAAGGAGAGGCACCTGCTTTTCCTCGATGAAGTCTTTGCTGGGGGGAAGTAGTCATTGCATGCCTTTGGAGCAGGCAGAAGAGTGTCTACGCATGGCGCTTGCTCTCAGTAATGTTGCTACAAAGGTGACTCGGTTCTTAAGTCTGGGTGATCATTCCCTCTCAGGGAGTGTGTGCTGCCTCTCTCAGCACAACCCTGGAAGGTTGAGATTCTGCACCTCTGGGTACCAGTTTCTTCTGATGACCTTAGTTGTCTCCACAGCCTGTCTGACAAAACAGAGTGAAAGAAATAGTGGGAGACTAGGTCAGCTCAGAACCACAAATTCTTCCTGGTTATGATTCAAGCACTTTCTAGAACCTTGAGGAAGGCACACAGGAGGGATCTGAAAGGAATATCCTTGGATTCAGCAGCGCCTGCTTTCAGCAGTGTAGTATGTGGCTGTGTGAAGAAGGCAGGCAGGCTTCACCACGCATGTCGCAAGGTCGCTGTTGTTGGTGATGCTGTCACCCTTATTATTTTCCTTTGGAAAAGGAAAGGAGGCTGAAAGATACTTAACAACTGGGCTGCATTAAGTACTTTATGTCAGACCTGGAAATAGCTTCAAAGCAGAAGCTATTTGGAAAAAAGAAATCTGACTCAATAAACATTTGTGAAATAAATTGATAGAGAAGTGGAATCATTTTAAGGCAAATCCATTATTGTTAGCAAATAAATAACTTTACTTTTATCCATATTAAAATTTTCTTAAGATTATAGAAATCATTTATTAACACCAACATACTGAAAATAATTAATAATACATCTTCACAGTAAAGTAGCACTTTAAAATTAAATAAAACCATAAAAATAGATTTGTCTATATTATGTATTTAATAATTGTAACAATTGGTGAAGTGATTAAATATTTTTTTCTGTTTTGTAAGGTAATGTAAAAAAATCTGCCCTCTGAAAGTGATTCTTGAAAAGTAAGGATTTAGAATCTTTTATTTTAAACCTCCCTTTTACTTCTTTCCTGTCTCAGTCTTGCAGGTAGTTGGGTGCTAATATTAGGGATGTGGCTGACAAGCAATGGACAATAACTTTCATGCCTATCTTCCAAGAAAGACAGACAGAAAGCAAACAGTTGATGCTTTCCCCCAGCTGTTCTTGTGGGTTGCATTGCAAGCTATGGCTAGACCAAGAAGCTATCTCTAGGAAAGGAAGTGAGGAGCACATGCCACAGGGTTAATCTGCACAAGGCAGAATGGAGGCCACATAGATATTACCATAGCAACAGCAGAAATAAAGTACATGTTGGGCAAGAGACTATGAGGTGATATGTGAGACTAAACAAGAAATAAAGAAACAAAAGCAAGGATGGGACACAAGTACAAACAAAATGGTGCTAAAAACATTTCAGTTATCAATTACTATCTTCTCACTTTTTAAAGGATGCTAAAATCAGAGAGAAGCAGAAGCCACCAGAGTATAGGAATGGCACAGGGAATAGGTACCGATGCACAGAGGGAAAGGTGGGTCTAACATTATACAGCACAGAGTGTTAATTACCAGCTGCAATATCAGTTACACATTTTAAAATAACTAGAGAAGAGGTTGGTAGTGCCTATCACAGAGATATACTATTTGAAGAGATGGAAGTGTTAAGTAATCTAATTTGATCACTATACATTACAGCCCTTGTAAAATTATATTATTAGGTCTCATAAATGAATACAAGTAGTTTTTCTCCCACCAGAGTATTCTTGGAACCTTGGGGTCTCAGCCGATTCTACAGTCCAAATTAAGTAATGTTTCCGCATTTTGGAAATAAAGAAAAACTGTTCTTAGTATTCAATGAACTAAATAAGGAAAGAAGACTGAAATGATAAACTACTTTGAGTTGAATGCGAACCATGGCACACTACACCGTGAAACTGGGAAATGCAGCACCGGGAATAAATACACCTAGAAAAAAAAAGTTACAAATTCCAGCTATGTCAATAAGACAACGCTGATCGCAGGTTGTTCTCACATTCTGCTGCTGTGATAAACTACCACAAGCAGAAGAAAGTCCAGAAGAAAAGAGTCTGTTTCACATTTCAGCTCCAGGGCGGGACAGGCACTCGGGAACTCGAGGCGGGAACTGAAGAACACATAGGAATGATGCTTACAGGCTTGCTTCCCTTGGGTTGCTCCATTACGTCCCTATTCATCCCAGACCCACCTGCTAAGGGATAGTATGCTCCACAGTGTGCTGGGTCCTCTCACTTCAATCAGCAACAGTGTGCTGGGTCCTCTCACTTCAATCAGCAATCAAGAAAATGGCACAGGGGTCTTGTATGAGATGGTTTCTACAATCAAGGACCATGTGTGTATGTGGCCTGGAACCCCCGCACAGATGGGGCCCATGATAGCTCGGAGTAGGACTGAAGACCCTAGTGAGGGAAACAGGGACTGTTTCAGTCATGATCTTGATGGCTGACTCTTTGACCCTCCCCCATACAAGCCGGGGAGTGATAGACTGGCTAGATCCCAGGGGAGGACATTGCAGCCAGCCCTGAGGAGACAGGATAAGCTGGGGTTGGATGGAAGGGGAGGAGGTCCTCCCCTGTTGGAGGACTTGGAGGGTGCGGGGAGGAGGGAGATGAGGGAGGGAGTGGGAGGGTAGGAGGGAATGAGGGAGGGGGCTACACCTGAGATTCAAAGTACCTAACCTGTGATTGATATAAAAATAAATAAATTAAAAAAAAAAAAGAAAATGGCACACGGTTGTGCCCGCAGTCCAATCTGATGGAGGCATTTCCACAAATGAGAGTCTCTCTTCCTGGGTATGTCTAGGTTTGTGTCAGGTTGACAAAAGCTATGGCACAGATTGAATATACTAGCCAATACGGGGGCAATCATATTGAATTTGAAAGATTCTAAGTCAGATAAAAAAAATTAAGGAAAGACATAGGGTGGCTTTAAGGGATGTAAGTTTTGCAGGCCAAGAATATAGTCACCAAAACAAAAGTCATAGATTTATATAGCACACAGAACGGGCTTTCATATAAAAGGATATAAAAGGTCCTTAAATAATAGCAATACTAAAATTTCCAGGAGGATATAACAAGTTTAAACTTGTATATCTCTCATAAAATATCCAGAATATGTAATGCAAAATTTGATAGAAACTTCCATATCTTTAGACAGTGGGGAGCAACAACTGTGAGTTACTTTATGTGGGGCTTCTGGAAGTGCCCAAGTGAGTCTTCTAGATTTGGCTTTGGTGGTACTGAGAAAGAATAAATGGGCTGAAAATCTACTTTCAGGAAGCCCCAAACATAAGCATATATTCTTTTTTAGTAGAAAATGCAAAATGAGAGTCAGGATTCAAAACAAGAAGGCAAGGACTGGAAAGAATTCAGCTCATCAGCAGCTTTGGGCACCCCGGCTTTGAGCCCAAGAGGAGTTACTAGAAATTTAGCTGTTCCAAGGTGAAGAGATGTTTAGTTTATTAGAGAGGAATGAAAAATGTTTAGATGTTGAACTATGTCAGAGGAGGTCAGATAATATGAGTTAATGTGAAATGAACCAACTCAGCAATGCCTGTTTCATGCTGTGTCTACAATTTAAGGCCATTTCTTCCAGGTGGTATATGCTGTGAGTACAGCCACATACAATTTTAATTTCTGGGTAATATCCTCATTCTGGTTCTTTTTTTTTTTCAGCTTTTCCTGGTTGCCCAATCTGTATAGCTGTTGCGACACTTTAATCCCAACTCCTTCACATTGCAGTTTTTATTTCAGTGATGTGAGAGTGGATCACACACACATCTTCATTCTCCTTTGATCATTCTTCCTTTAAGAGGGCTGATAATTCTGGGGGAAAGGAATATTAAGTGCTGGTTGGGCACTAAACTTTACTACTGACATTACCTATTAAGTATCTCTAAAGGAAATAATAAAATGGCGGCTTTTTAGAGCCCATTTGTGTCTCATAAAATATGGGTTAAAACCTCCCACTTTATTATACTTTTACTTGTGTAATTACTACTGTAAGTGATAGGACAGTGCAGGGCAATCAAGAACCAACTCTCTTAGCTCCTACAAAGAGCCAGGCCCTACATTGGAAGGCTATCTGTCAAAGTCTAAAGTTGGTTGAAATAAAAGATGATCAGAGCAAATAAAGACAGCCAACAGGCAAAAGATAAATTTCTTAATAAAGAAATGTAATAAACATAATGTTAAAACATCAGAGATTTTGAACTCATACAATAGCCCTGTCCTATTTCAACCTTATGTGTGACTCCTGATTTGTTCAGTGATTTCACCTTAGTTTGCTCATCCAGAAAATGGGTAATCATCAGTGTAGATCAGTGAGCTGTTGTATGTAAATATATACCAGGATTGATGATTGCATGTGGTCAGCACATGTTAAATCATCATGACTTTATTGGAGGAAATGTGACAACTATTTTATTATGCACAGTCAGTCCATCAGGTAACCTTGTGGTATGTCTGATGTGATATTTATAAAGCTATTTGACTGGCAGCCCAGCCTAAACTAGTTATCACACCTGACTCTTCATTAAAAAAAACAAAACAAAACAAAAATCTGTCTTCATTTATGGTAGCTGGGAGGGGCTAGGGAGAGAGTAAATCTATTAGACTACAGAAATACTGTGTGAATGCCTACTAACTTCACAATGTTGTTTTCAGTTGTAAGAATAAGCCACCGTCCCTGATGTCTAGTATTTATGATGTAATATAGTGCACAGACACAGATGCAAATACTGCCAACGATAGAGAGAGCTTAAAAGGGGTTGACTGAGGAGGGGGGCAATGCCGGGATTAAGATTCAGATTTAAATTAAACCAATATTTAACCAATAAGCTACTGGATTTCAGACACTTTTCTTAGCATTCACTGCCGTTCCATATTGAACCAATCACCCACAGCTCTAAATTGGAACATTACTTATTGTGATATGCAGTAATCACTTTAAAACCCCATTGCAATAGCGTTATTTAAGATAGTTCTGTCTATGTTTCAAGTCAGGAGGGAAGATAAAAGGATCCTTTAAGAAACCGCATTGCAGTTTAGGGGAGTTACCTTTCTCAGTTCCTCCTAGGTCTTGTGGCATCATTCATTTATTCATTCCATTGGCCCAGTCAGCATACATTCATTATGGTTTTGTTTTTCTCTCTCTTTTTCCCTTTCTTTTTAATATGCTGGGCATTGAGGATTTACAGACATTTTTCTACACTCCCCAGATTCAAGTTTACTGCAAAACCAATAGTACATCAACAGAAATCTCACTGTCAGTTGGCAATCTGTAATTGAGAAAGGAAGCAGTGATTCACTTATTTCCTTGAAATTCTCTCTAATATGTCTCCGGGGAAGCTGATGAAACGTGGCACTGGGTTCTGGGTTCTGTAATCCAGAGCCCTTTGCTGCATCAGCTGTCAGCCCCCGTGCTGAGTGCCGGGCTGAAGGATAGACTCTACATGCCATCTAATACACCCCCAAAAGTATAAAAGACCGCTAAATTGAGATTTCTCCTTCTTTAAGGTTACAGGGTTTGCAGCAACATCTTGAAGAAGTGACTGCTAATTTCAATGAAGGGATGAGGGTGAGAAGGGTCTGTAGTTAGTGTGTCTACCTTCAGGCTCTGTCTGTCCCAGCACAGAAGGTCCTGAGTCACGGGAGAAAATAATGGATCATGGTGTTTGACAGAAGCGAGAATTTTAACAATCTGAACTTGTTCTTTCCTAATTTCATACATGTATTAAGTGCATCTGAGGAACCCCTGCCCTCTCCAATGTTCCTGCTACCCCAATTAACCTCCCTTCTCCCTATACTTATTTAAAAAATGTCTTCCTTATTTTGAGACCCACTGAGTTTAACCAGGATTATCTGTGATCTTGCCATTGGAACATGGTAGGCAGCTCAGTGGCTGCACAGCTGAAGACAATGACCACCTCTTTTTCAGAATCCATTCCTATCCAATACTTCATGAGGAAGGGGTGGGACCCCCTGGACTCCTCCTTGATCCCCCACTCACTGTTGATAGGCCTCACTTTGCAGAACGGAGCTTTAACGCTTCCTCCGCAGACCCTGATAGTTGAGGGTCACTCACTCTCCTTTAGCTTGTTCCCTTATTATTACAAGACAAAGAGTTACCATTTCAGAGCCATTGAACAAATCAAACGAGGACAACATATATAAATCGCCTCACGAGATGCTCTGTGGGCCACAGACAGTGGCAAATCACAGTGTGGAGAGCCCAGCAGCTGATAAGGCAAATGACTAAGTACAGAATGCCATGGTGATTGAGGCTACAAGGGAAACCTGTAAAAAAGAGATTTGTGATTTTAAATAAATAGGGGAGTTAGGGAAAGGGATATTTGACCAAAGCTATGGAAGAAGTGAGTTCCAAAGAAATCTGTACAAAGAAGGATCAGCCTGTAAAAAGCCTGGGTCTCTGAAATCAGAATAGCATCTGGAGAGTGGAAAGAAAAGTGTGTGTGTGTGTGTGTGTGTGTGTGTGTGTGTGTGTGTGTAAGATCAGAAAGCAGGGACAGTTGAAGATAAAGAATCATGGTGATATAGGAGATAGGATAGTACAGATAGATGGATGTGGGCCCCTCTTGGCTTTTATAAAAGATTAGCTTTTAGCATAAGGCAGAAGGAAGGCCTGGAGTGTTCTTGTGTAAAAGAGCAACATGATCTGCCTTACATATTCAGAAGAACTTCCTGGAGCGGAACAGGTAATTCAGTCAGACTAGTACACACCGAATGTCTTTTGTATGAAGTACTTGGCACCAGAGATATTTTAGATTTCAGTTTTTCCTTTGGATTTTGAAATATGTGTACATACACAGCAACACATTTTGAGAATGAGATCCGTGTCCACATTTGAGATTCATTCATGTTTCACATGCTTGAAGACAATTTTTTTGCAACATTTTTTTTTTTTTTTGCTATAACCCTAATGAGAAAGCAGATCTAGATTTTTTTGTGTGTGTGATAGTCTTGACACTGAAAAACTCCTGAATTTGGAGGATATTAGATTTTGGATTTTGTAGATTAGGGATGCTCAACTTTTAAATTAATGGTAGAATCTAGGATGTAAATGTTTTTTTTTTCCCTTTAGAGATTGACTATTATGTCCTTACCATAGAAATCTTGTTTATTTTTGACAAAAACTCTATCCATGACTTTCAGTTGTGCAGACAATATGCTTATTTTATACATGCACACACATGCACAGACACACATTCTGTACTAAGTACATGTTGCACATATGTACATGTGTTTTGGGCTACGAGCACCGACAAGAAAGTGGGTAACCTTGTCATTATTCATCTGTTCTTGCGCAGACATGTTGAGATTTGAGGAGCTCAGCTTCCCTGTCATGCCTAGAACAGGGAACCTGTTCTTTTGGCCTTGCATCAGGCAACCTGGTCATTTGGCCCTTACGGTCTTTCTGCTTCCTCCTCTTGATGTTTGCTGAGCCTTAGGTGTGGGGATTGTTTTGTAGATATACCATCTGGGGCTGGCACCACGTAGGCACTTATTAACTGCATGGTGACGAGTTGTGGATATCTGTAGTGACCTTCGTCTGCTGCAAAACAGGAAACTTCTTGGGTGAAGTGCGAGAGCTACGTGTAACTGGGGGTATAAGGATAGATATTTAGGATACTGTTAGAAGCTATATTGATTAAGGGAAATAGTACTAGAGTCTCTGTCACCTCCAGTCAACATGTAGTTGACTAGGCTTACAGCACCAGCCACGAGTTCCCCCCTATTGAGCAAGCTTTAAGTCCAATCAGTCAGCTATTGGCTATCCTCTTGATAGTAGTGCAACTATTACACCATTGAGGATATTTTGCTGCCAGTTACAAGTTGTGTTTTGCAGGCTTTACAGCCAAGTAAGAAAATTGATTGCTTTTCTCTCTTGTCAGCTTATATAGCACCTTCCAGTACTATAGGAGTTAGTCCCCAGGAAGACTTCCAGGTGAATGTCAGTTCAAGTCCTGCAGGTCTTGTGTCTGATGTATGTGGTGACTTCAGCCACGGGTTCTTAAGTCTCAAGTTCTTTGGGGCTATGGAGGTCAATGATGCTAGTTTATTTTGCTTTTGGGGGGTCTCTTGGAACCTTCTGACCAACAACTTGAAAGGCAATTTCCCTTCCTTGGCACTATGATTTTTTTTTTAGATAGTCTGGCTCCCAGGGTAACATTATTGCTCTGTGTGACATAATCATATATGCATGTTTATATATACACACATAAAATACATGTATTTTTAGTAAGCTTATAAAATAATGTTTCTGTATTATTTCAAACATCCGTAGTATCATTTATGTCCCTTCCAGCTCTCTTTCTGTGATACTCTCATTCCACCTCCTTCCCCTATTTCCCACCTTTCCCCCTCTGTCGCACCTGTGTCCAGTATCTACCTGGCATCTTTCTAACAAATACTGACACTGGGAAACTTTCTATGTATTTGTTATCTGTATGTTTTTTTTGACCAAATATCTGTTTAATTCTTTAACTATTTAGCAACCAGGTTGTTTGACTCTGATTTAGTGGTAACAATTCTTCATATCATCTAGGTATGTAGCCTTATTTATTTTTTTAGATTTATTTAGTTTACATTATTTTATTTTATGTATGTGAGTGTTTTGCTTATATGTCTGTCTGTATATCACATTTGTGCTTGATACCCATAGATGCCAGAAGACGTTGTTTGATACCCTGGAAATGGAGTTATTACTTGTGTTATTGATCTTAGTCATCCTGATGGGTGTGAGTTGGAATCTCTGAGTCATTTTGATTAGCATTTTCCTGATGACTAAGGATGTTAAGCATTTAAGCGTTTCTCTGCCAATTGCAATTTCTCTATTGAGAATTCTCTGTTTAGCTTTGTACCTCATTTTTAAATAGATTGGTTTTTTTTTTGATATCTGCTTTCTTGAGTTCTTTGTATAATTTTGATGTTAGCCCTCATTTGGATATGAAGTTGGTTAAAAAAATCTTTTCTCATTTTGTAGGCTGCCACTTTTACTGATGGGGTTTTTTGCCTTACAGAAGCTTTTCAGTTTTACAAGGTCCCATTTATTAATTGTTGATTTTTGTGCCTGTGCTATTGATGTTCTGTTCAGAAAGTCATCTCCTGTGCCAATGCATTCAATGCTATGCCCTACTTCCTCTTCTATTAGGTTCTGTATGTTTGGTTTTATGTTGAGGTCTTTGATCCATTTAGAGTTAATCTTGTATTTAGCCACTTTGTTGAGTTTGTCAGCTCTAGGAGTTTCCTATTGGAAATTTTAGCATTACTTATGTGAACTATCATAGCATCTGCAAATAATAGTATTTTTGACTTTTTCCATTGCAATTTGTATTCTCTTGATTTCCTACAGTTGTCTTTACTGTAGGAAATTACTCTAACTTGTTCCTGATTTTGGTGGAATTGCTTTAAGTTTCTCTCCAATTACTTCGTCGTTGGCTATCTGCTTGCTGTATACAGCCTTTATTATGTTGAGGTATGTGCCTTGTATCCCTGATCTCTTTGAGACTTTTATCATGAAGGGGTGTTGGATTTTGTCAAAGGCTTTTTCAGCATCTAATGAAACGACCATGTGGGGTTTTTTTTTCAGTTTGTTTATATGGTGGATTACATTGACTGATTTTCATATGTTGAACCTCTGGGATGAGGCTAAGCTGATGGTGGTGGATGACTTTTTTGATGTGTTCTTAGATTTGGATTAGGAGTATTTTATTGAGTGTTTTTGCATCAATTTTTATGAGGGAAATTGGTCTGCAATTCTCCTTCTTTGCTGAATCTTTGTTTCAGTGCCAGGGTGCCTGTAGCCTTATAAAATTGGATGATGTTCCTTCTGTTTCTGTTTTGTGAAATAATTTGAGGAGTATTGGTGTTTACTATTTTTTTGAAAGCCTTGTAGAATTCTGCAATTCTGCATTGAAACCATCTGGCCCTAGGCTTTCTTTTTTGTTGGGAACATTTTAGTGACAACTTCTGTTTCACTAAGGGGTATAGTCCTATTTAAATTATTTATCTGATCTTGATTTAACTTTGGTAAGTGGTACCTATCAATAAAACTGTATATTTCTTTTAGATTTTTCAATTTTGTAGAGTATATTTTTAAAGTATGTCCTTAATGATTCTCTGGATTTCCTTCTGTCTGTTATGTCCCCTTTTTGTTTTTGATTTTGTTAATTTGGATATTCTCTCTCTGCCTTTCAGTTAGTTGGATAAAGGTTTGTCTACCTTGTTGATTTTCTCAAAGAACCAACTCTTTGTTTCATTGATTCTTGTATTGTTCTCTTTGTTTCTAGCTTATTGATTTCAGTGCTGATTCTTGCCACCTACTTTTCTTAGGTGTGCTTACTTCTTTTTGTTCTAGAGCTTTCAGGTGTGCTCTTAAGTTGCTAGTATGAGATTTTTTTCTCTCTCTTTTAATGTAGGCACTTTGTTATGTGAACTTCTCTTTTAGCACTGCTTTCACTGTGCCCCATGAATTTGGGTATACTGTGTGTTCATTTTCACTGAATTCTTTACCTTATTTTTTCTGTCATCCCATATTTCATTCAGTAGAGAGTTGCTCAGTTTCCATGGCTTTGTAAGCATTCTGTTGTTTCTGTTCCTGTTATTATCCAGCTTTAATTCATGGTTGTTTATAAAATTTCAGGAGTTATTACAATTTTCTTTTTTTAAATTTAAATTCTTTATTAATTATACTTTATTCACTTTGTATCCCCATTCTAGTTCCCTCCCTCCTCCCAACCCAACCCCTCCCTTCTCACCCCCCCCTTCTGTACACATGTTCCTCCCCAAGTCCACTGATAGGGGAGGTCTTCTTTTCCTTCCTTCTGATCCTAGTCTATTAGGTCTCATCAGGAGTGGCTGCATTGTCTTCTTCTGTGGCCTGGTAAGGCTGCTCCCCCCTCAGGGGGAGGTGATTAAAGAGCAGGCCAATCAGTTCATGTCAGAGATAGTCCCTGTTTCCATTACTATAGAACCCACTTGAACACTGAACTGCCATGGGCTACATATGTGCAGGGGTTCTAGGTTATCTCCATGCATGGTACTTGGTTGGAGTATCAGTCTCAGGAAAGACCTCTGTGCTCAGATGTTTTGGTTCTGTTGCTCTCCTTGTGGAGTTCCTGTCCTCTCCATATCTTACTATTTCCTACTTCTTTCAAAAGATTCCCTGCACTCTGCCCAAAGGTTGGCCATAAGTCTCAGCATCTGCTTTGAGTCTGCAGGGCAGAGCCTTTCAGAGGCCCTCAGAGGCTCCTGACTTATTCCCTGTTTTCTCTTTCTTCTGATGTCCATCCTCTTTGCCTTTCTGGCTGGGGATTGAGCATTTTAGCAAGAGTCCTCCCTCTTGATTAGTTTCTTTACATATACAGATTTTAGTAGGTTTATCCTATATTATATGTCTATATGAATGAGTATATACTGTGTGTGTCTTTTTGCTTCTGTGATAGCTCACTCAGGATGATCAGTTCCAGTTCCCATCATTTACCTGCAAATTTCATGATATCCTTGTTTTTTATTGCTGAGTAATATTCCATTGTGTAGATGTACCACAATTTTATTTCAGTTTTCTTGCATCTGCTGAGACTTGCTTTGTGTGCAAGTATGCTGTCAGTTTTGGGAAAAGTTCCATGAATGCACGTTTTGTGTTAGGGTAAAATGTTCTATAAATAGCTGTAAAGGTCCATTTGGCTTATCACATCTGTTAGTCCAAGTATTTCTTCACTCAGTTTTTGTCTGGATGTCCTGTCCATTGGTGAGAGTGGGGTATTGAGGTCTCCCACTATGAGCATGTGAGCATCAATGTGTGATTTAAGCTGTATCTTCTGCACTCTTGTGTGCCCTTGTGTTTGGAGCATAGATGTTAAGAATTGACATGTCATCTTGGTGGATTTTTCCTCTGCTGAATATGTAGTGTCCTTCCTCATCTTTTTTGATTAGCTTTGATTTAAAGTCTATTGTTTAGATATTAAAATTGCTAGTCCAGCTTGCTTCTATGGCCTGTTTGCTTGGTATGTCTTTTTCCAACCCTTTAACCTTAGGTAATGGCTATCCTTGATGTTGTATGTTTCTTGGATGCAGCAGAAGGAGGGATCCCATTTCCTCTTCCATTCTGTTAGTCTCTTTTTATTGAGGGATTGAGAGATATCAATGACCAATGATTGTTGATTCCTATTATTTTGTTGTTGGTAGTGGTACTGGAGTGTGTGTGTGTATGCATGCTAGAGGCCACCCCAGCAACAGCCAGATGAAATAAATAGTCTGCGAGGAAGGAGTGAGTAAGGCGCAGGGGTCAGAGGAAATTTCACAGCCTGATTGGCTAGCAGTCAGAGAGCTTCTTTATGCAGAACTCAGTAGGTAGGGATAGATGGATGTTATTCCAAAACATTGATCATACCATATTTGTCCCTGGGCACATGTTTTAACTTCCTCTTGATCATAAGTTTAGTCATCACTGATAAACTGTGACAGAACAGACTTACCTTTTACAATCATTTCCTCCCATCAACCCAATAACCCAACTTCTAAGAATCTTGAGATTTTTAAGGACACAAGACAGAAAGAAAATCTCCAAGCCAGCCTGGGCAGATTGCCATGTCCTGAGCAGTAGAGTATCAACTTTTAATAGTCAGAGTACTAATTGTCATTAGGTCCAAGAAAAATCTTCAGGCCAAACTGCTGCAGTTATTACTGAATTTCTGCTATAATGCAATGCTTACATTTAATATCTGTATAAAATTTATTTATATATTTAATCTCCTTGGTCATATGACACCACTGTGGTCCTGTATGAGCTAACTCTTCTAAGAAGAGGAGGTCTTAATACTTGGTTCTTTTATCACTTACCCATACCATTCTTTGTCAGTCAGTATAAGCCTCTTTGTTTAGGGCAGAGACAACTCCAGAGAATCTAACGTTGTTCCTGTATCTTTTCCTCAAGGGGCGTACTATATACGGCCCCCTATTTTACATGCCACATAAAAGAGGGAGAAGCTTTTAACCTGATCTGCTCCTATTGTAAAAGATTATTAACATTTTCTATTGATATATCTTCTGGTAAAGCTGCTGTTAGTCCTAAACAGCTGTATAACCAAATCACCACACAAGAGACTGGGATTTTAGTTAACCTAGAACACAATGCTGGGCAATAGTTATTCCCTCCTAAACCTCCAAGCCCTCATAGTTTCCTAACATTTAGATTTCCCACGCTGTACTTAGTGTCCACTCCATCTCTCCACAGTGTTCTATGATCTCTCCTCCAGCCTTCTAAACCTCCAAGTTCTCTCTTGCCTTTTCTCCTCCCACTCTTTTCCTGTCCTCTGGCTCCTCCCAGCTCTACATTGAGTCTAGTTGCTTTATTTTGTTTACATAAAGATGAGACAGTATGCTTCACAATGCAATATCCAGATTGAAACCAGTGTGTGTATGTGGGGGGTGGGGGAGAAATCAGCATTTGAATGAACAAGGGTAAGGTGTATACATTGCAAAGGAACATTATACCAACATGTTCCCAACTTCTCTAGCCCAGCAAATTTTGTTTACTATTTTAAGTTTACTTTGTTCTGGTTATCTTGTTCCTGAGCAAGTGCAGGGGCGGATGTTCCAAGACTAACTTGGGGTCAGAGGCTCATAAAGAGAGGCTCTGGCAGCATTATTTGAGTCAAAACCTCCAGGGCATAAGGAAGACCTTCAAGTAGGCCAGATAAGGATATCTTGCTAAAATCAGGGGGCATAGTATGCTCAGGACTTCCCTGGGGAAGCGTAGAAGCAGTACTTTTGGAAGAAGGCATACATAATTCATAAGAATTTTCCCATTAATCCAATATCCTCAAATTGTACAAATATTAAAAGCCCCCCCCAAGCGTGCAACACGTGGAGATCAATACCAAAAGTGAAAGATTGGGGTGCTGGTGGTTGCATCAAATGTCTCAGTTTTGATGGATTTTTGTCAAACAGCTGTACCGGCTCCATGGCTTTTCCGGTTCCCATTAGATCTGGCTATCACGTGTGTGCACGTGTGTCTCCCTTCTTTCGGTTTTGCTGGTTGAGATTATCTATTTCCTGTGTTTTCATGGGTGTAGTTAGCCTCCTTATGTTGGTGTTTTCCTTCCAGCACCATGTGTCGGCCTGGATTTGTAGACCGATATTGTTTAAATTTGACTTTATCATGAAATATCTTATTTTCTCCATCTATGGTGATTGGAAGTTTTCCTGGGTTTAGCAGTCTAAGCTGATATCTTTGGTCTCTTAGAGTCTGCAGAACATCTGCTCAGGCACTTCTGCCCTTTAGAGTCTCCATTGGGAAATCAGGTGTAAATTTCATAGGTCTGCCTTTACATGTTACTTTTATATGGTTTTTTTCCCCCTTGCAGCTTATAATATTCTTTCTTTGTTCTGTATGTTTAGTGTTTTGATTATTATGTGGTGAGGGAACTTTTTTTTTTTTCTGGTCCAGTCTCTATGGTGTTCTGTATGTTTCTTGTACCTTTATAGGCATCTCCTTCTTTAGGTTAGGAAGATTTTTCTTCTCTGATTTTTGTTGAAAATATCTTTTGGGCCTTTGAGCTGGCATTCTTATTTCCTTCTGTTCCTATTATTGTTATGTTTGGTCTTTTTAGAGTGTCCCAGATTTCCTGGATGTTGTGTGTCAGGAATTTTCCAGCTTTCACATTTTCTTTGGCCAATGTATCCAGTTCTTCCATTGTATCTTTAATGCCTGAGCTTCTCTCTTCTATTTATTGTACTCTGTTGGTGAAGCTTGCCTCTGTGGTTCCTGCTAGCTTCAGCTGTGTTGGAACATTCAGGACCTGCTGTGGAAGGACAGTGGAGACAGACTGCCCTGGCTGTTATTGATTGTGTTTTTATGTTGGCATCTATGCACCTGGTGATGGGATGATTATAGGTCTGGGGGATGATTTCTGCATTTGTCTTCGTTGGGTAGGTGTTTTGTTTCTTTGTTTCTGTTCCTTTCTGGATTTTTGGAGAGTGTGATGGTGTGTGTTGCCTGTTTTACTGAACTGTTTAGGTGGTATATTCACAGGGAATGCCTGCTTGAGTTGGGGGCTGAAATACGACAAGAGGATGGTCTGTGGGATCCACAGATGATATAGGCAGGCCGGGAGGGAGGCTGCAGCTAGAGTTTTGTTGCAGCTAGGGAGTAGCCTGAGGAGTCTGAGGGAACAGGGAGAGAGGAGACGATCTATAAGCAGTCTAGGCTAATTCATTTCAAACTCACAATATAGTAAGGTGGATTTTTTTTTAAGTTTCTGAGTATAAGTCTTTTTATTTAATTAGCTGTTTAGTTTTAAGAATTCTCTGTGTGAGTTTGAATTTACATCATTTCTGTCCCACTTTGTCCTCCCTTCCACCATTATTTCTCAAATAAATGACGTCTTTTAAAATTATTGTTGCATACATACACACACGTTCACACACATATGTATTTAAATGTGCAACTTACTGAGTCTGTTAGTGTTGCTCACTCATACTTGTGTTTAGGGTTAATCACTTGGGACTGAATAGCCTATCATGCACATTGTCCTGGGGGAACTGATTCTCCCTTCCTCACTGCCTGGAGCTCTTCATCTTGGTGTGGAAGCTTATGACAACTTCCTGATTCATGCTGTCCTGTCAGCTGGTACTTTTGTTTTTCAGGAAGCCATGTTTTTAGGAAGCCATGTTTTTAGGAAGCCATGTTTTTAGGAAGCCATGTTTTTAGGAAGCCATGTTGTTGAGATTTCCTGAGGCTTACCTGTCATGCGCAGGAGATGCCAGCTAACAATAGGTGTTTGGGGCTTCTGGTTTTTAAGCTCTTTCTGCCCCCCTCTTCTGTGCTTTTGGTGAAGTCTCACTTATTATTTAGTTTGTTGGTTTTTTTTTGGGGGGGGGTAAGATTTAAGAAATCTTTGTCAAACCCAGGGTCATAAAGTCGTTCTTTCCTACTCTCGGAATGATTATAATTTTAATCCTTGCATTTAGGCCTATGGATTCATTTTGAGTTAAGGTTTATTCTACAAATGATTGCTTCATAAAAAATTAAATACTTAAATAAATGTAAAAGCACACTATATTCATATACAAAAAATCAGCACTACTAGTCATTTTTCTCCTAATTAACTTGGAAAAGCAACACAATCTCAATTGATTTCTCTAGCACATTTTTTGGTAGAAATTTATAAGCTGATTTTGAAGTTTATATGGGACTAAAATAGATTTTTAAAAAATCTTGAAAAAGAATCAAGTAGATGATTTGCAATAACTAATTCAAGACCTAGTATAAAGCTATAACTATCAACAGATTGAAAAGCTGGTATATAGATAAACAAATAATGGAAGAGATTAGAAAGTTCAGGAATCTGCACACATATTTATCAATTAGAATTTGGCAACTGTGTCAAAGCGCTTTAGTTGGGGAGAAAGGATAATTTTACCTTTTTAGTAAATCGTGCTAGAACAATGAGATATTTATATTCAATCAAGTAAACCTTGGGGGTGTGGACATTTTCGTGAACATTATCTAATGAAATATCACAATTTAAAAAGGATTTTGAAATAACAAGTGATTAGACATAATATTTCAATTTAAAATGGTGAAAAATGCATTTCCAGGTGCATGAGGAGATTCGTAGACATGATCATGTGCACAGAGGCCAGCACTGAAAAACCGTTTACCAGTGCCTGCTGTGTCTTCTGCAAAACCGTGCAAAAGATCCAGCACCACTCCAATATGTGGAAAAACAAAGACAACTTTTCATCTATCTGCCTCAGCAAGCCACTTTGCAAAGACACTTTAAAATAAAAAGTTCAAGATTAGGATGCCTTCACACATTGAAACAAGCCAGGAAAGCAAAGTTTTGTGCCAATATATTAACTTCTGGGTCACAATGCAACCTACAGTTCCATTAGCTGGGAACACTACAAAATTGTTATGATGGTGAAAGAAATACTAGTTAAGAAGGAATCTTTTTTATTTACCTATATCCTTTATTACTACTGTTATTTAATACTACATCCTCTGGCTGTTATCTTCATAGTAAAATATCAGAAACATCCTCAGTCTCCTTTGCTCACTGTGGATTTATTATTTGAGTCTCACTACCTTCCACACCAGTAGATGGCATTCTTATTCTTGTTTTTATTTTAATAGTCTTAGGTTCAGGATAAATGTAATGCCCATCTAGGTCCTTTAGTACGAGTTCGAGATGATCAGTTTCTGATGCCCACAGAAGACTGAACACAAATGTAGAACTTGGTGAACTGAGATGTGCTTTAAAAGGTTGATTCCAGAGTTTTCAATTCTGTTGGTTGTTTTCCAGCTGAAGTTTTTGCCCTGATGAGAAGACTTAAACATGGTCATACAAAATATCCACACCTCTTCAGAGTTGTACAGAATCTAATAGACTCTCGCCCTTTCTAGGTGTGGCTCAGGCTTTCCTGCTGTATGAGCTCCTGCTTCTCTGTACGGGATGGCCTCTGGGCATGAAGAGAGACCTTGTAACACCACAGTGGGTTCTTGAGTGTGCAGACTGGCCACTTGGTGCTGCATGGGTTCAGGCTGCGTCTATACCCATGGCTGCTGCTGTGATCTGTTCTCTTAGAGCACTGCCAGGGATTCCTGCCTTGGGACTGTAGGTGCTGAACGCTGATCTCAGCTGTGGCGTGAGAACCCATCACACCCTAATCGGGGTTTGACTATCCATTCCACAGAGCCTGAATAGTTTTTTGGATTGTTGATGCCAATCAGCTCACTAGGGCTTGAGTGTGCCTGAATCTGAAGTGATGCATGAATTTCTCAACCAGAAGACTTAGAAAGTAAGGCTCTTGTTAAAACTACAGCCATTTCAAGATTCCTACCAAAAGAAGCCATCCTGCTATACCCACAATCACTCTAAGAATTCAAGGGACAGAGCTGCAGAGATGGCTCAGTGGTTAAGAGCACTGGCTGCTCTTTCAGAGCACCAGGATTCAATTCCCAGTTTACAACCTGCAGGCCATGCCTCTTTGGGGGTCACATATCAGGTATCCTGCACATCAGATATTTACATCATGATTTATAACTGTATCAAAAGTACAGTTGGGAAGTAGCAATGGAATAATTTTATGATTGGCAGTCAACCACAGCGTGAAGAGCTGTATTAAAGGGTCTCAGCATTAATAAAGTTGAGAACCACTGGGCTATGGTTTTTCCTTGACTTCTTAGTTCATTTTTGTTCTTGGGTATTGTTTCTTGCACTTTCTATTTTTATGTAAATATTTTCATTGCAAAGTCTCCAAATGCTAACTTGGAACAATCCATCTTGCCTGAAACCAGATAATCAGATAAATCAAACATGTAAAACAGAGCTGGAAACAATTTAACCTTCTTCTTCTATTGATGTAGCAAATTCCATTTAAGAAAAAGGAAATTTGTTTCATCTATGCAAAATTAGAAAAAAAATCTGCTTCAGGAGAAAAATGGATGCTCTAATCCTGTCTAGCACCTCTGATCTACCTAAATGTTATCCTTTCCAAATCAGGAAAAGAACAGTTGGAGTAATGGTTGGGTTGTGTGTGATAAAATCCATATGTGTGTTAGGGAGAGCATGCATATGTAGCAATTGACTTAACAAGGTGTGCAGCCCCATGCACATTTATGTCTGAGATTCAAATCAAGCCCTTAACAGGCGAGGTTCTTTAATATAAATGAGAAATAGGCTTTATCCTGCCATAATGACCTGCAGCCTCTCAGACATGACTCTCCACAGACCGATCACTCCACAGAAAGGTTGGCCAGCTCACTGAAGCCATTATCTTTTATTTATGCAGATCAGATTGTGACAATCCTTGGAACTCTTTGTATTATCTCTCTCTTTTAAAAATCCTCCTGATATGGTTCTTTCTTTCTTTTTCTGCATGGCAACTCCCTAAGCAAGCATTTTCATGACTTTCCAAGTCATTGAATGAAAATATTAGAGTATAGTTTAGTTAGCATTATTCCACAAAGAAAACTGTTTTAATTTTGGAGGTTTCTAGATAAAGGAAGAAGAAAAAAATGTAGTTTTTTTTTAAACCACCCAGGGATCTATGTACTGTGCCAACACACTAACCAGCACCAAATCCCAATAGTTTACAGTTTCATTATTTAACATGCCCTCTGGAGTTTGGATGTGGCTCAGAAAAAAAAATTTAAACAAATTTCTTACAGATGACCTTAATTTCAATGGATTTGCCTTAAAAAGCCTTAGCTTTCTTCCTTTTAGGGTTCCCATTAGTCAATATTAACTACATATTCATGAGTGAGAATTTAAATAGCACAGTTTTTATAAAAAATAGTAGTTTTTTTTTTATGAGTGTATTTCCAGTGATCTTTTCCTCTGGGGAGGGGTGGTATTCAACAGCAGGAGTTGAAAGAAACAGAGGGGAATATTGTTTTTGAATGCGGCAGTTTAGTTTCCATCGCATATTATTACTTTTGTTTTTTCTCTGCCATTTTTTTCTAGCTTTCATCTGAGCCAAGTACAGAGCAAGAAGCCCACTGAGAGATCAGGCAAGAACCACGGTAGAACAACTTTTCCCAGCTGACTCAGGGTACTGCTGAATTCAGCTGTCATCCTTAGGGTTTTTATTCCTGCATTTATCTACAAGCATTTTACTGAATGCTAATTAGGTCTAATCTACCACACTAGATATTGTAGCAGCTATACTGTTATGGTATTTGAAGAATCAAATACTGGTTTTGCTTTTATTCATCCATGTGATAAACATCTTCTATGCATTGGCCAAAAAGAAAAAAAATTGGACCAGAAGTCCCAGTGGGTTTTGCCGTCTGGTGTGGGAATCAGTTTGAGTAAGCAGTAGTGAATGTTATGGAGCAGGCTGAGCGTGCTGCTGTCATAACCTTAGAAGTACCTGGACAATGACTGGGCACAGATACTGTGTGTTCTTTGTGAACAACAAAGTCTTTGTTGAGACTGAAAACCAGAGACCAGGTTAGACCTTGGAATGGTTCAGAACGGGCAGTGTTCCGGGAAGCTGGCCAACAACTTTTACAGGGTTTGAGTTGACTGAGGAGCGTTGGGTAGCAGAGGAACTCGGCAGAATCTCCAAGGCGGGTAAAGTTCGGTTCCTTTCTCTCCTTGAGATGGCGATCTTGAAGGGCTGCCCTTATGTGGCTCTAAGGTGAGTTGTCAGAGGAGAGGCTCACCATATGCAACCCCCATTTTCCTAAGAGCTGAGGAATCTCATCCCTCCAAGTAGTGCGTGGAGCGGTAGGCAGGGAAGCGGTAGTGAGAACTGGCGGCCCATCACATTTATTTGATGATAAGAGGAAAATGCTTCTTCACAGCAAGGAGACACCTGACTCCTGAAAGTTGACATGGACCGGATTGCAGCGTCTTATCAGTTATGACTAAAACTGAAAAGGGATTTTAGTTGCTGGTGTAATACTATTTGGAGCAGTAATACTTCTTTGGAAAACAGAAAAAAGAAACGGGTAGCAAGAGCAAGAGAAAGTGTTATGAGATGGGGCAGATGGAGATTGAAGGTGCATTGGGGATTGTAGCTTCACCCACATGTTTATTTACCCATAACTGTCAAAATTGTTCATACCCCTTCCCTGAAACTGAAGGTATAAGCCTTGTAATTTGCTAAAGATTCAATTCCTATTATCTCTTCTTCTTTGATCATAATAAAATCATTTTTAACCCACAAGAAAGAAAATTCCACTGAGATGTGACTGATATTTAGAGCAAGGTGTGACAGAATTGTCCCAGAATATTACATAAGCATCTTGGGAAATGAAGGATTTTTTTTTTCCATTTCAATTTACAACTATAATGTTGCACTAAATTGGATTGTGTTGATAAATCTCTTATTGTTTTACATAGGGTATTTGTTTATTACTTTTTATTCAAAGTAGTTTGATACTTTTAGAAAAGGATTTCTTAAAAATCAAAGACAGAGAAAGAGTGGTAAATCAGAAGGCTAAAACCCTTCTAAGACTTGTTTACACAGTCAAAGTTATGTTCTCTTAAGGAGAGCTTATCACCAGACTGACCTACCCTGCATATAGCTTTGACAAATCAATACTAATTGAAGACAGGTGATTTTCACATGACCTGACTAGCTTTTTTAAAATGACATTTTACATGTTTTAGGTTACAATCACACCTTTTCTCCCTTCTCTTTCTTTTCTCTAAACACTCCCATGTACTTCAGCTGTCAACTTGATAGAACCGAAAATGGAGCTGTTGAGGAATCGCCTTGATTCGATTGACATTGGGCATGCCTATGGGAAGTAATCTTTGTTACTGATGTGTGGAAGGGCTTAGCCCACAGTGAATGTCACCATTCCCTAGGCAGGTGATCATGAGGTATGTTAAAAAAACTAGCTGTGTATATGCCTACCTGGCTATCATCAGCAACATCTCTCACAATGCCTGCTACTCTTCTTTGGCTGTGAAATGATTTCCTTGGTCAGAAGTAATGCTGTGTGGGCTAGCAAGCAGGCTTGCTTTCAGATGTCTGATTTAAGTTCCTGCCTTGATTTCCCTTCATGATGGACTGTGACCTGGAATTGCAAACCAAATAAAGTTGTTTTGGATCAGAGTGTTTTAATCACAGCATCAGAAACAAAAACTAGAAAATGTAAATCACTAAAATGACCATTGAATCCATTGTATGTTCTGGCAGGGGGGTTCCCATCACATGCCACATCTATGAGAATGGTTCTTATTTATCACATTCTGGGTAAGGCAAGCTACCTTGTTCATGTGCTGGAAACTGTAATGCATCTTTTACATTTAAAGTGCCCTCTGATGCTTTCTGCTTCACAACCTCTCTCCTTTCCCTGCTACCTCTAAATTTTTTATACCATCTTGAACATCTCTCAAAGAATTGCAAATTCTAGTTGGAACATGATTAATTTAGCGTGTGGCCTCCTCCGATGGAGTGCTCTGCTGTCTATCCTCCTTAGGCGAGGCTACCTCTCCTCTTGGCTTTTAGCAGAGAAAATGAGTTAAGGCAAAGCACAGGCTGTTCAGGTGTGCTGCTTGAGAATAAATTCTTCCTGGTGGTGCCTCAAAGTTAAGCATGTGATGTTGCAAAAGTGAAATTACAACGTATAGCTGATGTTTCAGTTGGGAAGCTCAGCCACCCCCAATTTTCCTCTCTTGGTTTGCAAAGAGGGTCTATTATTCTCCATTTGGAGGTGAAAGGCCCATCTAGGCATTTTTTTTCTTCCATAAAGTTTCCCACTTTTATTTTGCTCATATATCTAACACTTTCTTGTGTATTTCATCAGCTGATATTTTTCATGAAATCACTTTCCTCTAATATGGAAAGGAGCATCTTGTTTGTTTCTAAAACACTGGAATAACTTTAATAGAAATCAGTGGCTCAGACCCATGGAAGCCAATAGCACTCTGATGACAGATTGTGCCTCCTGATACCCACCAAATAAATCTGCTACCAAACAATTTTTGAGGTAGGTCTATTTGGCTCTTGTAGTCTCCATGAAGAAGAAAAACATTAACCTCTTCTTTGGAGAGTATTTTGAATGTGACTTATATAATTTGTTTGAAAAAACTATGGAAAAGATGTTCTCCTCAGGTATTTAGTAAGTGCCTGAAATGTAGTGAGAATGTAATCTACATTGGTGATGATGATAATGATGACAATGATGATTATGGCGAAGTTGATAAAAATGATTGTGGTGTGGAATTGGAAAGGGGCAGGGAGGAGATGAGGGAGGGAAGGGGGGGATAGGGAGGGAATGCTGGAGGGGGCTATGGCTGGGATACAAAGTACATAACCTGTGATTAATGGAAAATAAAAATGTTAAAATTAAAAAAAATGATTGTGGTGATGGTGATGAGATGCTGGAAACAGAATATTATTGAAACAGTTGCTGACAAAGCTAAATTTATCTTTGTGTAGTAGGGAAATCATAGTCCTGAAATTCCATTTGGAAAGATAATGTACTAGTCAGTTACCTGTCAACTTGACACAAGCTAGACTTCATCAGGCAGGGAGGAGCCTCAGTTGAGGAAATACCTCCATGAGAAATAGCTGTAAAGCATTTTCTCAATTAATGATCAATGGTGGAGGGCCCAGCCCACAGTGGGTGGTACCAAGAAAACAGGCTGAGCAAGCCAGGGGAAGAAAACTGGTAAGAAACACCCTACCGTGGCCTCTGCCTCAGCTCCTGCTTCCAGGATCCTGCCCTGTTTAAGTTCCTGTCCTGATTACCTTTGGTGATGAACAGCAATGAGGAAATGTAATCTGAATAAATCCTTTTATCTCCAACTTGCTCTTTGTTCATGGTGTTTTGTTACAGAAATAGAATCCCTAACTAAGAAAAATTGGTACTAGGATTGGAGTATTGGTGTGACAGGCCTGACCGTGTTTGGGGGGAATTGTGGAAGGCCTTTGGAACTTTGGGATAGAAGGTGCCATTGGGTTTTAAGAGCTCTGTGAGATGTTCTGTGGGAGCTTGGAAGATGAGAGTGTTGAGAGCAGTGCGGAAGATGGATGCCTGACTTGTGATTTTAGAGGGATGCTTAAAGACTTTAAGGACTCAGGGCCATTTGTTATTTTGAATTAAGATTCTGTGGTTCTGGTTAGCTATGGCTGAAGGCTCAGTTGTGATTAACACTAAGGGGAAACTTTGTTTTGCTGGGATACTTGATGTTGATCAGCTAGAGCTAAGAAATCAGTGGTGTTTAATCAGAGACCAGTATCACTGAGGTGAAATCTTCTGGGAAGTGTTTCCTGAGAGCTCAGAAAAGTTGTGTTTCTGAGGCAGTCAAGGTTGTGCCCTGGGCTGGTAGCAGGACTTAGTAATGTGTAAGAGTCACCAGGATGTACTGATTTTGAAGGCATGAAGGGGTCATGGAGAGCAGTTGAGGCTTGGCACTTTGAGAGGACAGGTGAGGCCATTGGTGAAGGTGCAGCCTCAGTGGCAATTGAAGGCCCAGGGCTGAAGGGGTCATATCCAAAAGTTGAGGTTTGGCCCAGGAAGAGAGCAGAGCCTATGAGAGTGCATCCCAGTTACAGAGAAGTCCCCAGCATTTTAGAGATACCAGTACCATGGCGCGAGCACCAAGGACAGCGGCAGCAGGAGCGTGGAACCAGCCAGAGCCCAGAAGACAAGCTGTGGGTGCTGCGGAGGGTAGAGCTGGAGAAGCCTGAAGCCCTTTGGAAGGATTCAGAAAGTCAGGAGTGGATGCCAGACATTGGACGGTTGGAGTTTGGTTTTGCTTCGAATTGATTGTGATTGTGTTCTGATTTTTTTCCTTCTCAAAGTAGAAAGTATTTTACTGGAGCCCACAGTTGAGAGACTTTGCATTTTAAAAAAGACTTTGGATTTAAAAGAGATTGGCTATTTTAAAGGGATTGAGATTTTCAGGTGTTTGAATTTGTAAAGACTGTGGGACTTTTAAAGTTGTTTATGTCTTTAATGTGAGATTTTTGGGATGAGTACGAAGGGAAAGGTTGTGGTTTAATAGTGATGTGTTTGTGTGTCAGGTTGACATGGGGTCAGTTGTATTGTCTGGTTTTTTGTGAGGCAACTTGACACAAGAACCGTTCAACTGGGAGGAGCCTCAGTCGAGGAAATACGCCCATGAGTTCCAGCTGTAAAAAAATTTTCTCAATAGGGGAGGGCCCAGCCCATGTCGGGTGGTGCCATTCCTGGGTTTGAAGCAGGCTGAGCAAGCGGCATTCCTTCCTGGCCTGTTTGAGTTCCTGTCCTGACTTCCTTTGTTGATGAACAATGGGGGAAGCAAATGAGTAGCTGTTGGTTGTAGGACAATACCATAGCAGGGGGTGTTCTTGGATTATATGGCAAGAAGCAGGCAGTGCAGAGAGAATCACCAGCAAGACAAGCAGGTCACTAAGTGCCTCAAAATGGTATGCTATGCAGCTAAGGACTGTAGAGATGGTTAAAGACAGAGAGACAGCTGGGTGAGGTGGAAGTGAGAGGAGCAGAAAGACTGTTCAGGCAGTGGGGGCGGGGGAAGAAGGAGCCAGAGATAATGTTGAGGTTTTCAACTTAGAAAATGGTGACGAGGGTGGGGATGGAGATGGATGAGACACAGGGAAAAGGAGTTAAGTTGCAGAAAAGCCATTTGTTTCTGTTTTGTTTCTCTCTCTCTTTTTAATCATAGCACTTTAATTTTGTGCACGAAGCACAATGACACCTTTCCTTTTGAAAAGAAGCACTGGCAGATATAGGAGCTGTGTTTTGTGACCTGTGATTTACAGTGGGTAGTTGCTGGGTAGGTTGTGCTCTGTTTGACCTAGGTTCTCACACATCAGCTCTCATTGGGACACACATTCCAATGTTGTGTCTCTGTATTTTACAAGGGATCTGAAGCGGAGCACTTCAGAGTGAATTAGGAGTGAGTCTGTACATTTTTCTGTTTGGCAGACTCAAATGGTTTCCCAGGGAATACATTCTGTTCTACCTACACCTTTCCCTTATTCCCCGAACAGATTAGCACACGTTTCCCACATTGTCATCAGAGTGAGAGAGCACAAGGGAGAGATTGGGCATAGGGCATGGTAATTTTACACTTGAGACAGGATGCACAAGATCTGAAGTTTCTAAACTCCTGAAAGACTCTTGGGTGCAAGATATCTTTTGTGTTCCAGCAAAAACTAACACAATGTGTAGAGTAATCCCTATAGGTGTCTAGGGCAGCAGACTCTGTACCTAGAAGCGCTTATGTTCAGTGCTTAGAAATACTTTCATATAGTTTTCTCAGTGCCCAGTCTCACACTTATAACAAATAATAATTATAAGACAGCCTCTGTTAATATTCAATAGGCCCGAATCTGGAAACTGCAGACACAATTTCTCTTACCTTGCAACAATTTCCTCCCATGTTTAATCTCATGGGGGCCCCTTCCTCCTTTTTTCCCCCACCATTGCTGCTACTGCCCACCCTTTCGTCAGGAACTCTTATACATTCGAGCTTCACTGAGTGACAACTTGGAGGAGTTCTCTGATGTTCACGTAGTGACATCCAGAGGAGCTAGGGGAAGAATCTCATTCATTAGAGGAAGCTTCAGAAGCATGGTTAATGCTTTGACAATTCAAGGCACCCAGACAGCGCGGTCATCAGTCCTGCCCTGAGCATAGCTCCTGACCCTAGGAAGAGCCCCAGAAGTCCATGCAGCGTTCTCAGCCCCTTGTCTCCCAAAGCTCCTGTCACCTAGTTGAACTGATCTCTTTTGATTGGCCAGGATCTGGAAACTCTTCATGTATGACTCAGTCTCTCCTCAAGCCTCAGGAAGTTTGTGGCCAGATTCACAAGCTTCTTGGCTTGTGAGTTTGGAGCCTCTTTAGGAACAAAGAGATGTTTTGGGGAGGCCAAGCTTTATCCTCACCCCCTGCCCCCAAGGACCAAGAGTGAGCTAGAAAGTCCCCCATCACTGCCATCTACCTGTATTTTGTGTTGTTCATCTTCTATGGATGCATGTTAGGTGGGGCACAGACTGCCATTAGGTAGTGATGGTTTATCATAGGGGAAAGACAGGTATTTCTCAGTATAGGCTCTGGACTCTGGACTCCTTATCTCATGTTATCATGTAGGGCACCCATATACTTTAGTGTTTCTTCTTGGAGAACTTGAGACTGAAAGGACTGAGTAATAATTCTAAGCATGCAACATTTATATTAAAATAAAAATACTAAAATACAATATATTTTGATGGAACATTCAGAGAGTTCTGTCTACTTTCTATGTAAATAGAATACTTTGACCAGAAGTAAAAATGTGTGTCTGTGCACAAGTGAACTGAGGATGCATACCTTTTCCACCAGCTGAGACTGAAGGAATACCAGATACTTGTTCATAAGCAGGTCTCTAGTTCAAGGGCAGAGGGAAATGACACAACCCTCTTAAGGACCTCTGGGCCAGAGTAAGCACTGTGGAAGCTCCCAGGTCTCTGCCATATCAACAGACACCAGTGACAGAGCTCCTTAATTGCCCAGAGATCAGTGGTCACTTGCTAGACAAGCAACATTGCTGAAGAGGCCATTGACCAATGACCTTAGTCCAGTCATGGCCAACTCTTGGCTGAGTAATACTTTCACTCTTTCACTGAGCAAAGACTAGAGCTGCTTTGGCTTTGGATCTTTTGATGTCTTGATAGAAATTATTAGAGCCACAAAGCTCCTTCTGCAGAGAGAGCACCCAGAGCAATGGAAGAAACAAGAGAAAAGGAGGAGGCTGACCAGTGACTGGCCACAGAGGTATTTTTTTTCCCTCCGGCCATTCTCATTGCCTCCAGAAAGTGAGAAGCACTAGCTTCAGATCCTCGGGAAGAGGAGCCCTTCAAAAGTAAAACATGTACAACATGAAAGTCACAGTGTCATTATCTAGAAAATATCACCTAAAAGAAAATATCCAGAGAGGCTACAGTATTTGGGACTAAAAATCAAATAAAACTGTCAGACGGAAGAAGTGAACAGGAAAGAGCAGTTTATTCCCAAAGGCTGCAATGGCCTTTATAGTCCTGTCATTAGTACTTGCCTTCAACCTCAACTACAGTTTTCAGATAATTAATAAGCAAAGAATAACACACTATATGCATTTTTCAAGTGAAGCCTTAAGTGCTGTTTCTGCTTTTGTTGAGGGAATGCAGGGGTGGGGGTGAGAATTGGGTTGTGGGCCGGGGATTAAGTCACCACACAGTCCAGTGTTTGCAATGGATGCCATCCGTTGGGGCTGGCCCCACACAAGCTAACAGAATGGCTCCTGTTTTCCTGCAGGAGACGTGGAAAAAGGTAGCACCCAAAGTTCAGGACTGTCTTTCAGCCCTTCTAAGGATGCTGAGCCTTTTCACCTGGGATGACAAAGAAAAATCTGCCGGGATTTATGTGGTGGCGTGATAAACTTCGGGTTTCAGATCACCTGGCGCCATTCTGATGGGCAGTAAGGGCGGTGACTCACAGCTGATCAATACTTCTGGGATGATGGCCAGAGGAGTCTACATCTCCGGAAAATAGCATCTCTGTGTAGCCAAAAGCTTCAACCAGTGACAGAGGAGATTGTGTGGTGGGGTCATGCCAGGAGAACCTGACACCCTAGATGACACTTTTGAGCCATAATTCTTTGCAAATACAAAATTTCTCTCGCTAAACAGATTGCTCTTTTCTCCTAGTTAGATAAGCCCTATAACTTTAGTTTTACTAGTGTTTCAGAAATGAGTCAGGTTTTTAGAACACTGAAATGCAATATTGCCATCTTGAGCCTCACAAACAGTTACTAAAATGGGTGACTTGACGGGAATTATTATTTTAAAAAGAAGTAAGCCATCGTCTTCTAAGAATAAAGGCCTACAAAAACAATAATATTCTATGCATAAAATTTCGAAACAAATGACAATTGGGTTACAAGAATGTAAACATTTACACAGTTCAGCAAATAAGGTTCATTTTCATGCCTGGGAAGATGATTCAAGGCCAAGAGCGTGCAATGGCTCATTTTGTGATTCCACGTCTGAAGGAGTGCTGGTGCTTTCTTCTCCACTGTCTCTGAATCAAGCCTACATCTCCAGAGCTGGGCCCATTCTCTTTTTTTTCCCCTCAAAAGATTTACTTATTTTTATTCATGTATGTGGGTGTTTTGCCTGCGTATCTGGATCGTATGTACATGCAGTGCCTGAGGAGGGCAGATAATCCCTAGGAACTGGGCTGGAATGGCCATGTAGGTGCTGGGAACAGAACCTGGGTCCTCTGGAAGAACAGCCAGGGCTCTTAACTGCTGAGTCCTCTCTTTAGAGCCCCCACTCATTTTTTAAATTAATATTTATTAGAATTTTTTTAGAATTTCATACATTATATATTTCCTTTTTCCTAAATCCTCCAGATTCTCCCTCCCTCCCTCTCTGCATTATATTCTCTCTCCCTAACAGAAATGAGAACAAAACCCAAACAAACATGCCCTACTCTCCCACACAAGCACACACATGGAGTCTGACTTGTGTTGGCCAGCTGCTTCTGAGCATGGGGCGTGCTCCTGAGTGTAGCAGCTATAACCAGTGTGTCCTTTCATTGAAGAAAACTGATTTTCTCTTTTCCAGCAGGTATCAGTTTCAAATAGCTTCTTGGCTAGGGGTGGGACCTTTGTGGTTACTTCTTCTCCATGCTGGGTTTTATGTCTGGCTTGAGCTTGTGCGAGTATTGTGTGTGTGTTGTCACATCTCTGTGAGTTCATATTTGCATCAGTCCTGTTGTGTCTGGAAAATGCTGTTTCCTTGAAGTCATCCACCTCTGCTCTTACACTGTTTCCACCTCCTCTTCCACATAGGTCTCTGAGCTTTGATGGAAGGGCTTTGATATAGACAACCCATTTAAGGTTGAACGCTCCAAACTCTCTTACTCTGCAGATAGTCTATTTGTGGGTCTCTGAGTTAATCCTCTCTACTGCATGAGGTTTCTCTGATGAGGGTTGAGTGATGAACTGATATGTGGATATTGTAATATGTTATAAAACATAGAATTATTTTATTGCTTTGTTCGTTTGGCAGAATGAAAGTGGTAGGTTTCCCCTAGGGCCCATGACCTATCTAGTCTCATGTTCTTGGCCTAATTAACCATGCCAGATAAGGGTTTTATCTCATGGAGCAGGTGTCAAACTTTATTAAGAAGTGGTTAGTTACTCCCCTAACATTTGTGCCTCTACTGCATCAATGGCCCTATTTTGCAGTCAGCTACTGTTGTAGCTCATATGGTTCATATCTGGGTAAGACTGACTATCACCATCCCCAACCTTCCTAGCATGTATAGCACTTTCCAGTGCTATGATGCTGGTCAGTAGGGGTGAAGCTTTGGGCTGGGCAGTAGCTAAGCTCCTCATGGTGTCTTCTGCAATAGACTCTTATTGTCAGGTTGTGGAGGGTAGCCAATAGCAATGGAAATAGCCTATGATGTTCAGGGAAGATCTATGGGATCCCTTTGGCCAAAGACATAAACCATTCTTGGTTTACTGGGGTTTTTATTTGTCATAATGGTATCTAGCTGAGGCACTGAGTCACAGAGATCCACCTTCCTCTGCTTCCAGAGTGCTGGGGTTAAAGGTGTATGCCACACTGTTTGGCTCCTCATGGCTTTTCAAAAGTCCTTTAGTATTTACTTGTACCTCTCTATACTTCCTCTTTTATGATCCTCCCTCCACCTCATTTATTCCTCCTGTTGCAATTTTCTCTTTATCCTTTTATTCTATTTCCTGGGCTTAACAGTCAGCATTGAGTACTCTTTGTATTGCTGTGTGTTGTTGATGTTTTGAAAAATAAGATATCAAACACCCTTTTTCTTTTTGCTGTTGTTCTAGTATGGATTTTTGTTCTCAGCCTGATAAGCCCACACAGCAGAACTCCGGCAGCGGAGGTTTTTGAGAGGATGGGTTTTTGTAGGCAGCTGTGTTCTGTTACACCGTACCCTGTGCCTTGCCTCAAGGAAGATGTCTGTATTCCCCTAAGTGTTTGATTGCAGCTCTTGTTTTCTGACTCTTTGGGGCTGGGTGTCTCTTTATGCTCGTGTCTGCCAGCTGCAGCAAGCAGTGAGGACATCTCCTCTCTGGGGCCACCTGACATGAGGGTCAGGGGAAGTTCAGACTCCAGGTCAGATGCCCTGACAGAACTTTGTTTGCTTTGCTTGTGTGTCTCCTGTTTTCCAGATCAGAATCCCAGGAGTCACAGTAACCGACACGAAGCAGTAAAGCAGTGTTCTCCCACCTTGCAGTCTTTCCCAGTGCATTTGGAGGGACCTATAGCCCATGGCGATTTCTTTCCAGTAAAGCTATAAGTCCTCGGGGAGCGTCTGTGCTCTCTAGTCTTACTCATAATCAAACGTGCCCAGCATTTTCCTCCTCTCCCGATCCAACTTGCTGTGACAATGCTCCGGTTCCCTGGGAAACTGCAGGTGGCTACCCCGTTCATCACTCAGCAGCAATGGCATCCCTGAGACTAGTGCTCACTGGGGGAGCCCTGGTTAACACACATTCTGTTTCTCCATAAATGCTCCCGCCTCCTGAGGCGAGAGCCTGGCAGAGTTCAGCTCTGTCGTCACCAGTGTTGGTGCACATGCCAAGAATGCTTTGCTCTCGCAGACGTTGCTCTCGCAGACATGCTCACGACTGTCCTTTCGATTCCACCACCTCCCACGACCTCCACCCCAATCCGCGCCTTGTCTTTCTCAGTAATTTTCCTGCCCACCCCCGTTAAGATGATGCCTCTGGTTTTCGTCCTAAGGAGCAGTCCAGGATCCTTCCGGCCTGGGTCTTTCCAATTATGCAGAGCAGACTGGAGATTTGAAGTTGATTAGGTCTCTTCGCCCTTTCCATTTTTCTTTCTTACTCCAGCGTTTTCTCCCTATTCCTCCCAATTTAGTCTACTCTCCCTCCTGTCTTTTCTCTTCCCCTTCCTTCAGCAAATATTAATCACGTGGCCATTGTTTAAGGCACGGGGCTAATAGAGCCATATTATAAATTTTCTTCTTCTTCTTAAAGAAACAACGTTAATCTTTTCACATTTCTTGAATTTGTTGAATTTGTTTTTTTTTTAATTTGTTGCATTTGTAAATTTCCTTTCCAGTCTGAATTCTTGTGGCATTCCTAACACGTACTGTACACTTTTCCTTATTTTATTAGTTTTAGATCTCTGGAAGTCTTGGGCTTCTCGGATGGCATTTACATACCTTCAAGTTGCTGAGACCCACTTGCCTTTGTATCTCTTGGAATTCTTGAGTATGTGTTTGCTGACCTGATTACCCCCTAGAGGGTGTGCTGGGTTTGAGAGACCTAATAACTAGATCTGACATGAGAATGTAGGCATATGTTTTGGCATGAACTGTCTCTCCTATCCTTTGTTATAACTGAGTCCTAAGCATGTTTGCCGAGTGTGCTCTGACTCTGTAAGTTAGTGAGGGTGGAGAAGAGTTGTTAACATGACAACCGGGGACAGCTATCTCTGGCTATAAAAATATCTATTGTTTAGGTAACATTTTGATTATGTCCTTTGATACTCACGGCACTCAGAACCAATATATGGCCCACTTAGGGAAAGAAACTGTGGGAATGTACTCAGTTCTAGTGTACGGCCCTAACTCTTCTGAAACATCCTCAACGCAAACTCTTGTCATACATGAAGTTTCTTTTTGCAGTACTGGGAGCCCATGTCAAGGTCTGGAGTTTGTGGGGCAAGTGATGTGCCACAGAGCCACGTCCCTCGGCCCTCCGTTACCCAGCTTGCCTTCCGTGCGTCATCTTAGTGTACCTCCTCACCTCTACTTAGAAACAGCAGTTCCTTTAAAGTCACTTAAAGGCTGAAGGAGCCTGTCTCTACCTCATAAGCACACAGAAAGGTACTGTGGTTGGAGAGGCATATCCTGTCCTTGCCCTGTTCTCAGACCTATATTCAGCCATTTGAATGCCTATTTGTAGCTTCAAGTGGTCTGTAGGCCTTTGAGGGCACACACTACCTCTTGTTCCTCCCCCTAGAGCCTAGCTCTGGGTCCAGAGTTTAAAGCCAGCACATGAGGCATACAAGGCTTGGATGCAGAGGTGTGGACTCTTCTCTTACAGGATGAGGGTTCCCACCAGCTGGGGTGTGCTGTGCTGACAGAGGACTGTGCGGATGAGACAGCAGATAATTTGGGAGGCAATGTTTAGCCGTGAGGGACTAAAAGGTTCCTTGCTGTGACCACGAGGTTTTACAACTGGGATTGTTTTCTTTTTTCTGTTAGGGGTATTTCTCAATTAACGTTTGTTTCCAGGGATGCCAGGGAAATGCTAACATCCATGACCTTTAATATTTGAAGCAGCCCAACATGCCTACCCCACATTTTATTGTTCTATCTCCCTTGCTTATATCATTACTTTTTAAAGACTTATCTAACAAAGTTGCATGAATGACATCGACACAAGAGAATATACTTTCTGGTAATTGTGGAAGCCAGAAGTCACAAGTCAAGGCATTATGAGGTGCATCTTCTCTCTGAGGGCTCTAGGGAAAAATCATTTCTTGCCTCTCTGAGGTTTTCAGGGTGTCTTCAGCCTGGTGGCAGCACACTTGAGGAGTCTGACTCGTCGTGACTGGCCTGAGTGTGTGGGTCATAGCAGGAAGGCATGAGGGCAGATAGGGCCGGGCTGAGGGGGGACACAGGGGACATGTGGTAGAAGGATGCTCTTCATAAGGACATGGTGTCCAGAGATTCATGATCAGCATTCCCCTATTCTCTGTGTTATTTTGTCTGAGATTCTGAGGAGAACACTGTATGGTAGTTATATTTGGAGGAAAGAATTCAAAGTACCTGCTCTAGTTTGATGATTGAATGTTCCATGAGAGCAATGTGTGTTAAATAAAGGTTGGATCATTCCTCATTCAGAGAAGCAAATGAGACAGATATCAGAAGAGGGAAAAATCAGGAAACAGGACAGAAGCCTACCACAGAGAGCCTCTGAAAGACTCTACCCAGCAGGGTATCAAAGCAGATGCTGATACTCATAACCAAACTTTTGGCAGAGTGCAGGAAATCTTATAAAAGAAGGGGGAGATAGAAAGACCTGGACTGGACAGGAGATCCAAAAGGAGAGCAACAGAACCAAGAAAGCTGGGCCCAGAGATCTTTTCTGAGACTGATACTACAACCAAGGACCATGCAGGGAGATAACCTAGAACTCCTTCATGGATGTAGCTTATGGCAGCTCAGTCTCCAAGTGGGTTCCATAGTAAGGGGAACAGGACTGTCTCTGACATGAACTCAGTTGCTGGCTCTTTGATCACCTCCCCGTGAGGGGGGAGCAGCCTTACCAGGCCACAGAGGAAGACAATGCAGCCAGTCCTGATGAGACCTGATAGGCTAGGGTCAGATGGGAGGGGAGGAGGACCGGCCCATCAGTGGACTTGAGGAGGGGCATGGGAAGAGATGAAGGAGGGAGGATGGGATTGGGAGGGGGTGAGGGAGGGGGCGACAGCTGGGATACAAAGTGAATAAACTGTAATTAATAAAAATAAGTAAATTTAATAAACATAAATAAATAAATAAACACATAAAGGTTTGTTCACCCACATATGCTGTATCAAGAGGTGTGGGAACTTTTTAAAGAGGTGGGACCTAGTGAGAGAGACACAGATCATCTTGGGATGGTGGGGAGGAGATACTGGACCTTGAATCCTTCCTGTTTCCCTCTTTTGCTATCCTGTTGCCCTGAGCTGATCAGGCCTTCTCCAATACATGTTTCTCCACAGTGAGAAAAGCAACAGAACCAAGTGGCCTCGCCGCTCATGATCATTTCCGTCCCTTATCAAGGACCCTCCCAACCCCTGACCTGCCTCTTCACTGCTCCCTAGTCATCCTGTGTGCTCCTCTTCATTTTTATTTCCTTTTCTGGAAGCCAGCATTGATATTTACATACAATAGAAACTCAAGGAGCAGATGCATAAGGATATGCAGGTGTTTTTGTTCTAATTTCACTAATGTGCCGTGGACTCCACATGGTGAGCAACTTTGCTCGCCCCACAGTTAAGATAATCTTTGCCTCTTACCATGTTAGTCATGGTATCATGAACATTGGGAAAAACAATCTACATAACGAACATGTCACACTGGGAATTTTTACTAAATACCAGCTAATAGGATTTGAGTATTTACTCATAATTTTTTTTTCTGAATTTTCAAGGCTAACTAACTTGGGAATGACTGAGATCACAGTGTGTGAGTAAGTTCCCTGCCTTGCTGATTTCATCAACACGAACATTTTCAGTCAGCCAAAGGGAACTTTGCTAAGCAAGCTGGGTTTCCAGTCTGCCTTGTTTTCATTAAAATATTAACAATAAAAGATATACCTTCAGTGTAATGATGTTATGAACAATTCTCTAAGAGTTACCTCAGAGTTAGTTGAACTTAACTAAGTTCGGTAAACCCAGAGATACCAAAGGTCAAGTGAGTCGCATGGAGAGGGCTGTTTCTTCCAGGACTGATTTTTTTACTAAATAATTCTGAGCCCCGTGAAGGTTGCACAAGAAATTGGTTTTATGTACCTGAACGCTCGGCAAATCACCTGTCCTGAAAAGAAGCAGAAAATGTTTGCTAATAGAACTAATGATGGGACCAAATCTGAGAAAGAAAATGTGTATGGATTCAGAGATTCGGGTCTCCACAGTGACGTGTGTTGATTTCTGACTGTGACCATAAAATTGTGGCATTTCAGTTCATCGTGTCTCAGTATCTAACCATAGCAAACAAAACAGGATTTCTACAGGGGGTGGGGGAGACTGAAAGTTTCATTCAAAATGCTTTTTTTTCGTTCTCCCATACAGTAGAAAAGCTAAGCAGTTTAACACATAAATTAATAATTTGTGAACTGCTATTTACACAGACTGCTTTCTGTAAATGAGTGGAGAAAGGCTGATTTGGTGTTGTTCTATGTCTAAGATCTTAACATACATTTACTGCTTTTGCTGTCTGTGCCCAGAAAAGTTGCCCCAATATGTGCCGTTTGTTTTGCTATGTGGGAGAGCTGTGTTAGACACCAACCCACAGAAGGAAATGGCAGAAGAAGGTTTTCCATTAAAGAAGCATTTAAAATGTAAAACAGCAAGAAACATCTTTCTGTTACATTATACACAGTAACGATCCTGGTATACTACACAAAGTACCAGGGTCACCAGTTCCTGAAGAGCATTCAGGGAGGTGGTCTGTATGAAAATGCTATTACCAACCCTGAAGTTCTGCTTCTTTATAACTTACCAAATAATTAAAGATGCCTGATCTTACAATTTTATTTGGTCTTTCACAATAATAATGTAAAACCTAAAACAACTAAGCATGCTAGCTGTCCATCATTATAATGAGTTCCTGGAGGCAATTCACTCATAAAGACAAAAGATTTATTTCACTCCTGGTTCTTGGTCCAGGCCTAGATAGAATGTCACTGTTACTTTGAGCCTTTGGTGCAAGCGGTGTATTATGGTGGGAGTGTGTGGCAAAGCCCACCGTCTGCCTAGTAATTTAGGAAGCAGAGGAAAAAAAAAAGGAGAGGCTGAGGTCCCCTGATCTCCTTCAGTAGTAGGCTCCCGGTCACTCCAAAACGTCCATAAGGCCCTATCTCCCTAAAGAAGCACTCTGGGCCGAAACCTAACACATGGATCTTTGAGGGGAGGAGAGCGTTTATCATCTACTTTTGAATTCTGGGAATAAGAGTTCATGTTTGTATAATCCAGGGCCCATGCTCTTTTCCCTATTGGAGAGTGAAATGGAAGGCTCAGGAGGTCTTACTAGTTACTGAATAACGTCTGGTGAGGTGACGGCAGAGTGGGGGAGGGGCTAACTGGCCTCTGTTACAGAGGTAAATGTGTGGAATGTGAACAGCTCTGCGGCTGGGAGCCGACTTTCCCCTCTAACGCAGCTCTGTGCGCAGTCATACTTACAGAGCTGATCGAGGACTGCATAGATACCATCTTAAAAGCTGAAGTAGCTTGAGCTCCAGGATACTGCTTCAAATAGAAATATCTGGAGATAGAGAACTAAATTACTATTTAATTGTTGGGGACACATCCACAACGTAACAAATGCCCCGAGAGAAGCAATTTTGAAGAGTGAGTTGGAAACCTTGAGGGAAAGTCAGAATCTTTAGTCATAAAACACCTGAACAAGACATAATTATTAGCCCCGAGCTTTATTTTAATGATGTACTATGTCTTAAGTATAATTCTGACACTGCACTGGAAGGTACCAGATGCTCAGAACGAACGAGACAAAAGGGAGGAAGAGCCATCTGTAATGAGTGTAGGTCTTTTCACAACATGTCCTTTTGGTCACCTGATGCCCTGGTGCCCTAAGGGCTGACAGAATGTGCTAGCATATGCTGCAAGACATCTGCCAACAATCTCCTTTGCTGACAGTGTCCCTACTTTGTTCCCTCACCTGGTATGGGACTCAGTATGTTTTCACAGTGACACGGTTGGAAGAGGTGCTGTTGGCTGTTCTCTGGAGAGCTGGATCCGAATTCTCATTAGGGTTGACAAATGGCCTTGCCTTTGGACCCCTCTCAGTTCCTCACCAGCAAAATAGGATTGTGTCTAGATACTTAAAGGATTATGGTGAGGATTAAGTAGGATCCTCTTTGTGAAGATGCCTGGGAAAGTTAGCTGAAACAAAGAAGATTACCTTGGTACCTGCTGGAGAAGATCAAATGCCACACCACCGAGTAATGTCAACCTGCACAACTGGCCTTTTTCTTTTCTTTTCTTTTCCTTTCTTTATTTTACTTCTATTACTGATCTCTTTCTTTGCACTATAAAAATTTGTCCTTCAGCCTACCCTCCTTGAGATGATACCTGTGAGGTCTGGCTAAGTGGGCAGATAATTTCATTTAGACAAAGAGATATCTTAGTGATCTTTCTGACAATTTTTACTTTAAATTAATTACAAATTTTCAGTCATTTGAAAAATAACAAGGTAAGCAATGCCCTTTGAGGCATTTAAATATCCAGTCAGCATTGTTTCTTCCAAGAAGCTCTTTGAAAAGGTCTGGTTGAGCTTCAAGAATCTATTCCTGGACCCACAGAGAACTCACGCTTTTGTCTTCCAAACTGCATAAATATAGCCGGACAATTGTTCTTATCTCTGATAGCATACTATTCCAGATCATAGTACACCATCACACCACACCAACACAACAAAAATATGAGATAACAATCCATTTATTCCCCTACCTCCCTATGTTAACATACACATTTGCAACCAAATTAATGATAGTTCAGAAAGTTCTATCACATGTATTATTTCTTTTAGAGCCTCATAAGAATATTTAAAAATGGATATGATAACGATAATATATTTTTTAATTTTTTATTTATTCACTTTACACCCCAATGGTAACCTCTTCCCTCCTCTCCTCCTAGTCTCACCCTCCCTCCTTCTTCCACCTTCCCTCCTCCCCAGAAAAGGGGAGGGCCCCCTGGCATCAACCCACCCTGGCACATCAAGTAATCAGGAGTGAGTGCATTCTCTACCACTGAGGCTGGGCAAGGCAGCCCTGCCCAAGGGAAGTGATCAAAAAGTAGGCAACAGAGTCCATGGATGATAATGTTGATAGGAACAGAAGACCAAATCCAGTGACAAGATTGTAGATGATAAGCAGATATTTGCAATGGAGTTTTGACTTAAATATGATGCATAGATAACAGTATTTATCATTACTCTTCCTCTAGCCACAAGGATAATATGAAGAAATGGCCACAGGCAAAAGATAACTTAATATATATGGAAGATGGAAATCCAGTGAATGAGGGATGGAAGATATAGGAGAACAGAGAAAAGACACACCCAAGAAACTCAAGAGAGGCTTCCGAGTAAGAGGAGCTGATCCCCTTCAAGGACCCCAGGGGTCTCAGGACTATGACATCTGGGACTCAGAAGGCAGAAGAAAGAGAGCTGAGAGAAGGAGTTCAAAGCTCATATGGAGAACTTGTGCTCCTCCCTCCCACATCCACCCCCCACACTCATTCTTCATGCCCTGGACGGAGATATGAGGCTTATTCTCCAGAGAAACTGTTGAGCAGACTTAGGCTCCCTGTTGGAAGCAGGAGTGTTAAATTCTAGTTGATAATTTGAGAGAAATGCCAAACAGCCCTCATGATTAATGTCCAAAGTCTTCATAATGTGTGTGTGTGTATATATACTTTTCTTGTTTCTGGGATCAAATACCCACCAAGAAGCACCCAAAATGAGTTTAATTTGGCTTACAGTTGGAGGGTATAATCCAGCATGACAGGAAGGCAATGAATAATGGCAGATGCATGAGGTGTTTGGCAGCACATTGCACCCACTGTCAGAAGCAGAGAGTGATGAGTGCTGGCTCTCAGCTAGCTTTCTCCTTTCTATGCATTCAAGGAGCCCAGCTCATGGAAAATTGCTATCCACATTGTCTCAGTCAGTGTTTCACTGCTGCGAAGAGACAGCATGATCCCAACTACTTGTGAAAAAAGTAGTATGTAATTGCGGCTTGTTTATAGTTCATTGTCACCATGGTGGGAAACATGGCAGCATGTAGGCGGGCTTGGTGCTGGAGGAGAAGCTGAGAGTTCTGTGTCTGGATCTGCAGGCAGCAGGGAGAGAGAGACTGTGGGCCGGGCTTGGACTTTTGAAACCACAAAGCCCACCCCACTGACACACTTCCTCCAACAAAGCCACACCTACTTCAACAAGGCCACATCTCCTAATCCTTTTCAAGTAGTGCCACTCTGATGACGAAGCATTCAAATATATGAGGCTATGGGGGCCATTTTTATTCAAATCATCACATACATTTAGGATATGTCTTTAGTTAAGCCAGCCTCAATTAACTTAACCTCAATAATCTCTCACAGGCATAGCCAGGATCTTGTCTCTTCAGTAATTCTAGATTCTTTGAAGTTAGAAACAAATGGTAACAATCACAAGTGGCCTTTTCTGTCTCTGAAACATCTCTCCCTTGAACACAATGTTAGCAAAGAAAATAGAAACCTGGATGCTCATGGTTCTTCTGAATAAATCAACTCTGCAACCTGGTCTTTGAGTTAATAAGCCTTGTCCTTTGTCATAAAGCTTCCAAACAGCTGGCTAACAATCTACTTCTAATTATAATGCATAGCCAAGGCTCATCTTACATTTGAGTAAAGCCTCTAACAGAAGAAAGAGGGAAAAAAGAAGGATGATTCATTTTAGAGGAGCAGGTGTGATGTGTGTGTAAGAAAGCATCAGGTGAGGAGACGTTATTCTATTGAACAAAACCAGGATTCTGTGAAAAAGAACACACCCACATACACCATGGCCTGAATGTTTGTGTGCACCCACAATTCATATGCTGAACCCAATTGAGCCAGGTACCTTGGGGAGGTATTTGGGTCATGAAGATGAAGTCTTCATGAATAGAATTAGTGCCCTTATCAAAGAGATAGGAGATCCTTTGTTGCTAGGTGACATCTCCCCTCTCTTTTTTTTTTTTTCACACTTGCTCTTTGTGTGTGTGTGTCTGTTTGAATGTACATACATGTAGCTAGATGCTCTTCTGTATGTATATAGATATGCAGGTTTATGTTAGTGTGTGTGTGTACGTGTGTTTGCGTGTATGTGTGCATTTATATATGTGGAAGCTAGAGTTAAACTTTGGGTTTATTCAGAAACTGTCCACCATTTATTATTATGGTTATTATTATTATTTTGAGTCAAGGTCTTTCACTGGGACCTGGGGCCCACAGATTAGTCTAGTGTGTCTGGCCAGTAGCCCCAGGGATCTGCCTATCTCATCTTCCCAACTCTTAGGTTGCAAGCACATGCCACTATACATACCTTTTTTTGTGGGTGCTGGAGACTGAATTCAGGTATTCAGGCTTGCATAACAAATGCTTTTCAGCTCCTCTCTCTCTCATATTTCCTTTGGCATATTTCTGCCCCTTGTGCTTTTGGAAATTCAATGAGAAGATAGTCATTGACTGGTAAATAGGTCCTCATCACACACACACTGTCTAATAGCACTTTAATCTTGAGTCTTCCCTGCTCCAAATTATGAAAAATAAAATAAATTTGTTTTATTTTGAGATATTTCTGTTTTGTATGGGGTACATAGTGAGATCCCACCAAAAATCAAAAACAAAACCTGAGTCAATGCTTCAAACAACAACAAGACAACCCCCCTCTCCAACATCATGAGATTCTAGAACCCTGGGGATAAACAAAAGACTCTCAGAGGTACTAGAAAGGAGAAGAAAATAGTTTAGATATATGGAACTTGAGTCAGAATTACGTTAAACTCTTTAACAACATTTGAAAACAGGTGGGGAAAAAAAAAAGAAAAACTCAAAATACAGAAAAAGGAATTGTATATCAAGATCCAGGTTGGTGTATGGTATGTTCTAATTTGATAAAAAGCAATTCAGTGTGTCAGAGGATGCCTTATAAAGCACAAGAGGAGGAGATTCAGGAACCAGAGACCCCTTCACAGAGGGAGACACTGACAGAATCCCCTGGGTAATGCGGTTCTTGGAATCCCAGAGAGAAGACTGTGCGCTCAGCTGGGAGAACGAAAGATCCACACTGGAATAGAAGAAGGACGGGTTTCTCACAAAGAAGAGGAGAATAATTCAGATATTGTTATATGGAAATTGAGCTGAGAGTATAGGAAGAATCAGTGAAGGAAACAATAGGAGGAAATGAGGCAATTATTTATTTCAGGAAAAACTAATGTTAAAAAAGGAAAGGCAATAATGGTAGTAATGATCTAAGCATTGGTCGATTTTTATATAATCTACCATTCTAAATTATAATATTTTAAGAAGAAAATGAGTTATAATTTTATTGGGAGGATGAGATAATGGTGTAAGAATGTTAAACCCTCACCCTCTATATAGGAAATCAATAATAATAACAACATATAATCACATTATTTCAAAATAGGGGAGATAAATTTTATGAAAAACAGCTGAAAGTACACAAGATGATTGAATCTCTGGAGAAAAATTCAGGAGTGGATGACAGACAAAGAATTCCTGCTTTCATTTCAGTAAGCTTTGTAATTTTCAATGTGTTTAGTGCACCCAACACATCTGCAAGTAGGAAGAAGGCTCACTTGGGGAAGGAGAAAGCAATTGATGGAGGAGCAAATTCAAATGGCTGATGTTTTATGGCTAAAAGGCTGCTCTATTAAGGAAGCTGCAAATTAAAACAATAAAGTTTTATACCCACCAGACTGGTGAAGGGTTGACTTTGACAATGATAAATGTTGACAAGGAGAGTAGGCTCATAGCCTGGCCATGAGCATGTGATTTCTAACTTCTACAATAGGGAACCACTGGCCAATATGTTCTAATGAAAGATGATCATGTACCATGACCCAGAATTTTTGTGTCTGTGTACATCATGTCAATATAGGGTAGTTACCTCCTACCTTCCCAGAGGTTAAGACAGTCTGATGCATGGGTGGGTGGGGCACTTGAAAGACATACACAGCCTCGGTCTTTGTCTTGAAGACTATAATCAAGGAAGAATGAGGTTGGCATTCTGTATTAAAGGAATATTTGCAAATATGGTAAAGCTAATTGTATGTATTGCTTTTAACAGCTGCAATTTGAAAATTATTAACTTATATGTTTGTATATTTTATAGTTTCACTAAAACTATAAAATATACAAACATATAAGTTAATTAGTAGGTAAGATGGGACTGTGCATGAGTTTCATTGGAGATGATCGAACACAATGCATTTATTGTGTGCATTATATCAGTATTGGATCCTTGATGATCTTCAATTAAGGATTTTTAAAAAAGAGCAAAAAAACATAGTACACTGAAATTCTTGAGAGAATACAGAATTCTCTTGGAGCTTTAGGGGTTTTCTCCTTGTATTTTATATATGTGATTTGAGAGCATTTTTGTGGATTTTTAATTTTTTTCTTTTTTTTGAGATTATTTAATCACATGATTTCTTTCTTCCCTTTCCTCACTAAAACCCTCTCATATTCCTCTTCTTGCTTTCTTTCAAATGCATGTCTTCCTATTAATTGTTGTTACATGCGTATATGTACACATATATGAATATATTATTATTTATATGTATATTTTCAGGGCTGAGCATTTGATATTGGATAACCAGCTGGTGTGCTCTTCACTGATGGCCAAGGATGTTGAGCACTTTTCCACTACCTACTGGCAACCCTTTAATATGGTTTTTCATGTTGTGGTGACACCAACCATAAAATTATTTTTTTATTTTTATTTTTTAAGTTTTTATTTTTTATATTAGTTACAGTTTATTCACTTTGTATTCCAGATGTAACCCCCTTTCTCTTCCCCTCCCAATCCCACCCTCCCTCACTCGTATCCTCCCTGCCTCTATCCAAGTCCATTGATAGGAAGGTCCTCCTCCCCTTTCATCTGACCTTAGCTTATCCAGTCTCATCAGGACTGGCTGCATTGTTCTCCTCTGGGGCCTGGCAAGGCTACTCCCCTATCCAGGGGAGGCCATCAAAGAGCCAGCCACTGAGTTCATGTCAGAGACAGTCCCTGTTCTCCTTACTAGGGAAACCCACTTGGATTCTGAGCTGCTGTGGGCTACATCTGAGCAGGGGTTCTAGGTTATCTCCATGAATGGTCCTTGATAGGAGTATCAGCCTCAGAAAAGACCCCTGTGCCCAGATATTTTGGTTCTGTTGCTCTCTTTGTGCAGTTCCTGTCCTCTCCAGGCCTTACTATCTCTCCCCTCTTTCAAAAAATTCACTCTGCCCAAAGTTTGTTTATGAGTCTCATTATCTGCTTTTATACAATGCTGGGTAGAGTCTTTCAGAGGCCCTCCATGGTAGGCTCCTGCCCTATTTCCTGTGTTCTCTTTCCAATGTCCATCCCATTTGCCTTTCTGAGTGAATAAAATTATTTTTGTTGCTACTTTACAACTCTAATTTTCTACTGTTATGAATCATAATATAAATATCTGACATGCAGGATATTTGATATATGACCCCTAATAAAGGGTCAATCAACCCACAGGTTGAGAATCACTGGTCTGTATAATTTGTCAGTCCACTTATTGATTAGATGACTTGTTTTTTTTTTGATGTTTAAGTTTTGTTGTTTGTTTTTGTTTTTCTTAAGCAGTGTATCAAGTATAGTTCAGGCTAGTCTCCTGCTCGTTAGATAGCTAAGGGTGACCTTCAGTTGATCCTCTGGGGCTCTTCCAGACATTGAGAGTTCAGACATGTGTCTCCACATTTAGTTTTATGAGATTCTGGTGATCAAACCTAGGTCTTCATGAATACTAGGACAGTTTCCAATTGAGTCACATCTCTAGGCCACCAAATTTTTTCCTGATGGTGCTGGTGATTGAACCCAGGGTCTTGTATGTGGCAGAAATGAACTCTAATACTGAACTTTAATCTCAACCGAATGTAGTTCTTATACACTGTGAAGTGTATTTGGCAGATATATTTTCACATTTTACATATTGTCTCTTTACAATGGTAATTGTTTCCTTTCTTATGCAGAAACATTGTAATTTTACATAATCCCATTTGGTAATTATTGGACTCATCCCTCAAGTTACTTGGAGTTCTTTTAAGGAAGTCCTTGAGTCCTGAAGGGGTTTTGCCTTTAGTACTTTAAGCATGTCAAGTCTTACAATAAGGTCTTTGATCCATTTGGAAATAACTTTTGTGCAGGGAGAAATTCAATTTTTAACCTGAGACTATCCAGTTTTTCCATTTTGTTAAAGAGGCAGTCATTTTTTAATGGATGTTTTGTCACTTTTGTCTGAAATTCGATGGCTGTAGTTTTGTGAGTTTATTTCTGCCTCCTTAATTCTACTCCATTATTCTGCACATCTATTTTTTTGTGCCATTATCATACTGTGTTGTTACTATGGCTCTGTGATATAATTTGAAATCAGGCATCAGGATACTTTTGCATTGCTCATTCTACTTGGGATTGCTTTGACTAGTTGGTGTCTTTTGTGTTTCTATATCAATTTTAGGATTTTTTGTTGTTGCTAGCTCTGTGAAGAATGTAATTGGAATGATGAGTCTGTAGGTTGCTTTTAGCTGTATAGCTATTGTTTTTATAGTATTAATTCTGCTAACTCATAACCATGGAAAATTGTTTCATTTCTTGGTGTCTTTTTCAACTTTTGTCTTCATTGTCTTGAAGTTTTCATTGTAAATGTTCTTGTTTTTGTTTTTCTTTTTGGCTTGTTTTATTCTTAGAGGGGTTTTCCCCTGTCTTGAAGCATCTTTTTATTTTAAAACCATCTTTCACATGATTCTTTACCATTTAAGAAAATCATAATACAAAAGACAGATGAGAGGCACCATTGTGAATATATACAGTTAATGCCTGAAGGGTGTGCTGCCCTTCAAGAGAAGAACACGGGTGGGCCTAAGAGAAGCCAGACATGTACAAGTGCTCTTCACATAGTCAATATACGTGGTGTGTTCCAAGGGGGAACGCCAAATGTGGGGACTCTAATAGGTTAGTAAATTAGAGTTTTGTTAAGTATCTTTTATACTTACATCTAAGTATAATTATAAATAAAAACCATAATATTCAGCAATCAAGGTAATAAAAAATATAGTTTCTCTAAAGTACAAGAAGGCTTGTGTAACTTTAGAGACAGAAATGGTTCTAAACAAATCATTACTTTATGCCACATGACAGAGTAGAAATGTTCATAATCTCCCAGAGAAGAAGATAATGTTTTATGTGTCACTGGAGGAAAATGTAAAACAAATATTTTACAATTTTTCTCCAGCCCATTTATTGTTTTGATTTGACTCAAATAACCTTTTCTTGTTATTGTAATCGACTTCCTAATGCATCTTCTCAATTGCGTGGGCAGATACACAGAACTTTATATGCACGAATAATGTAAGTTGATGTAGCAATATATTTTCTTTGTTTTCACATTTACCCATACAGCACAAATCCTAATAAAACTAGACTGGAATATATTACAAATTCATTTGGTTAGGATTCGGTTACTGAGTGGGTGAATAAATATATATGATTTAAATTAAGAATGCGCACTCCATTACTTACATGTCACCTCTTCTACTTTATTTTGACTTTTGCACTTATCATGTTTTATTAACATTTTGAAGTTGTAAACATGAGTAGAGTAGAAGTCATATCATAAAGTTGAAGCTAGGGGGATTGGAAAGTCCTGGCAGTAGCTATAGAGAAACTTGTTCAGAGAGGTGTTGACTGAATATTGCCACGTCAGTAATGTTCCCGTCTTCCTGTTGTTGATACTATGCATTGATAGTTTAGTCCAGTGAACTGTAAAGAGTGGTCAGTGGGCTACTCTGTTGAATCCATATTTAGTGCTGGTTTAAAAATATGCCCAATTCTCAGCTTTATGACACATTTATAAAATTTACTTCTCTGGAGGTACAGCAAAATAATCCACACTTTAAATTAGCACTTTCCACTCCCCCCCACCCCCCTTGATATTGGCTTGTTTGAGGCAGTGTCATTCTGTAGCCTAGACTGGCCTGGAACTCAATATGTAGCCCAGGGCGGCATCAAACATGTGGCGATAGTCCTGCCTGAGCCTCTCACATGCTGCAATTACATATTTAAGCCACCATACCTGCCTTAAATTAACCCCTCTATTATTTCTCATCCAATAAAGTTGATATCGTCTTAGTTCCAGTTCCACAGGAGTCTTTGCTTGGATAGCTTTAATCATAACATTTTGAAAATGTTTTCAGAAAAACTTAGGAAGTTGAGGGAGAAGTGAGCTAAGGATGGGGAAGCAGCAGATCACTGGTGTCATGAAGCGAAAACCTGCCTTGTTACTGTCTATGGAAGCAGGCTGTGGCGTGATCCCAGTCTGAGGCAATGCCAGCTGTACTTAGCACCTTGCTTTGAGCCAGTCCTATGGAGGAGGAGGTGGGTGGAGAGCTCTGTGAAGCTTCTCTGCTGAGTCCACTCTTGGTAGCAGAGGCTGAGTCTCCCAGTAGTTGGAGATAACCGGTCAAGAGGATCTGAATGGGGCACAAGAGCAGCCTCCATCCACCCCGTACTACTTAGAGCAGTTTGCCTCCCACATTATCTTCACTCCATCCATAAAACCCCGAGGCCAGAATTCCTGAGGTAAAGAAACTACTCATGAGGTGAGTTGCTGGGACAAACCACAGCCTTCTCTTCTGCAGCTGCTGTGGATGTTCTAGCTGAGACTTGCCCAGTCCTTTCTGTGCCATTCATTTGTTGCTGTTTTTTTTTTTTCGTTTGTTTTTTGTTTTCTGTTTTTTTGTTTGTTTGTTTTTTTTTTGGTTGCCTCACATTAGGAAGACACTGCTGGCCTGAGTGGGCGTCTCATCTTTTGAACCGATGCAGTGCATCCTCTATTCACGCGAGCTCTTGGTTTCCATGTCATTTAGAAGTGGGTTCTCATATTTGCCTATTTATAGTCATGAATAGCCTGGAGATCCCAAGAGGTTTATTAGCAAACGGGATGGACCTGACCATGTTGTTTTAGAGACAATTGTAGAAGCGTTTTGGAACAATTGTGGAAGCATTTGGAACTTTAGGCTAGAAAAGCCAGGTAGGGCTCAGAAGTGGCTGTTTTAGTGGGAGTTTAAGATAAGGATTGAGACACATGCAGGGAGAGGGCTCACATGGCTTATGAAATCTTTAAGGGAAGTTTGAGAATCCTTTTTAGACTCTATCAGGACTTCTGTATAATGTATTTGAATTGAGAATCTGTGGAAGTAAAGTTGCTTTGCCAGCATGGTAGATACTGGTTATCTGAGGCTGACAAATTAGCTGTGATTAATATGAGAACAGCATCACTGAGATGAAATGTGCTGGGAAAATACTTTCTTTCCTAGGGCCAGCACGGGTTATGTCCAGGGTGTGAGGTTAAGATTGCATACCAAGCCGACTGAAGAACTTGGCAAATAATGCGTGAGTGCCTCCCACACGAAGGGGTCATGGAGAGCACCTAAGCTGTGGCACTGGGTGGCGGCGTTGAAGCTTACCCGAAGAGGGGCCGTTGGCGAAGGCGCAGCCTCAGCGGCAATGGAGACTCTAGAATATTAGAGATCCCAGCGCTGTAGGATGGCTGCCAGGGACTGCAGCAGCTGTGAAGCTGGCCTGCGCTTAGGAGGCAACTTCTGTGTGTTGGCAACGGTAGGGCCAGGTGAGCGGAGCTACCCAAGCCCTTTCGAGCTCAGGCGATCATGAGTACGTCCCGCCACCAGAAACTAAGCTATTTATACTGATGGATTTTTTTTAAATGTAATTTACTTATTTTTATATTAATCACAGGTTAGGTACTTTGCATCCCAGGCGTAGCCCCCTCCTTCATTCCCTCCCACTCTCCCCATCCCTCCCTCATCTCCTCCCCGCCCCCTTCAAGTCCACCGACTGGGGAGGACCTCCTCCCCTTCCATCCGACCCCAGTTCATCTTGTCTCCTCAGGGCTGGCTGCAATGTCCTCCCCTGGGATCTAGCCAGGCTGTTACTCCCTGGCGTGTATGGGGGAGGGTCAAAGAGCCAGCCATCAAGATCATGACAGAAACGGTCCCTGTTCCCCTTACTAGGGTCTTCAGTTGGACACCGAGCTACCATGGGCCACATCTGAGCGGGGGTTCTAGGCCATATCCATACATGGTCCTTGGTTGGAGAAACTGTCTCGTATAAGACCCCTGTGCCCTGCTCAGTTTGGTCTTTGTGGAGCTCTTGTTCTCCCCAAGTCTTACTAACTTCCCCTATTTTTATTATTATTTCCTACCCTCTGCCGAAGGCTTGGTTATGAGTCTTAATATCTGCTTTGATACATTGCTATATCGATTCTTTCAGAGGCACTCTTTGCTATGCTCCTGTCCTGTTGAGATTTTGGTTTTGTTTTTTGGTTTTTTTGCTTTAAAAATGAAGTGGCCTGGTACTTCATTTTTAGAATGAAAAAGAAGATAATTTATTTTGAATTTAACAGGAAACCACAGTTAAGAGACTGGATATTTCAAAGAGGTACTAGCATTTTAAAAGTGTTTTGATTTTTTATTAAAAAAAGCACAAGACTTTTAATGTTATACTGTGTTTTATGTTGTGATATAACATAAGGTCTTGGGAAAAAACAAGAAAGAAAAAGTTATTGCTCAATATAATGTGTTTAATCAGGCTGACAAGGGGTCAATTCCGCTGGTTAGTTTTTGTCCATGTGACATGAAGTAGACTCACTTGGGAAGAGGGAACCTTAATTCAGGAGTTGTCTCCATAGCATGTCTGTGAGGCATTTCTTTGATTAATGGGTGATATGGTGCAGGGGACCCAGGCCACTGTGGGTGATGCCATCCCTGGGATGGTAGACCTGGGTTTCATAAAGAAGGTAGCTGAGAATGCTCTTAAGTGGTGTTTCTCCATGGTCTCTGCTTCCAGTCCTGCAACCACGTTCCTGCCTTGAGCTCCTGCTCTGTCTCCCTAGATGGTGGAGTATGTAACTTGTAGTCATAAATAAACACTTTCTTCCACAAATTGGTTTTGGTGAGTGTTTAATGTCAGCAGCAGAAAGCATACCAGAACAATCTGGATCACACAGTTTCATTGCTTACAGTGGGTGAGCTGGTATTATAACATCTAAAAGTGAGTATTTCATCTTGAAGTGAAAAATCTGTATGACAACTGGGCATGGTAGTGTGTGACTATAATACTACCTTTTATAAGGATAGGGCAGGAGGGCTGATAAGTCTAGGTTTCATCGACTGTGCAGTAAGACCCATGTTTCAAAAATATGAGTGAGTGAGTAAAGCTCTTATAGCAATTCGTATATAATATTAATAATTGTGTCTTCTTCTTTACTACATTATATTACTTGTTTACTGTTTTATTCTGTCTCCAATCATTTCTCTATATTCATCTAGTGATTTGACTTTTTGACATATAACCAAGATATGAACTCTTTGGTGTGTGATATAATTGGAATGCTCTAAGAATTGAAGTTAATTTTGTTTAAAAGTGAAATTGTTTTTAGTGATAAGAAACTTAATCATCATCATTATTTGTTTTTGCTAGTATATTACATGAGTACATGAGGCTATTAACTCCTTTTTTTGATTTTAAAGATTTATTTATTTTATTATATATACAGTGTTCTGACTGCATATACACCTGAAAGCCAGAAGAGGACACCCAATTTCATTATAGATGGTTGTGACCCACCATGTGGTTACAGGGAATTGAACTCAGGACCTCTGGAAGAGCAAGCAGAGTGCTTAACCTCTGAGCCATCTCTCCAGGCCCCTGTTAACTCCTTTTGAGGCCCAAATCAGTTGATTTAGCAACTGATTTCAGGCAAGACACTAAACACCTTTTCCTGGGACATTAAGGAGTTTAGGACGTCTTGCAACTGGTTATTTTTTTTAAAGGTCTGTTTATTTATTTATGTCTAATGTGCATGAGTGTTTTTGTCTGTACATATATGTGTGTGTGAAGCACTCCCGCAGTCCAGAGGAGGGAAACTGATCTTTTGGAACTGGAGTGACAAAAACAAAACACAAAACAACAATATCATCCACCCACCTACCCGCATGAACAACTTCTGAGCTGGGGTCTGCTCTGGAGTGTGGTGGATAACCACTGAAGTGTGGTCATCTTACTGAGGAAAGCTAATTTAGCCTCTCCCAGCAGGCATTCATTTCAAATAACTTCACGGCTAGTGGTGGAACTTTGTAACCACGTTCCATTTTCTGTGCTGGAAGTTGTGCCTGGCTGAGCACGTGCAGGACTTCTGCATGCTGTCACAGTCCCTGTGACTTCATATGTGCATCTGCCTATTGTGTCTGGACGATTCTGTCTGCCTGGGGTCTCCTACCACCTTAGGATCTTATAATCTTTCCTCCCTCTTCCCCGTAAGTCACTGGGCTTAGGGTTTGATGAAGACATCCCACTTAGAACTTAGTGGCTCAAAGTCTCTCTCTGCACACTGTTCAGTTGTGGGTCTTTGTATTAATTCCCATCTACTGCAGGAAGCCACTTCTTTGATGAGGCTTGAATGATGTGCTGATCTATGGATATAGAAATATGCCAGGAGGAGCCATTCTATCGCTGTGCTCATTTAATAAACTATTAGTAGGTTTTCCCCTAGGGCCATAACCTATCTAGAGACTCACTTTCTATTGCAGTCCATGAACATGGTGATATTCATTTGTTGAATCACAGACTTTTACTGACAGCTAACTATACGGAAGAAATTATTTTGAGACGAAATTTCTCTATGTCGCTTTGGCTGTCCTGAAAGTTGCTTTGTAGATCAGGCTGGCCTCCAATTCAGAGATCCACCTGCTGGATTAAAAGCATGAACCCAAGTGCTGGGATTAAGAGCATGAACCACCATGCCTGGTGATGCGTTCTGGGGAATGGGATTTCCTGGAGATGACTTCCTGAAAATGAAGCAGTGTCAGAGCAGTAAGCTGGATTTTGTGTTTAAAGGGTTCTATGGTAACTTGCAAGCAGATGGCAGTGAGCAGAGGAAGGAGATGTGAGGAATGACGCTGTCTGTGTCCTCTCTCTCTTCAGAAAATTTATCAATTCAGAAAAGTCATGCAGGTGACCTCATATCTTATGCAAGACAATGAACCTACTTTGGTCTGTACACTGGCTTGTGAGTGGACACACTTTGGGTGGTGGAGACTGAGCACATCTTGAGGAATTAATGTCAGCATTTACAACCCTCTGTAAGAGCAAAACCAAGAGTGCTTAAGCATTTATAGGGAAAAGTCTTGACTTATTTGTAGTAGGAAGCTAGACATTCTCAGTCAATATTGCAATATGCACAAGAATAGGAAGGCTTCCAGGAATTTTGAGGGTCACATTTTCTGAGCACACAGAATCATGTGGTCACATGGACTCCTACGTTAAATTCGTAGAGAAGAAAAGGTCTGTAGATGCCATCTCATGTAAGGGCCATTACATATAAGGTGGCATGCAAGGTGGCTGGGAAAGTTGTATCACTGCTTGTTGTGAGTCAAAAGGGAAACTATCTTTAGAGGAACACAGTGGAGAAGGTAGATTAAGAGAGGCAAGGTCTTATAAAATGCCACTTGACCACCCTTCATTTCAATTCTTGAAACTGAGCAGGAGAGAAAAATATGGAGATGAAATTGATTATTTTGAAGTAGAAAAACTGAACAAGGGTAAGGTAGGTAAGGTCGGGGTCAATGCAGGAATGATGTAAGTTTCTGTTTCTATGTTATCAAGCTAATTTTGTACCAGGCCTCCACACCTTAGCACAACTGACTCTATCAGGCCATAAAACTCAGCACGTAGACAGCACCACCTGCCAGATCTAAAAGAAAGACTTAAACCATCAAAGCCCACAGTTCTGGGAACATCTCAAAATGTACTAACCTTGCTTTTCAGTTTCTATAGTTCCACTTCTGGCTAACGGTTCTTGTTTGTGGTAGTATGTTGGCCCAGAACATGTTTTTTTTTTAATTTTAAATTTTTAAAAAAATTTACTTTTGTGTGTGTATGCTGAAAAGCTCACCTTGAGAAAGGCTTGGTTACACTGAGATTCTGGACACTCAATGTAGTCACTGGCTGCCTAATAAAGACCTTTTATTGGCTTAACTCCGTGTTTGAGCAGACCTTCCATGGACGCCGCACAACAACTCCATGTAAAAGGAAAGAGGGTGCGGGAAAGAGCAAGTTTCCCATTCATTGGTGACCTCATTTTCACTTATGTGATTTCCTTATATGGAGTTGATCTAATGTGCACATGGACACAGACATTGTTTGACCTTTCGAAGGCTTCAGTATGGGCACAGTTATTTGAACTGCTTAATACTCTATGAGATGACAAACCTCAGTGGCTAGATCCATTTGCCCTTGAGGTTGGCATTTTGTAGACTATCCAGGGCTCTAAAAATTAGCCTTTGAGAATGAACATTGGGGCTGGTCTTAGTCCAGGAAAGTTGGCACTCAGGAATACGTTCTGCTTTTCCCTCCTCAAAATAAATCTGTGGCCTTCACTCTCAGGTGTAGCCTCAGCTGTAAGTAAGTGAGCCTTTCCATCCCCTTTTTAGATGTGGTATTTAAAGAAGGTAGTCTCTAGGAAATGCTTTTCTTAATCAGTGATCAAGTTAGGCCACCAGAAAGCTAGCGCACATGCTCCGATGCCTTATTTATGTACCATACACCTTGCGTTATGCAGTAAGCACGACTTTAAGATTTGTTACTAACACAACTGAGCTGAAAAACGACAGTAACAAAAACACCGTTTTTGTAGACTTGTGTGCCTTTGTCTGCTCGGTACTCTGTTATACACACATTCTGGCTGGGAACATTATTTTGAGATTTACTGTCTAGGAATATATTGTAACCCCTAGGAGATTGTGCTCTCTTTGAGATAATTTGAAAGAAGTGTCTCACATCATTGTTCAACAGAGACCCAAGCCAAATTTGTTGATTATCTGTAATAGCATCACATTTTTCATACTTAGCGCAATTTGTCTGCTACACATAGTTTTGAATTTCTCCTTTTCCATTTTATTAAGCTTGTCTCAATAGTATTTATTGAAAACCTCTGCAAATCCTCATTATTATTTGTGACGGTAAAGTTTCACCATTAAACCCACTGGGATTAGACTCATCTAGATGAGTTAGGTGTACGTGTCTCTCTCTCTCTGTGTGGCCTTTTCAGAGAAGACTACGGGAGGGAGGAGAGGACCCACACTGATCTGGGAGCAGTAGCTGTGGGCTGGGTTCCAGGGTAAGTAAGAGAGTCAGAAAGAGAAAGCCATTGGTACACAATGATGTCCTCAGGAACTCTGTGTGTCATGAACACTCAGACATAATTCTTCCTTAAATTGTTAGATTTTTGGTCACGTGGCACAAAAGTTACAATACACCATTTTAACCTGTTTGTCTGGAGATATCAATAAATTTGGTAAATGAAACTATTGCTAACTACATCAATGAGTTATGGATTGACACAACATGCTCTCATAGGAATAGCTTAACTTTTACACACTTGACAAAAAAAGCTAATTACTTTGGTACTCAATTTTGCAACTTCTTTTTAAATGACTGAACTAAGTAACAAATGTGAATAGAAAACATGGCAAATGTTTGCCTTGTTCACTGGCCTGCACACGATTTATCACATTCCTTATTTTTTTTTATTTCACTTTCTGATAGTTTTCAAACATAATTGAGAAATTATGTTTTCTGTTTATCTCCCTTTTTCTTTTACAAAACGGATGCTCTGGTCCATTACACTTGGTCCAAGAGTAATTATTTTTCCGTTCAAAGTGACAATTTAATCTGTTTTTATTATGAAGTGAATAACATTTCCCAGGCAGTGTATTTATTTAGGGACTTTATGTTCTTCATTGACTACTCCAGTGAGATTCAATAGCTAATTTATTCCTTTTGAGGAATTGCTTGTGTCCAGCAATTGGTGTTTGCACTGAAATGTTCCTTTAGGAGAGAGTAATGCAGGGTGGAATTGTTATTCTTCTGGATTTACAGAAGTTTCAACTAGCCTGGAAAGTGTTCCGTGAGCACAGGTTGCCTGCGTGGTATCCAGGGATGAGAAGCAGTGCTGTTTCGGCATTCTCTCCTTCAGTTCGCTTGGTAGACTCACTTCTGGATCTGCATAAAAGTTGAGAGAGTGCACAGTGAGATCTAGTGGAGAAGTCCTTGGATAACAGTTAGGAATATTTTCTGAGAAGGGCAATATAATGTGGAATACTTAAAAATTTTTTTTTGGCTTTTTTTTTTCTTTCTCTATTTAAGACCTCTCTACAATGAAGGGTTTGTATGTTATATACAGAATAAGCAGACAGAAGTAGAAGATTCTGTGAGTTTGCCATTTCAGTAGGATGCATGGATGGGACTTTCACAGTTTGAATGTACTGATTTAGCTATGCAAATTCTTTATCTGCGTTCTTTCCTTCTGCTCCTGGTTCAAATAGAAGTATGAGATAGAACGAATCAGCTGATGTTAGTTGTAAGGCCCACCAGACTTCTTTTTAAAAAATATTTTTATTCATTTAATTTTATTCTTTGTGCATTAGTGTGAAGGTGTCAGTTCCCTTGGAACTGGCGTTACAGACAGTTGTGAGCTGCCATGTGGGGGCTGGGAATTGAACCCGGGTCCTTTGGAAGAGCAGACAGTGCTCTTAACCACTGAGCCATCTCTCCAGCCTCCCCGTCCCCCACCAGACTTCTTATCATGTACAGTCTTTATTTAAATGTGTCCAAATAGCCTGTCAGTAATAAAGGACATCAAGTCACCCATCACCTGTTTTCTGCTCTCTGTTCTGCATGGATCTCTGTCCTTTTTATTGGTGCACTTACTGTGTAGAATTAACACTGAATGCCACAGTTGTAGCCCAGCCATTGCTAAAATTTTGTGGTGAACATAATCTACTTCATTTACTTGTAAAGGAGAGATCACTGTAAGTGGCTTTCTCAGCTTGCCTATGGCTGCATAGAAAAAAATTAGTATAGTGACCTTAAATTCAAACTTAGACTCCAGTGGGCTTGGATGAAATACAAAGTTGGGTTAATTTAGCTGAAAACCAAACATAATGCACAGTAAACTCTTCATCCTTTAGTTTCACAGAATTAGAGCCAAGAGCTGGCTCAGCCATTTTGTTTCTCATCAGGCCTTTGTTAGAGTTACTTACCTGTAGTGAGCCACTTTGGAGAGGGAAGGACTTAGAGCCTGCTGCAGGAGACCTGGGTTTGTGCCAATGTGTGAACCTTCTTCTTCAGGTGACCTTTGCTATGTCACTCAAACTGCGAAGCCTCAGCTCTCTGACTGGTACCATGGAGCTGAGAATCTTCTAACATTGGGTGCCTGGGAAGATGAGATGTGAAAAAGTTTTTGTAAACTGTAATCTGTGCCAGTCATATGAAGAATATTAATAATTATATAATGCCATAATTTATATCTTATAAGATATTCTGATCAAATTTGGGAGAGCAACTGACCAGATTTATTTCTTTCAAAGGTGTCCTGGGTACGAACAGTGGTAAATAAGTAATGATGATAATAAATAAATCCAGGAATTAAGTATTTATGTATAATACTTTACAACTTCGTTTGGTGGAGCATCTTTCATGCCAACTATATCCCCAAACAGATTACATTCAATAAAGACTTACAGTGATAAGCAATAAATACCAGCAGGGAGACAGACATGGAGACAAACAGGCAAGGAAAACTGCTGTTCAGCTAAATTCTGTGAAGAAATGAAGAAGTTAGGGGTGAAGAGACCCAGGAGAGATGTCACAATAGGCAGATACTACAGGAGATCAAGTTCTCACACTCAGTTTTCTCAGTGAAAGGCCCCAGGCACAAGGCACCAAGGTCTTGAACCTTTGCTGGAGTCATCTCACAGAGAGCAGGCCTTGCCTGTGTGTGGGGAGAGGGGGAGGGGAGGAAAAACAGGATGGTAAGTCTGAGCAGGGAGGTTCAACTCCCCAGCTGTTATGGAGCAGAGAAAGCCTGACCTGGGTGGACCACTGCTCCCTATCATTCTCTTAAGAAGTGACAGCGAAGGCAGAGATTTCATCCAGAGTCTTCAGTAAGAGGCTTCAACTTAATTCAGAATTCCTTTTCTGATACTGATGAGTAAATTCAGAGCCTCTGAAGTTTATTCCTCTATTCTAGTAGAATAAACTGATATCTAGACTTTCCATATAATTGCCTTTGGCTCACTGGTTTAGACAGCACACGGGGGTGAATTATGTTCCTTTGCTATCTGTAGCCTTGTGGATAACATAAACTCTATGAACTATTGGTTGTATGTTCTGTGCTTGTATGTGCATAAAGCAGTAGGTGGGCGCACACAGGAAAGAAAAGAAGACGATGCCAATTACAATCTAACTTTAGGGAAAAAAAGGTTATTTTGCTCTGATTTTTGATCCACTCAGATTATTTTAATTTTCCCTGATTGACCCCATACTTTGTGAAGACAAAAAGAGAACAGTTCATAAAATTTTTACTGTGTAAATTTTGAGCTCTCTTTAATGAGGCTGTGAAATAATTTAGAACATATTATCTTTGTGCTTTAATTGAAATAGCCTCTCTGAACAAGGGAGAACAAGTTCACTCTCACGAATGGATTCATTCATGCCTTTATGTTTGTAGTTTCACTCTTCAACATTTCATTTACATATGGTCAGCTTCAGTCTTGTCATATTAAGTAAATGATTCCAGAAATAGATGGTTCTTAAGTTTTCAGTTTTCTACCATCTGACAAGCTTAACGGAAATTCCTGCTTTGTCTATTAATTAACCCTTTGTCCAGAATGGATATGCGACCTGCCTGTTAGCCAGTTTGTAATTCAGTCATCGGATGTGCATTGCTTGTGTCTAAGTAGCTGTTTTTAAATTTTTTAATATTAATTACAGTTTATGTACTTTGTAGCCCATCTGTAGCCCCCTCTCTCATTCCTTCCCAAGTCCACCCTCCCTCATCTCCTCCGTGCCCCTCTCTAAGTCCACTGAGAGGGGAGGCCCTCCTCCCCTTCCATCTGACCCTAGCTTATCTAAGTAGCTGTTTTTAAAGTAACTCTTACCATGTCACCTAGTGCCATATCATAATGTCAAACAATTGTCATATGCCCACAACAGTCACTGGCCTTGTTGCATCACACAAGCATTGTATCAATTCTTATCATCATAAGAACAAAGGTGAACTCAACACAGTGAATTAAGACAGGAGAGGAGAGGCCGTATGCACACAGCTTTTATTATAGCACATTATTGTAACTGTTCTGTTGTATTATTGTTCTTTTTGGTTTCTTGTTGTGCCTAACTTGGAAATCAGATGTTATAATGGGTATATATAGGGAAAAGCCCCAGTAAATATAGGGTTAGGTACTATTTGGGATTTCAAGCATCTACCAGAGGTTTTGGACTGTGTTCTCCATGGTTAACAAGAACCACTATGTCTGAATTTCTCAACATCCTAAGAGAATCAAATGCTTAATGCATTTTCTTTTCCTTCATTTAACTGACTGCATGCTTGGGTTTTTTTTTTTGCATACCTGTACTAAACTATTTCAATCTTAATTTTAAATAATGTTGTTACAGAGAATTCTACCAAGGCATAACAAATTCTAGTTCAGGCCATGTGCCTAAGTGCTCTTGTATGTATACCTTGACTAATGTTTGAGCTTTAGAGTTTAAGGCCATTTTGTTGTATAAAAAAGGAAGTGAGTGGTATGGTACATATAAATAAAATAATGGCAATAAGGCAGATTATTTATTTGTTTGTTGGGATTTTAATGTCATATCAGCTGGTACCATTGTTATTTTTCAACCACTGTGTTCATCAGCTTGTGTGATGCAAAATGTTAAGTGGTATCATCAAAACAGAATCATTGCCTTTAAGAAAACTTTGGTACAGCCTACAATTGTTCTGGTTTGGCAAAAGAAACAGGAGGAATGATTCAGGAAAGGTTAGGGCACAATGGCCTCATAAAGCTCTCCAGAAGATAAAGCTTTTAATAAGCATCAGTCCTCACCTTCATTAGCCTGAACAAGCTATTGCCCTGAGACCCAGGAAGAAGACATAGGTGTCGACTTAAAAATTATATATATATATATATATATATATATGAATATATGCACAGTTTATTTATTTTGGTGTGTGTGTACCAGTGGTGCTGGTCCAACTGAATGTCTACATGCAGAAAAATGAAAATAGATCCATATTTATAATCTTGAACAAAACTGAAGTCCAAGTGGATCAAAGACCTCAACATAAAACCAGAAACACTAAATTGGCTAGAAGAAAAAGTGGGGAAGACCCTAGAACTCATTTGGTACAGGAGACTACTTCCTGCACAGAACACCAACAGCACAGGCTCTAAGATCAACAAACAATAAATGGGACCTCATGAAACTGAAAAGCTTCTGTAAAGCAAAGGACATGGTAGTCAGAACAAAATGACAGCCTACAGACTGGGAAAGGATCTTCACCAACCCTATATCTGACAGAGGGCTGATATCCAGAATACATAAAGAACTAAAGAAGTTAAAAAGCAATAAATCAAGCAATTAAAAATGGGGTACAGAGCTGAACAGAAAATTCTCTGCAGAGGAAGATAGAATGGCAGAGAAACACTTAAAGAGATGCTCAACGTCCTTAGCCATTAGAGAGATGCAAATCAAAACGACCCTGAGATTTCACCTTACACCCATCAAAATGGTTGAGACCAAAAACTCAAGTGACAACACATGCTGGAGAGGTTGTGGAGAAAGGGGAACCCTCCTCCATTGCTGGTGGGAATGAAAACTTGCACAACCACTTTGGAAATCAATCTGGCACTTTCTCAGACAACTAGGAATAGTGCTTCCTCAAGATCCAGCTATACCTCTCTTAGGCATATATCCAAAAGATGCTCAAGTACACAACAAGGACATTTCCTCAACAATGTTTGTAGCAGCTTTATTAGTAATAACCAGAACCTGGAAAGAAGCCAGATGTCCCTCAGTTGAGGAATGGATACAGAAATTGTGGTACTTTTTTTTTATAATTTATTTTTTTGTTATCAATCACAGGTTAGGTACTTTGCATCCCAAGCGTAGCCCCCTCCCTCATTCTCTCCCACCCTCCCCAACCCTCCCTCTTCTCCTCCCCACCCCCTCCAAGACCACCAACGGGGGAGGACCTCCTCCTCTTCCATCCAACCCCAGCTCATCCTGTCCCCTCAGGGCTGGCTGCAATGTCCTCCCCTGGGATGTAGCCAGTCTGTCACTCCTCGGCATGTATGGGGGAGGGTCAAAGAGTCAGCCATCAAGTTCAAGACTGAAACAGTCCCTGTTTCCCTCACTAGGGTCTTCAGTCTGACACCAAGCTATCATGGGCCCCATCTGAGCAGGGGTTCCAGGCCACATCCACACGTGGTCCTAGGTTATAGAAACGGTCTCATACAAGACCCCTGTGCCCTGCTCAATTTGGTCTTTGTGGAGCTCTTGTTCTCTCCAAGTCTCACCAACCTCCTCCATTTCTATCATCATACTACTCAGCAATTAAAAAGGAGGGAATCATGAAATTTGCAGGCAAATGGTGGGATCTAGAAAATACCATTCTGAGTGAGGTATCCCAGAAGCAGAAAGACATACATGGTATATACTCACTTATTAGGTGGGTACTAAACCTATAAGACAGGATAAACATACTAAAATCTGTACACCCAAAGAAGATAAACAAGAAAGAGGACCAGGGGTAAGATGATCAATCCTCAGTTAGAAAGACAAATGGGATGAACATTGGAAGTAGGAGAAAACAAGTAACAGGACTGGAGCCTACCACAGAGGGCCTCTGAAAGACTCTGCCTGGAAGTGTATCAAAACAGATGCTGAGACTCATAATCAAACCTTTGGCAGAGTGCAGGGAATCATATGAAAGAACAGGGAGTTAGTATGACAAGGACCTAATATATCTGGGCACAGGGGTCTTAAATGAGACTGTATTTCCAACCAAGGACCATGTATGGATATAACCTAGAACCTCTGCTCGGATGTAGCCCATGGTAGCTCAGTATCCAAGTGTTTTCCCTAGTAAGGGGAACAGGGACTATTTTTGACATGAACTCAATGGCTGGCTCTTTGCCTTCTCCCCTCCCCACCCCCCAGGGAGGAGCAGCCTTGCTAGGCCACAGAAGAGGACATTGCAGCCAGTCCTGAAGAAATCTGATAAACCAGGGTCAGATGGAAGGGGAGGGGACCTCCCCTATCTGTGGACTTGGAAAGGGGCATAGAGGAGATGAGAGAGGGAGGGTGGGATTGGGAGGGAATGAGGGAGTGGGCTACAGCTGGGATACAAAGTTAATAAACTGTAACTAATATTTAAAAAATAAAATAAATTATATATATGAATATGTGCACAGTTTATTTATTTTGGCGTGTGTGTGTATACCAGTGGACAGTTGCCGGAGCTGGTTCTCTTCTTCCAGCATGTGGGTCCTGGAATTGTAGTCGGGTCATCAGTTTTGGTAGCAGACACTTTGCCTGTTAAGCCGTCTTACCAGTCCTACCTCATCAATAGATATTTGATTTTTTATAAAGTAGTTTGCATTAGAGGCATAATTTTATCATGGAAGCTTCTTAAAGTAATCAATTGAACAATCTTTTATACTTGATTTGAAAATACATTCCATGCATTTAAAAATCAATCTTGGTTCCCTTGGATCATCTTGGGTAGCACTAAATTAAGTATATTTCTGTGACTCCTACTGACTGAGCTTGAGGAAAGGTAAGAGTAGGGACAAGTAAGCAGATTAAAGGACGTATACATGGTTTGAGACAGTTAACTCAAATAATCTCAAAAGTGCATCCTTGAATAAGACTTATTACGTTTTCTTTTCCCCCAAAAATGTTTATATTGGGGTTGGTTTGGTTTGAAGACAAACTATTTTTATCTAGTGAAAGATGGCCTTACAAACTCCTTGAAGTCTTACTGCATCATTTTATATTAATCGGTGGACAGAACAAATAGCATTGGGATGACTTTGACTTGTATGCATGTATGAACATCCAAGGAAGACCATGCTAAAAAGTAACACCATGGGTAATTATTTGAGAAAAGCCTATTAAAGGTTACAAAATGCTTATATGCAGGTGATGGTATGATGAGAGACAGAATGTTAAAGAATGAAGAAATTAGTACAGGGGAGTTAAGAGCACAGAAATCTGCTTCCGATAGGAATAATAATAGTAACCATTACCCAAACTGTTGTTCCCTTGAAGGCAGGCCTCCTGTCTGGTTTATTACATTGTAGTAATTAAAAAAAAACATGGTGGACACATGGTATCTTTTCTTTATTCTAAGTAAAAACAAATTAACAAATAACAAGAGTAAATAACATGTTAGGAGCAAAGAGCTTATCTTCTCCTCCTCTTCCTTCTAAAAACTTCCTTTACTTTCCAGTTGCCTTCCAGGCAGACAATGTCATTGGTTGTATTCTTGCTGAGCTCACAGATTCAGGTGGAATGCCTTAGGGACAGAATGATGTGAAGTCATTACATTAAAATGTATCCTAGGGAAAGCAAGAACTAGCCTGGAGTCTGCTCCTGGATATAACTTTAGGCATTTTACATCAGTTGACATGACCATTCATTTTGCACAGAGAGACAGAGAGATACAGAGAGAGAAAGGGAGAGAGAGAGAAGAAGAATTAATGAAGATGAGATTATATAACAATCTCTTCAGGGTCCATTCTTTGATGTATTGTGGAAAGATTGTGTTTATTTTATAGAAATGTAGAAATGAAGAAAACTTCAAAAAAATTCACTTGGCTCTCCCTGCATCAGTTGCTCTTCCTGTTTCTGTGATAAAGTACCCTTGGAAAAGGAACGCTGGGTGTTTTGGCTCACAGTTCAGTGGGGGAGTCCACCATGGATGGGAAGTCATGGCTAATGGATCTTCATGCTTGTCACATGATATCTGCGCGTAGGAAGCTGAGATAGATGAATGTCTGAGCTCAACTCATGCTCCCTTTTTTTGTTCAGTCTGGGGTTCTAACCGTCGGAATGGTGCCCTCCACAGTTAAGATGGCCTTCCGACCTCACTCTTCTGTTCTAGTAATACCTCACAGATGTGCTGTGTGGCTTGTCTATGAAGTGAGTCTACATCCTGTCCAATTGACAGTCAGTATTACCTATATCATTCCTTAAGCCAGTTGGCAAATATACACATGATGTTGCTACTGAGGTACACATGAGAGATAATTTTCAGAGTTCATGGTCCCAGGAGTAACAGTGAACAGAACATTTCTCTGGTCCCCTGAATAACATCTGTCCATGTGGGCAGAATCTCCATACCCCAGAAATTCCACTGCTTCTTTAAATATGCCTGCAATGTCTATACCACAATAGCCTTGAATAGAAGTGCTTTTTTTTTTTTTTTTTTTTTTGAGACACAGCTTTTCTGTGTAGTCTTGGCTATCCTGGATTCACTTCATAGACCAGGCTGGCCTTGAACTCGCAGAGATCTGCCTGCCTCTGCCTCCCTGAGCTCTAGGATTACAGACGTGCACCACTGCACCAGGCTCGATGTATTCTTTTCAACTTTTGTTTTATTTGTTTATTTATTTATTTATTTATTTATTTATTTATTTATTTATTTATATTAGAGAGCAAACCCTGAACCTCATGCATGCTCTTTATACTGAGCTATGGCCCCTAGTTCTTCTGTCATTTATTTACTTATTTTGATCTTATGACAACACAGCATATACCGTCCTTAAAGTATTGCAGTGGCACCACTGGCCGTACCAAAATTCTTTCAGCCTTTCCATCGTCAGTTCTTCCTTCTCAGGTGTAATCGCTCAGAAACCTGCAATCCCACTGGGCTAAGCAGTGCAGAGTTGTCAGCAGGAATGCAAATTTTTCTGTTCACCTCTAAGTATTTATGATCAAACAAATCAGTTTTTATTTCCTTTTGTATAATGAAGGTATAAAGCGATAGGCTTCAGGCACTTTTGAAAAGCCAAAAAAAAAAAAAAAAGGCAAAAGCACAAAATCGGATAAAAACATGCATGATGTGTAACTAGTTGTAGGAAGGTGGGCAATAGCAATGCTTTAGTATCATAGGATTCTTTTCCCTTCTAGTTCTCAGCCACCCTCAAGCTACAAACGTGAATAACCATAAAGAATGTATATTGGTTTGAACGTGCTATTTTTTTTAAAAAATGAGAATTGCTTTTTTTTTAATTTTTGCTTTTGTGAAAATGTAAGCCAATCAATGGATTCCATATATTCGTTGACTTGGGCGGTGGTCAAAATGTTTCATTTTTCACTTCCTTTAATGTGAAAGCCAGTTAAATGAGCATCATTGGTGCTATTATTGGTTGCTTAAGAAACTGTAGTTTTCATGCTTTTTATTATGCTAAAAACACATAATTATAAATCTCTTCCTCATATCCGCCTTTTTTGTGAGGTAGTGACAAGTGTATTCACCATGCTAGGTTTCCATTCTCTGTAAATCTTTATCTTGTAAAAACTGAAGTGTGCCCATCACACACTGTCTCATTTTCTCATCTCCAACCTGCGGCAACAGACATTCTATGCCCTGCTTCTATGAATCTAACTACCCATAAGAACAGGAAATAACGAAACCGCATGTCGGTTCTTGTTCGGGAGCAGCTTATTATAGTTAGTGCAATTCCTAAAGATTTGTGCATGTGGTGCTATGTGCCAGAACTCTCTTCCTTGTAGCGTGTGTCAGAATTTCCTTCCTTTTTAAGAGTGAATAATACAGGTAATTGACGTTCAGGTTTTGGGTACTTATTAAGTGTTTTCTTTGTTATTCACTGCTCATGAAAACATCCAGTTTCTCAAATGGAGGACAATGCTGTATCTTTAAGTCTTTTCATGCTTGTTACCTTGAAATTCCTCATTGGCTTTTGACATGGACTGCTGCACTTGAGAGTGGAGAACTGTGTTCAAGGCCATTTTCTGGAAAGTAGAAGATGGAGCTCTTAAAAGTCTTTAGTGAGACTGGTCCCTCCCTTTACATCCACCACCTTCCTTCTCTGCCTTCCACTTTTTTTTTTAAGCTTTCCTCCTCTATGATACTGGGGACTGAGTCAGGGCTGCACAGGGCAGGCAAGTACCCTACCGCATGTTCTTCATACTGAGCTATGGCCCCTAGCAATCTTCCCAGCCCTTCCTTTTGTCCTTCTCATGCATAGATCTCTTTCCTTAAAACACAAGAACTTAGGAGCTGGAGGAGTTAGAGCCCTCCTGACTTTTGATCTGGCGCCTTCAGAGCTTTGACATTTGGAGTAGGTGGGTGTCGAGGGGTGCAAAGCTGAGAGGCTCCGCCTCAGGGTACAGGGAGTGTGAAAATGTAAGCCAATCAGGAGCGATCCTGGCCCCAGGTCTAGAGTACGCCTACATGGTGCGCAAATGTTTTCAGCTAGGGGATAAATGTCTTTTCGTTCCCTGTGTATAGCATTGTCTTTGTGTAAGAATCACAGGGACTGAAAACTGGAGTGATTGGGGCTCTTTGAGGAACTCTCCCTAGGAGATTGGAACCACTTCAAGTCTGAGCCTCACCATGAGATAAAAATCAATGTAGGACAGAAATATAATGAAAAGGACACCTTATTCCCACGAGCGATATTGAATTGGTGACAACTAAGTAGTCAAGTTTCATAATCTGGATTGATTTCTGGAGAAATTTAAAAAGCATCAATTGTTACAATGTGATGAATATGTAAAAATACCAGAAGAGGTAATTCTAAGCTCAATGAAAGCCAATGCTGTCGATGCTAATTTGCTTTCTGTTCTGTCCATGATTCAACAGAGCAACTGGGGATAGAGTTTGGTGTCGTTATTATCACTTACCTTTCAAAGGGGATAAGGGTAGTTTCAACATTATTTTTTAAAAAGCAATTTCTGCATGAATGGCATATATTTCAAAGTCATACAGGCCAATGCTTATTAGACAATGGGTGCTGTGTGAGAATTTGTTTTCATTTTATTTTTATTAGCGTGTATTAGCTGCATAAAACAGCATTGGTTCTGATATTTTCATACATGTAGATGATATACTCTGGTGATGCTCACCTTCCCATTACTCTCTCTGTCCTTGAGTGCTCTCACTGACCCCCCTTCCTCACCTCAGATAGTCTCCCATCTTTTAAAAATAATTAGACTTAATTTTTTTTGAGACAGTTCTATATAGTGCTAACTGTCTTGGAACTCATTACGTAGATCAAGCTGGTCTTAAACTCAAAGAATTCTGCCTGCCTCTGTCTTCCAAGTGAGATCAAAGGTGTGTACCACCATGCCCAGCTTAGATGTTTCAGTTTTTATCTTATGCCTGAAGTCTGTGCACTATACACATGCAGTGCCAAAAGTGGCCAGAAGAGGGCATCAGATCCCTTGGAACTAGAGCTAGGGATGCTTGTGACCTGAGTGCTGGGAACTGAACATGGGTCCTGTGGAGAGTAACCAGTGTTCTTAAATTCTGAGCCATCTCTCCAGATTCTTGGTGTCTTTAAGAAAAATCTAGATTCTGCATATGAGAGAAAGAAATGCAACCTGTATTTACCAAACTCCATAAACATACTGTCATAGTGATCAGACTTCAGCAGCAGTCTCTTTTGGTAGTGCTGACTTAAAGTCCTTCTGTAACACCATGTAAATATCACTCACAAATTGTCTCATTAGGGTCACCCAGATACCGAAAGGCATTATAATAAATAAACAGAAAATTTTAGAGATGATTAATGAGAATTTATTTATGAATCAGTAGAGGATTACAGCAAATGAAAAGCGAAGTGACTTAGATTACAGGCAAGAGTGGAAAACCACACTTGTCTTAAAGCAATCTACCAAATTCACAGTGTAAGTGAAGATTATTTCCTGCTTCACCGTATGTGTGTTTGTGGATAGCTGGGCTGCCACTTTGGAACTTGTAAAACAGATGAACCAAAAGGGTTTCAAATGCAGAGGTTTGGGTAGACTGCATTTATCAACGTTACTAACCTGTGAGCACAGGGCAAGGAAAGGAATGGGTCTCATTGTTATGTTGTATGCATTTTGAGTTTTGATTTGAGTAGTGCTTAATATTTTAGGTAGAAATATTTTCATTTGTTATATGTCTAGCCATCTTTTTAAATTCTATCTTTGAGGCAGGAAATTGCTATGTTGCCCAGACTAGTCTTTAACTAACTATGTATCTCAGACTAGTCTCAGAGTCACAATCCTCCTGCCTCAGCCTCTCCAGGGCTTTAAAATCTCTTTCTAAAGAATGCCAAAATTCCAAGAAAGGGTTTGTTTTCTATAAACAAAAGTGGTGGCTCTATGTTAATAATGTATTTATTATTATTATGTTAATAATGTATGTTAATAATGTATTTAACAATGTATTTAGGCAACAGACTGAAAAGGTGAGTAAACAGAAAAGACAGACAGAAAACAGGAGTTTGGAAGCATCCTGCCTGTGTTGGGCAAGTTTGAGTTGGTAAGGGAACATAAAGTTTTCCTTTTGTGTGTTTGACCAAAATATTATCGGGTTTTGGAGAGAAGGTGGGCGTGTCCTTGTTCAAGCATCTGTTTGAAAGTGTTTTCCAAGATCTTAACCTTACAGAATTTATGTATTTGAGTGGGTTGTTTTTTTCTTTTACTCTTTCTTTCTTTCTTCCTTTTTTTTTTGCATGTGAAGAAACAGAAAGTTAGTAACTGTATTGTTACACACCACTAATGGTGATGCTGGGAGTGACTAGACATCAGATACGCCTTGCCTAACTCCAGCTGCGTGCTCTCTCTGCTGTTACATAGGACTCAAGGCACCCAGCTCCTCGTTGCCCCTCATGGTGTGTGGTGCTGGGCCTTACTTCTGATGGCTAAAAGTCCTGTCTGTTCCTCAGTGTATCTCTTTCTTGTAGTTTTTTGTTGTTGTTGTTGTTTTTCTTTCTGGTTATCAGAATCATGCTGCAGTATTGGAGGATGTCAATGACTTTTAAGAAAGGCATCAGGCTAAACCTGGAAGAGAATTAATTTCAGGAAATTGAAGCCTGTTAACCTACCATTCTCACATTGTCCTATCATTCTCGTGGGCTGGAAATCTGAAGACACGTTTCTCCTAAAAGTATAAGGACATTGGTCGCTGTAGAAGTGCGTGTTTGTAGTGGATTTGCAGACGTGGTGTTATGTGACTAGAGGAATGAGGGCCTTGTGGGTATCAGCAGATGTGGACAGACAGCTTCAGTAGACCTCCGCTCTCAATTGCCTTTTCATTCTTCCCTGCTTATACCACCGTAGGATTTTGAGCCAGAGAGAACCTGGTACAATCCGAGAAATTACATATGATACCTGTGTTGGGGCAATCTATAAGTCATATTTGTGCTTACAGATAAAGTCTTTTGTCTCTTAGAGCACATTTTACTATTTGAGTGAAGATCACAGTGTAATGTGTTTGCCCAATTCAGGCTCTGTTAAACTGCCTGCCTGACTGCCCTGCTGCGTTATGTTTGTGACGAGAGGCAGAGCTGGGTGATAGCAAAATGAAATATTGATAGAAATGCACCTAAAATGTGTTCAAACCACATGTTTTGAATGTACACAGAGCTCTTTGAAGTGAAACGGTGATTTTGGTGAATTTATAAAGATGTTAGCACATCTCTTTAGTGACAGAAACCTCAGTGACAGTAAAATCCCCAACTTACTCAAGAGCATGGATTACAGAATTTATTAATTTTACAAATTTACAAATAATTTAATAACAACAATGTAGGAAATATGTGCAACAGGCACTGTTGCGTTGGTAAATCTCTTTAATATCGGCACAGTCTAATAAAGATGCATGCGGCTCCCACACCATTTCTACATACTAAATATTTTTAGATTGATTTCAACAGGAGAGACGGGAAAGCACTTCTTTAGAAGCCCCAGGAGAACTGCTTAGCATTTTTTTGATAAAGACCCACATGCACACAATAAACAATCTCACACATAACTCAATTTGAACACTTAATCAGGTTACCTTTTAACCTTCCCTGAAATGTTAGGCCTCAATTTCAAACTTTATCAGGGTGGTGAAGTGTATGTATTTGTGTGCATACTGTGATATGATGTTCGACTCTTGGCGCAGGAAAACCAACTTCACGTTCAAGGGAAAAAAAGGGGGAAAAAAAACAGAAATAAATGAATAAGCATCAACACCTTTGGAAGTTTTTATATGCAAGGCCACAGATGTGTCCATTGGGCAAGGACCCAGTTTGGAAGATCTGGTCCTTGATGAGATGTGATATTCATTTGATGGGTGTGAACTAAGGAATTACATCATGGACAGCTAGATGGGGCTGGGTCTCCACCAGCTGCAAGCTTTTCCGCTGCTGAGAAAAGCAAACTCTGGATGGCTTAGATTTATTCTAAGGGGAAAAGCAAAGAGAATGCTCTCTGGTGGACTGGGAATGACAGTAATGACGAGCCCCATTACAAACAAAAACAGAATAAATTGTCACTTAATTGAACACAGTGATGCAAAGGTTTCCAAGGGGCTTGCTTGCCGTGTGAAGCATTTGGTGAGACACATCTAAAATCACAGCCGAACCCTAAATCTGTGTCGATCCTAAATCTTCAGTGTGTAATTGCCTTACTACTAGCTAACTAGATTAGGTTGGCGAAATATTTTAAATGGGACATCTAGGGATATATACAACACACTCAATTTCTTTTATTAAATGAATTTATTCCTGGTTGCTTTGTATTTCATGATAGCTGCTGTAAATTTCTTTTCATACATATTAATAGAGAGAGTGTTTTCTGAAGTAACTTAGACCCCCAAATACTCTCTTAAATTAGAGCAAGGGCCTAATCTCTCCCCTCCCCCCCTTTTTTGCTAGAGATGAAATAGTTGGGTAAAACAAAACAAAACATTTTTCTTTTTTTACCCACCTCCAAATTTGTTGAGTTTTGAGTTCTTTGTTGTTGTTGTTTTAAGTTCTAAGAATTTTCATAGGATTGATAACTTAGCCAAATTCCAACTATTTCACATTTTATTTATTTGTTTGTTTGTTTATTTATTACTTTATTTGAGACTGCGGTGGTGTAGTTATATTCCATCTCTCCGAGAGAGCGGCCTCAAACCCAGCGGGAACCTCGCGATGACATTCTCCCTTTGAAAGGGAAAGGCAGTGTGCCTTCCAGAACGTATCTTCTAGTTTTAGCACCATTTTTTTTTTCATGGGTGACTGAGGAAAGAAATACAGTCGAGGACTGTGCCCTTTACTTGGGTGTGCTGCTGCTTGTAACAATGGTGTTTCCTAGCCTGCCAGGACTTGGTTTGAGATGTCCCTCTGTTGCTGTTAAGACATAACTTGTGAACTTCTGAGAACTCCTGAGGGTCACAGAGATCCTGTCGAGGGCCTACATGGTCAACATCATCGACCGGGCAATGCTGAGACAGCTGCAGCCATTTCCTCCCTGCTGGCTTTTGCATTGATGGTGAGGAGCAGAGCACAGCGGTCAAAGCGTTGGCATCTCTGCACTCTTTACAGTACCGAGTAAGCCTTGCTTCTGAAGCGCCACCTTATCCACAGTCCCAAATTCCGTACAGACAAGACATACAACCCTTGGCCTGTAAGGTGCTTTATACGGCTTGGCACGTCAGGAAAGCTTAGAGGGCTTGCAAAATGCATACCCATGAAGCTTCCAATCAGTCAGTTCCACACCCTTTAGGGGTTTCTGGGCTGTGTGGATAAGAAAACTTACCTTAGCTTTTGAAACGCATAGATTGAAAAACAAGCAAACAAACAAAAGCAAAGTGGGATGCTTCTCAAGTACACCTGTGTGGGGTAAAAAAAAAAATCTGCGTTTTAGTCCTGAAACAAGAAGGTAAGAAATGGTAGAAGGGGAAGCCAAGAAGTTCAGCTAGGTCTGCTACTAGCACTTCTTTACATTCAGTAAATACCAACAACCCAGCCCGGTCACTCCCAGACCTAGGTGACAGCACATGACAGTCAGTCACACTTGGACTGGGAGCATTTGAAGCTCCAAAATTCTGAAAAACATAGGCACCAGAGTCTTTTCTATGACCCTCATCTACAAAGTTATGTGATCACAACAGAATATTTGTTTCTATTTTGATAAGGTCAGCTTTCATAGTTCAGATATTAAAAAATATTTATAAAAGGCATCTACTTAAAAATTTTAAAGCCATGTTTTACATTTTTCTATGAAATCATGATACAATATTTGAAAAGGATCATTTAAAAAATGACCCAGAAACTAAATACTGTTCAACAAACTGATACAGCATAAAGATGCCTTCCAAATATTTGTGCTTATGCTCACAGACATATACTGTGGCAAACACATAGTCAGAGAAGCCTTTCTTTTTTTTAACATTTTTAAAAAATTTTATATTAATCACAGGTTATGTACTTTGTATCCCAGCCGTAGCCCCCTCCCACATTCCCTCCCTATCCCTCCCATCCATCCCTTGTCTCTTCCCTGTCCCTTTCCAAGTCTGATGATAGGGGAGGTCCTCCTCCACTACCTTCTAGCTCTAGCTTATCAGGCCTCTTCAGGAATGGCTGCAATGTCCTCTTCTGTGGCCTAGCAAGGCTGCTCCTCCCTCGTGGGCGAGGGGGTCGAAGAGCCAGCCATTGTGTTCATGTCTGAAATAGTCCCTGTTCCCATCACTAGGGTACCCACTTGGATATTGAGCTATCATTTGCTACATTCAAGCAGAGGTTCTAGGTTATATCCATACATGGTCCTTGGTTGGAGAAACAGTCTCATAAAAGACCCCTGTGCCCTGATATATTTGGACCTTGCACAGCTCCTGTCCTCTCCAGGTCATACTATCTCCTCCCTCTTTCATATGATTCCCTGAACTCTGCCAAAGTGTTGGTTATGTGTCTTAATATTTGCTTTGATACACTGCTAGATAGAGTCTTTCTGAGGCCCTCTGTGGTAGGCTCTTGTCCTGCTACTTGTTTTCTGTTACATCCAATGTCCATTCCATTTGACTTTCTAAGTGAAGATGAATCCTCTTACCCCAGGTCCTCTTTCTTGTTTGTCTTCTTTAGGTGTATATACTTCAGTATGTTTATCCTATCTTATAGGTCTATATAAGTGAGTATATACCATGTGTGTCTTTCTGCTTTTGGGATACCTCACTCAGGATGATCATTTCCAGGTCCCACCATTTGCCTGCAAATTTCATGATTTCCTCGTTTTTAATTGCTGAGTAGTATT
>CM053745.1:48178028-48196324 GCA_028658305.1 Pachyuromys duprasi | reverse complement strand
ATTTATTGATTGTTGCTCTTAGAGCCTGTGCTGTTGGTGTTCTGTTCAGGAACTAGTCTTCTGTGCCGATGAGTTCTAGGGTCTTTCCCACTTTTTCTTCTATCGGATTTAATGTGTCTGGTGTTATGTTGAGGTCTTTGATCCACTTGGACTTTAGTTCTGTGCAGGGTGATAAATATGGATATATTTTCATTTTTCTGCATATAGACATCCAGTTAGTCCAGCACCATTTGTTGAAGATGCAAAGTCTATTTCTTAAGCCATTTGTTATTACTTAGCTTTAGGGACACTTTATAGTTTAGGATAACAACTCTTTATCGGTAATGCATTTTGAAAATATGTTCTCCCAGTGTATGAATTATATTTTCGTTGTCTTTCAAGGTAGAAAACTTAATGAAATTAAAGCAGCTTATCAATTATTTCTTTAATTAGTTATAGATCCTTCGTATGATATTGGAAACATCATGTTATTCCTGAGGTCACCCAGTCTTCCCTTCATGTTATTCTCTAGGAATGGCTCATTTTCCCCTTGTACACAGGGCAGTGATCCATTTAATCTTTGTGAGGGTTGTGTCTAGACAACTTTATTTTTGTATGTGATTCTTAAACATGTGTTTTCTATATTGTATTTCCTTTGTTCCTTAGTCACAGCCTTACTTCTTGGATGTCTATCTTGTTCCATTCACACACATATCTGCTCCTCCTCCAATATCACACTGTCTTCACACTGTAGCTTTTAAATAAATCTGAAAATTGGGCAATATTAGCGAAGTTTCATTATTCCTCTTTAATATTACGTTGGGGCTTCTGAGTATTTCCATCTTCATGTAATTAGGAAAATACTGATTTCTGAGATTTTAAGTAATTAAATATGTTGCACACTTCTATAACAGTGAACAAATACCTTGCATTTATCCAAATATAATGCTTAAAATTTGTGTATACTATGATGACCAAAATCCAGAACACTTGAAACACCCAAGTTCCAACTCACAAGATGACAAGCAGGGACTCTCATTCATTAGTGGAAGAAATAAAAATGATACAGGCACTTGGAGAGGTCATTTGGTGGGTTCTTTAAAAAAAAAAAGATCATGTTTCTACCATACAATCTATCAATTTCATTTACCCAGAGGAATTAAAAACTATATTCATACAAAGCCTAGGGGCAGATGCTATCCCAGATACACTCATAACTACCAGGAGCTAGAAGCGGGCAATGTGTCCTCTGGTAGATGAATAGATACATTCGGACAAAGCTCAGTCATAAAGCATAGTATAGTGATTTTATAAAGAAATGAACTATTATGCTGTAAGAAGATATGAAGAAAATGTAAGAATGGGCTACTAAGTGAAGGGACACTCTATAAAGGCAACCTAGAGGTTAACCCCAAATACATGAAATTCTGGAAAAGGTAACACTATGGAAACTAAAACGAGTAGAGGTTATGTGAAATTTTTTCCTTATTGAGATTGAGCTTGTGGGGGGAGGGGAGAAGAGTTCATATATAAGTGCACATGCATATGGTCCTTCTTCAACGCACAACTTGTGATAGTTGTTCTCTTTCCACCACGCTGGTTCCAGGGATCAAAGCCAGGTTGACAGAATTGGCAGCAAAGTGCCTTTACCTTCTGAGTCATCTCACTGGTCCATGTAGTGAAAACATGTTGTCTGAACTCTGGCTAGCTGGTTGAATTCAGCTGTTATGGCTCACAACTCCTTGCCAACCTGATTGATTCAAACTGGCTTCTCTCTGCCTCTCACTAAATTGCTCTGCTTAGAAAAAAATGACTCTGAACTCCACAAATTGAACTGCACCAAACTTTACCTATACTTTCTGTTTCGGTTTTATTAAACAACTATGTATTAAGGGTTTAAGTGACCAAAGCGGGTTACTGAGCACAGAGATGAACTAGATACAGTATCTGTTTTCAAAGTACTTAGACTGCTGACAGAGGTGAATAAGAAGGACAACCCTTTAACAAAATGTTAAAAGTGCACCTTTTTTCCAGGTGTGTTATGCATGAAAACTTAGTGTGAGCTTAGATTCTACAATGGATGTGAAAAATGATGCAGGTTTTAATCCCTTTGCCCTCACCCTCACAGTGTGAGCAAAATTCACCAAAGAATAGCCATAGCAAGTTCACAAGTAAATCCTCAACTTCTCAGTTGGGCTGGTAAAGGCAAGTCAAAGAGAAAAATTGTTGGGTTTTTTTTTAGCTATTTCCTTTGGGTTCTTATATCTACCACCCTTTCCCAGCCCAATCCCTTCCAACACCCCAACACTAGGTAGGAGAGAAAGCAGGTTAGTGGGGAGAGAGGATGCAGGTCTCATAGGCTACTTCCTTCTGATGCAGGTCATTGGGTTCTTCGGGGCAACTCCAATCTTTGTTTCAGGAGATCTCTAACATCTTCTAACCACAGCCATGTGCAGCACGAGGAAGCAGCAGCAGCCTTTCCCTCAGTGCACCCTCTCTGTGTGTGCTCTGACGGTTATGCTCTCTCCAGAGTCCTCAGATTTAAACTATCTGCAGCTGGCAAAGATCACTCCCCTCTAGAGCCCCCACAAGGTAAATAGTCTGCTGCTGTGGACAATCTAAAGCAGCCGCATGTCCTACACCTGGGATTAAGACAAAAACATGTTTACAAAACATGACTGAGTTGGTAAAGAAACCAAAACTCCCACTACAAAAAATAAAAATAAAAATCATACAAGAGTTAATTCTAGTCACAGCCTCAAGCAGATAGAAGAACTGAAGTAAGGTCTCTCTGGCAAGGACCAACCTAAAACTGAGCAGAGAACTTAGAAACAACCGTAATGGTAGGCAATGGAATACAGCACCACGACATCATCTTTTTATTCCAATCCAAAAGTCAGTACCCCAAATGGAAATTGAACTCCTCCAGGTTGACAGGACATTGTTTCCAGCTGGTCTCTCAGAGAAGCACAGCACCAACCATCTGGGAGGGATGAGCTGAGACTGATTAGGGAGAGTAAGCTTCCGGCATGGGCATGCTGACCAGTGAGAGGCAGAGATGATGAGGAGACTGGGCTTTTTTACTTAACCATTCTTAGTTTACAAAAATTATATGACACATGGAACACAGCACCACCCACTACAACGCTATTCCAGGGAGTGGTCTTCACTTGGCGAGACCTTCGGGTGTGTTGTGTTAACAGCTGCTGAGCTGGATAGCGCTTCTCAGTTACCTGGTCAGATAGAGTCACCAGATTTCTACAAGCTGTTCTTTCCCCTATCATGTTTTTGTTTTTTGAAGACTGGTATTTGTTTAACTCTGGTACCCAGTAACTGTGTTTAAATTTTTCTGCTCTGTGTTAGAGTGACTTCCTGAGACAGGGCATGCTGCTTTGAGGCTCCTGTTATAAACTCTTCAAGATTGGTTTCCACATTTTGAAGGCTGCGCATGTGTGTGCCCGTGTGTGCACCCATGTGCGTATGCAAGCTTCTGAACATGTTTTGGAATTTGAGTACAGCAAATAATAAGTCCCTCGGAGTATGTTTTGCTTGTTTTCCAGGACACAGGGCTATTGGAAGTTGGTTAATTTCCATGCCAAGAGCACCACAGAATCAAGAGCAGCAGCTTCCCCTGGGAAGCCCATTCAGGTCTCTTCGGGGACTCCCAGAAAAGGGAAAAAGGAAAGAAAGAAAGAAAGAAAGAAAGAAAGAAAGAAAGAAAGAAAGAAAGAAAGAAAGAAAGAAAGAAAGAAAGAAAGAAAAGCACAGGGCATAGAAACACACTAGCACTTTGCAAAAACAGACTCAGGAATTTGCCAACTGTTTCCTTGGAGGAACAAGCTCTGATTCGGTTTCCCTTGTTTTGAAACACAGTAAGTATGTCACCTTACCCACAGCTCAGCTCTTCCACTGCTTAGAGAAAATGATGAAGGTTTCCACTTTCCTGGCAATAGGATGCTCAATTCAATGCCACAGTTAGAAGGAAGGAATAGAAAAACTCAAAGCGAAAGAGACCATTTAAATATTTCTGTAACGAAAAGAGCATCAAAGAGGCTCCTATCCCATAGCAAGGCAACGGCAAATGGGAATTTTATTCTCCGACCTAAGTTAGTTCTATATTGTGCTTTGGTCCTGAAATAAAATTTTCTGAGCAGTTGGTGCCATGGAGTCAGAGCACATATTCCTAAGGAAAACAAAAGTGCTTGAATGCCTTTTGAAAAGCATGTTGAGAGCGAAACGGGGAGTTTTGCCAGTTTAACCCTCACTCTCGCCGCTACTTCCTCGAGCACCATGCACAAGTTCTTTCAGATTTCTAAGTTTAGCAGGGAAAAGAGAAGAGGTGTAGGTCCATCAAAGGACAGGGTGTTGAGGCATACAGAAAGAGCTGTGCTGCTTGTCCAGAAGCCAGGTAGGAAGAGGATTGCTGACGCTGTTCACCAAATTGTCTGACACAAGCACAATGAACGCATGCCTTTGTTGAGGCCCAACTGGCAAGAGAACATATGACGCTCTCGCTTGGCCCCTGCAGTGAAAGAAGCAACAGGCCTTGAAACTGAAGCCCCGTTATTTGCCTGCTACGACGCTGAGACAGACATATCACTTCCCAACGCCCAAATCTCTCATGAGAAATGCGTAAGGTGGGCAAGATTTCATCACAAGTTAAGTAACATAACCAACAAATGGGTCAGCACAGTGCCGGGTAGAGTAATCATGGCATTAACTGTCTTCCGTTTCTGAGCCATACTTCTTTCCCATCATCTCCGGTTGGACCAGGAGCCAGAGTTTGGAAACTTTGTCTCTGTAAACTTCATAAACCATGCTTGCTTGCATTTTTCCATCAAATTGTGCAGAGCCTGAAAGAGTCACCCAAGTCACACCTCCATTGCCTGTTTTAAGGTGCAGGCAGCTGCTGTGACTGAGCCCTCACTAAGGTGTTTGTTGGGTGGGTGAGCGCTGGGCCCCTCCTTACTACCGGTATTCTGTAGTTTCTGCAAAGTGAAAGAACAGGGAACGCAACCTCGGGGCGTCGGGTCAGGTAGGTGACATCTGAAGGCAGAGGCCAAGCCGAGACCTTACCAGTTCAGAAGCACAGGAAGCTGCCTTGGAAAAGGCGGGAGAGGTTGTTTTACAAAGAAACCGTGACTAAATGTTCTTTTTCTGTTCTTTCTTCTAGCACACCTTCCTGCTCCGCACATTTTCCCTTTGCAATAGAATCAGGAAGTCTTGAAGAAGCAAATACGCCTCCTCCTTTTTCATCCACTGCTTGCTTTTTTTTTCTCGGTTTCACCATTGAGAAGTCCGCAGCACCTTAAACCTCCAACTTGCATGCTACCTTGATTAAGGCACAAAATGTTAAAAGCAAATTACTGTGAAACAATTTGCACTTAATGTTTCAGTCATATCTGTAAAAAATATGACTTAAATATAGTTTTATTAATAATACATATTTTAATTAAACGGCTGGAGGTGCATCTAGCAGAAAAAAAAATTGAATCTTCCCTGGATTTCACATAGTGGTATGATTCATGGGCAGTAAATATGCAAAGCTTTATGCCCATAAGGCAATCAAACTCCAAAGCTGCTATGCATGCTTTTGTCTAAAGGAGTGAAATCCAGTGAGGGTTAGAAATAATAGTAATCATACCAGACTGCCAGAATAGTCAAATGAATCGGCTCCAGCCAATAGCATCCTCTCTGCACAACACAAGCATCCTTCCAGCTGCAATTATAACTGCTCTAACATTCATTATTACTTCTGTTATTCTCATTACACACAAAAAAATTCTGCTTATGCACGTGTGCCCATTGAAAAACTTCATAAATATTGACAACAAGATAGTAACAATCAGATGCTAGTGACCACCTTTTGTGGACTCAGAAATACTTTATTGCAAACTGCTTGCTCTGTTGTTACTGAATCCCATAAGCACTTCACGGCAGTTCCTCGGACTTGACAATTGCCCAGTGTATCAGTTAACCAGAGTTGCTGCTGCAAGCACCAAAGGTTCACAGCCTCAACAATGAAATACAATTACCTATAGACTTGGAAGGCCGAGGTCTGACATCAAGGTGTCAAGGAGCTGTTTCTCTGGAACTGGTAGAATGCCTCCTTCTCCCATGATCATCATGTGAACTTCCTTCTTGTATATCTAATTCCCAATTTTCTCTACTCTACGGCTATCAGTCCTATTGGTTAGGGCCTCCCTCTAATGACTATCTCATCTTAATTATTCAAGGATACCATCTCTAAAAACAGGTACATTCTGAGCTATGTGGTGAGATGGTTTCAACAAGCGGCCTTTAACACAGCACAATAATCCTGTAACACCTGACAATTACTGTGAGTTGCACAAATTTATATAACCTGGCACATGCTGTGGTATTTTATCAAGAAGAACCTGCCAAATGTATGAAACAAAACAGACTGAACTCAAGCACTAAGGATTTCAGTTATTTAACATCTTCAAAAGTTTAATTAAAAACAGACTATGAGTTCCCAGTGACGGGAGAACAGCAGGCCTTACATGGCAACACTAAACCAATTGGTGACTCAGGAGCCAGAGGCACCATGTGTCCTGGAAGCCATGACGAGTGAGATGCTATCAGGCTAGCTTGCCTTGCCTTTCCAAGATGGCCTGGTGGGAAGTACTTTTGGAGCTCTATGGCCAGGTATATACACATGTATAATCACTCTCTCTTCCTGGTAACCCACTCACCTCATTAATACAAAGTATCTCGAGTACTTTGAGCCTTAAAATATATGTAATTTTAATTTTAAAATGTCATTCTAGCATTTGTATGCTGGTTATTTTCACGGTGTTTGTTTCATTCATTCCATTGATTTATTCAACCAACTGTATCTTCAGATTTAATGTTTAACACTTGCAGGGAGTAGTTGATAGGGTCTTTCTCTTTTTATCCATTCTGTCAAACCCTCCTGTTTTAGTTTTCAGTAATTAGTGATGATTTGTGTGGTTCTAACAGCTCTTCACTTTCAGATTTAACGAGGTGTTCTGTCAATTCTTATCTTCCATAGATTAAGGTAAGAAATTCAGAATAGTTAAGGTTATTATCCACCTGTGTGTAAGGTATTACTTTTCCTATGTGCTTTTACGACTTTCCATTTATTCTTGATTTCACCAGTTCCATGATTTGCCTAAGCACAGTTTTCTTTGAGTTCATTCTGCTTACTAATGCCTTAGCTTCACTTCTGTATATTTTAACTTTTCGTCAAATGGGTTTTATTTTTATTTCCTTAAATGCTTTTGTCCCAATATTCCTTTTGACTTTTCTACTCTCTTGTTAGATGATCTGTGTAGAACTTGAATTTCTGTTTGCTTGTGCCAACATGTTTTGTTCTGTGTTCCTCGGAGTCCGTAATTGCTCTCAAATTTCAAGGTCAGTGATACTCTTGTTACCTCCACACTGAGACTGAGCCCCTCAGTGAAAGGTTTATTAGGGATGTTACATATTCAGTTCTAAGTATCCATTTGTATCTTTTTGATACTTTTTCCCTTAAAAGAGGTAATATCAATTTTCTCTTCATTTTATTCATTTATTCTTTGACAATTTCAAACATATATATAAATCTTTCACACTTTCCATGCTAAATTGTCTATTTTCCACCATCTCATGAACAGAGACATAACAGCTTCTTTACAGTCTTTCCCTATTAGTTTAATGTCCAAATCATCTTGACGGTGGCTTTGGTTGTCCTTCCTTGAAAGGAGTGGTCACAGTTTTCTGTTGCTTGCGTGTGTCTTATGTGTGCATAATTATGGATCCTATTTAACCTGACATATGTTAAATAGGATAGATTCTGAGTACTTTTTTAATTCTCTGAAAAAAATGTTTACTATTTTAGCAACCAGCTCATTTAGGTTAGAATTGCAAATTCTGTCCTTTCTTCTGTTAATCTGTAATTCAAATCTCAGCCTCAGTCTTGAGGCTCTGACACATTGGTTGAGGTCAGAATCATAAAGGAGTCATCCAGACACCTGTGTGATTTCATAAGTAGAAAATCTCCTCCTCCCAGATCTCTTTTCCAAAATTCCCTTCAAAGTTTCTCGAAGACAGAAAAACGGGATTGTTGGAGATCATATCCAATCTATCAGTTAGTCATATTCCCCTGGTTCATGCTCAGGACAAAGCTATGAGAACTAGCAGGAAAACAGAAACTAACGCACCATCTGTTTCTCTTGAGATTGCCAATCGTAACGTCGCTGCTTTGGTTCATTTCAATAACAAGTCTTTTAAATGCTTTAGTCTTTCATAATCAGGTGTCCTTTATAATTTTTCCAGAGTTTAGCTGCATTCATTGGATAAAATAGTTTTAAGTGAGATTGCATCATTCCAGTGAAACAAAAGTTCCTTGGCTGATCTGAGATTCTTCTTCAAGACCCAACAAGAAGATAAATTGTGTGGAACTTTCCACCTGTGTCATTTAAGGACCCCAGAACTTTATCATAAGCAAACAGGTGTAGCTGCCATTCACTCATGACAGAGTATGTCCATCCCCTAGTTTGTAGATCAAGATCAGCAAAAGTTGATATTGGAGTTCTTCTTAATGGCCCAGATATATCCACCTGAGCAATCTGTATTATCATAGTTAGAAATGTATTTCTGAAAAAAAAAATACAATCTCAAGGCTATCCATTGATCAAGTAAAAGTAAAGTAAGAGTCCAAGTAAATAAAGAACATAAAATAAAATACAATAAATGAAAGCAACTGAGAAGTAAATCTTCATTCAGGTCTTTAAGTAAGCCACAGATAACCCTAGCCCCATTCAAAAACGGGGCACTCATTTTCATAAATCCATTTTTACTCCAAAGAAGTAATTATCATTAATTTGTACAATGTCACAAAATGAATGTCAGCATTGCCTGAAAATAACTACACGTTCAACAAATGTTTATTGAGCACCTACATTTGTTTGTTACACACAATTCTATACATCAAAGTTTTCTCAAAGGAGAAGTGCAAACTAACAGGTCCTAAAACTTGTTCCAATCTTTTGAATGAGCAATAATTCTCTTCCTCTTTTCCACAATTACATTATTTCTGCATTTTGCCTTTTGATTTATTACAGTGTTTTTTTTCTGATTTGATTTATGCACTGGATGTGAGTCTGTGGTACAGCTTAAACACTCTCAGAGAGCAGAGAGCCATTGATTTGATGTAATCATGATATCTCAGTGCACACACAGAGCTTCACCTAATGGTGCCATTTCGTGACAGCTCCTAGTAATTAGAAATCTAGTGACCATGCATCAGAGGTGGGTGCAATGAAGCTAAGTCGTTGCTTCTACCAAAACCAAAAGAAGGGCAGATGCTTTCAGGCCCTCCCTGACAACAGCCTTGCACCCCTTTCCAGCTGCCTTAAAATGACCAAGGTGTGCTATACCTCCACACTGTGTCACTTCCCCAGACCAGCAGGCAGTCGCCTCAACTCGTGAGGAGAGACCACTCTCTCCACTCCAGAGACTGGGCTCAGTTTTCAAGGTCTGCGAAGCCCATGCCCTCTACTACGCAAGGGCAACAATTCTGAACCGGAATAAAAACACCAAAATAAGACAGTGTGCAAACTACGAAGAAGCTTCAGGCCAGCTGGATCCTATGGCCGCCACATGAACCTCCGACCTGGCAGTTTTGTTCCTTTCCCACTCTTTCCAAGTTGCTTACTTTCTATTAACAATCTCACTGTGTGTGTGTGTGTGTGTGTGTGTGTGTGTGTGTGTGTGTGTGTGTGTTATCAAGCTGTTTAGGAATAGTAGGCTCATTGATTCAGCATGCAGGTTTTTGCACATCTTTTCTCTTGAAACGCACTGTGCCAGGCGTCAAACTAAGAGAGAAACAAAGATCGCAGAGCTGAAGGAGATTTAGCCCAGGGTCATCCACTTCTTTGGTGATACCATGGGTCATTCTGTGCTCTGTTCTCTTCCCTGAAGCCTGTCCCTCCCTCTTGCTGCTCCTGGTCACCTGGAAGTGACCAATTCTATAGTCCTGGGAGGCTATTTGCACCCTTCCTCAGCATCCTTCTGTCGTCTGGGCCACCCTTCTCCTGCCTCAGGAGGTGAAGACTGACACTGGCTGGGTCTTAGGAAAGTTTTTTTTTTCTCACATTCAGAAAAAAAAAAAATCTAAGCCCAAGACTTAATTCCTGCTCCCTCAAAGCCTAGAGCATAACAAAGGGCTTATTCCACAAAAATTAAAAGCACGGAAGTTACAAAAGCACAACTCTTGGATTTTCACATTTCCTAGATCAATGAAAGTAAGACATCCTCCCTGTGGAAATGAATGCAAATTTAATTCTATTTATATTAACAGTCTGTTTTTCTCGGGGAAGAAAAATAACACTTCTAGAAGGGAAGTATATAGTGGTCTCCTTCTCTCCCTCCATGCCTTTAACAGAAGGGACCGAGTTAAACCTTTCAGTGAGGCGAGAGCCCCCTCAAACCAGATGACCCCTCAGACGACCAGGCACAGTGCTGGAGTCCACCCAAGGCTTCCCCGGCTCACCACTCATCACAGCTGACCCTGGACTTCTATTTGCATGATTTTTTTTTTACTCATGTTCACCCATTCCAGTGTTGATGCCATAAGAACAGACTCTTCATCTTTTTCCCTTCTCTCCTTCTCCTCTTTCTTTTTTCTGTTCTTTCATTTCCTTCTTTCTCAACTGACACATCCCCAGCTGCGATTCACTGTGGACGTTTATTCATTCATCTGACAGCTTTATGTATACATATTAACTTGCAACCTCACCTCCATTACAAGATCATGATGTGAGGTTGTTTAAATAGGTATGGCCCCCACAGACTGACATGTTTGAATGCTTGGACCGTAGGGGGTGGCACAGCTAGGAGGTGTGGCCTTGGAGAAAGTGTGTCACTGTGGGGCCTGGCTTTGAAGTCAAGTGTCTGTTCAAGTTACACAGTCAACTTCTGCTGCCTACAGATCAAGATGTAAAACTTTCAGCTCCGTCTCCAGCACCTTTCCTGCCTGCCTGCTGCCCTCCTTCCCGCCAAGATGATAACAGACTGAACTCCAAACCTGTAAGCCAGCCCCAATTAAATGTTGTCCTTTAAAAGAGCTGCCTTGGTCATGGTGTCTCTTCACAGCAATGACAACTAAACTAAGACATTATTGGTGCATTAGAGAGGAGTCAATCACAGGAATTCTTACCAAGTCACATACGTACTTTAAAGCCTGTAGAATATTAGATACACTAGGTGTTCAATTATTGCTTAACGAATGATTATAATCAATCAATTCTTATTCCAGTGAGCGATCTTGATGATACTGTAATTTTATCTTTAGGTATTTTAACTACCCTAATTGAAGGGTGTTTGTAAACATTTTCCTCTTGCAGCTACTGTCAAGCTACTTTGCATTCACACAAACCTGTCCGCTAAACTATCACTACTTTCCATTGAATTCTATTAGTATTCTTATTTTTGAAATTAAAATGTGAACGTCTACAGAACAAGTCTATGAAAATATCTTTTCAGGAAAAAAAATTTAGTTGTGTCCATGTTTGTGGCTGAAGAGGCACAATTGGCAGATAAGGTTGGCTCACCCTGGGATCCCTCTCCCACACCCCCATAAGCTGTGCTTCCTGCAGGTGGCATTGTCAAGCTTCTCTCAGGAGCAACACTTTCTCTTACTCGAAGCTAGGCTGTTGTGATCTGTACTTCACAGCAGCTCCCACAGAGGAGGAGAGGCACTTGCTTGGCCCATGCCTGCCGTCAGCCCAACCAACCCCCAACAGTATGTGTGCATCAGAGGCAGGTTATATGGCGAATTCAAGCCTGGACCATAATGCAGCCTGATTCTGTTCCTAATAGACTTTGAGAATACATGCCACAGGTTTTAGCCCTGCTATGGATAAAGATGTGAGCAACCCAATCGTTAACTGCTAAGTCTTGGATAACCTGTGCTGATGGTTTTAAGTTATCAAGCACACTATCTGCTTGGCATTCTCACACAACTCAAAGCTGAAATGATAAGGTTGGTCTGCAGGTGTAGTTTAGTGGCAAAGGGCACATATAGCATGCAAGAGCCCCTGGATTTGATCCCCAGCTCAACCAAAGTAAGTTGATACAATAAGCGCAGAGAAACAATTTCACAGCTGATAAAGTATGGAAGAAAATCAAATGGGGTATTAATCACAACATCCAGGCAATGTTAATCTGTCAGAATAAGAGAAAGGAAAATAGACAGAGACCTTCCAGGAAAGAGCGAGGTCTCAACATACTGGTTCCTAGTTGGGTTGGTATGTACATGAATGCTCAGTGTTCCTTAGATTACATCTGTGTGTGTCTTTACACTTTTCACATTTATTTTTCCTCTTAAGAACTTCAGTAAGAAGTACTGCATTTATGTCTTTTTAAGACATACGCATTTCTCAATACTTTGAGGGAAAAGCATTAAAGTCAAACAAGGAAATGGAACGATTCAACTATTCAGGCTCATCAAGTAGGTATTGGATTGGTTCTCTACCTTTATCAGCACAGATTCTCAACTCACCTCAAGGGAAGTGTTAAAGTGAAAAAAAGTGTTTAGTCCAGGACACAGACAGATATATACAGAGTTCCTTAATCCTGTCCCAGTCATACTAAAACTAAGCTATGCAGTTAGTGAGCTAGAGTGTTCCATGCCTGTTGTCCCAGCACAGGGTAGGGGGAAGCAGGCAGATCAAGATAGGAAGATCGTCTTCAACTCCATACAGACGTTGGGGCCAACCTGGGCTGCATGAGAACCTGTCTCAAAGAAACAAACCAAACAAAACCAACAATAACAAAGAAACTATGCAAATTTATCACCAGAATTCTTCGTGAACATAACAGGTGGAGGGAAAAAAAGAAAGAAAGAAAGCTACTTTCTTACTATAAGTTGATAGACTGCTGACTGCTCTCAATGCACCTATATGACAAATGCAAAGATAACCTTATTTAACCTGGTATAAATACATTTGTTTCATGTTATGTAAGCTTGAACCGGTTTTTTTTCTTCTTCCTGTGAATCTGTTTCCTTGCTATGAAATGAGACTTATGCTTATTAAATAGCAGGCAGGTATAGGAAATTTAAGTGACACAGAACATTTTGTAGAAGGTGCCAAAATTCTTGCAAGATACAAAGAACTGATAGTACCAACATCTTTGTTTCATCAGTATCTTCACTGACTCGCCCGTGATGGACAGAAAGGCAAAGGAAAAGAACAGTTGGCCTATTAAGTAAAGTTTATCAATGCATAATAACTTGAAGACCTACTCACAGCAGCCTGGTGGTTTAGTAAATGCTTAAAACCTCTAATACATGTATGTATACATATATGTATGTAGCGGAATTCCTAACTACCAGTACAGACTCTATAAAAATCCCATTCTATTTATATGCTCATACCCTGAGTACCTGAACTAATAAAATTGCATTAATGGCTATTTACATAAATTCACAATTCTAAATTAGACCTTTAATTTCTGTAATAAAAAAAAGAAAGTGGCTCGTGTAATTTCCCATTTTATTTTCCTATGTGGAATACGGTAGCTCCAACATAATGTACGACTTTGTGAATATTTTCCAGGGCTGCTAATATTTTATCTAATATTATATTTTGTGTTTTTTGATCTCTGACCCGCGTTTATACTCCCGGAACCCTCATGAGCAATGTTCACAATGATAACCCTTCGTGGAAGAAGCGAAGCTAAAATTGAAGTTAAATCATCCATGGCGCGAATCTCTCAAGGAGGCCTCTCAGGGTCAGTGGTGATTTTTTCCATGTATATTTCTCTACTTTAAGAATGTTTCTTAAATATTTGATTCATCAGGACTGAAATATAAGCCTTCTTTTCGAATATATCACTGGCAAACACTATAGAGTGTAACTATGACCCTGAGTTCTTCTTGTCTTTTTTTCTTTCACATTGTTCATTATAACAATATATATTCTTGCATCCTCTGGGGAGCAACAAACTGAAACAAGAAGAGCACCAGAAGAAAATTATGAGACAATACAGCTTTTAAAAGATGGCAAACGTAATTTATCGACAGGAGAAGAAATAGAAAAACATTATTTTTAAAATTAAATTGAATTGGTGCCTCAATATTTACAAAAGGTGATGACTGTTTGAAACAAACAAAAAAAAATGGATATACTTTCCTCGGGGAAAGAAAAAGAATTATTAGGGAGGAATTAGGATCAGGTGGGGACCAGATTATGAGGAAGCATAACACACTAGGAGCAAACACAGGAAGGTTCTGATATAAATTGTAAATGGGCAAGAAAGGATTTAAACACCAGTGGAGGCAAGCAGAGGAAGATACTAGCGAGGGCTATTTCACACCTCAGCGTTGAGAGGCCATACACCCACAGGATGAGCTGTGGTTCAGAAGAGAGGGAAACTGTACCAGCAATACAGCATTTTTACTCCCGCTCAAACCAGATCATTGAGCAACCGGAATAATATGCTTTCCCCGCTCACCGGCCTGTGCGTCCAACAGACAGCCAGAGCCACTGAGCCTCCGTCCTCTCTCGCATTCCTCCAACGTGGGAGTGAGCCACTTCCTTCCCATGGCTGCGCTGCCTTCCACAGCCCAAATCTGACCCTAGGAGTTTCAAGTTTTAAAACCTTTCCTGCTTATCCATTGCCTGTAGGTGCTACAAGCAGATTCCTGGCCTCAAGGGTCTCCAGGATTTGGCATTACTTTCCTTTGCACCCAACAGTCCTTTGCTTTCACCTCTGCTATAGCTCTTGGCCCTTCAGCTAGGTGAAGTAAATCCCTCACACATGCTTTTCCCTCCTCCCTGGAATGTTCTTTCTACCTTTGACTCCCTCAGAATCCTTACACCCTTCACCCCCTCCCCAAAATGTTCTTAAAGACACAGTGTTTTGGTTTCTTGCTGTTGGTTTTCTTACCACCCCTTAGTGCTTATCAGAGTGCCTGGCACAGAGACCAGGAAGCCTTATCAAGTGAATGAGCACACAGAATCTCCCAAGCGTCAGTAAACATTTTGTTGTTGTCTGATTGTCCATTCACGCGAATCTGTTTTCCTTCTTCCCTAGGAATGAGATAGACATTCATCATCCTCCCCCGGGCATTCCAGAAGTGAGAAGGTGCCATTGATTGTGACATGAAAGGGGTTGGTGGGGTTCAGAGAAGGAGATTCAGTCTTGAAGCTGAACTGGCTTTTTCATGTAAAACCTCTCCTTTCTTCTGTGTTTCTGAAGACACTGTCCCTGTTCTACCGCTGACCGGCTCTGGTCAGTGAGTCTTCTCACTTGTGCCCTGTTTGTATCCCTTCAGCTAGGGAAGTGCTATATTATCCTCCCCATGATTTTGGTGTCACAGCAGCCCTGGACATCAGAGCCGTAGGTAAGTGGTAACATTAAAAAGGTTAAGAATTTGTTCTTAATCAAGTAGTAAGACAGTAATGGCACTACAAATAGAACCACATTTTTAATATTCTCATTTCCTCCCATGGAAATGAGCATACTTTTCATTTGCTAATGAACTACAGGAAGGTCATAGCTGTAGTCATATTGAAATAGACACTCATAAGGTAATGTACTACAGAGGTGTTTATATGTAGAGTAATTATTCAATCAACTGGCTATTAAGTAAGAGCCTGCTCTGAACAGGGTATTTTACTAAATTATGCAGGAGACATAAAGAAATGTAGGCCATCTTCCCTCAGTTCCCAGATCAGTATATAAACATGTACTCTGAGAAAAGAAACAATTCTCTCTCATAATCTGAAGCCCGAAGGGGATTCACTAAAATAAGAATGCTTTCTACAGATGTGATATATCTATAGATCTAATGAGTCAACCTTACAAAAGAAATTATAGGGTAAAGTGAAATCATAAAAGATAGATCTAGGATCTAAAAATCCTCAGCCTGTGCCAGAGAATATAGTTTAGTTGTTAGAAAGCTTGCCTAGCATGAAGCCCTCAGCTCAGGGCCCAGCCCCATACAAATCAGGTGTAGTGACGCTCACCTAGAATACCACCCACCACCTGGGAGGTGGAAACAAAAGGGTCAAAAGACCTAGGTCATCCTCAGCTACGTGGTGAGTTCATGGCTAGCCTGGACCACATGAATCTCTGTCTTAAAAGAAGAGAGAGAAGGGGGAAGGAAAGACAAAATGATAGAAAGGAAACACTAGAAAACAAATCTTCAGCCTGTATTTATTCATTCACTCTCACATTCATTCATTCAACTGAAATGTAATGGTAAAAGGAGAGAACAGCGTGAACTGGCAAATCAAAGCTGTAGAGTCCAGAAAGAAAGAGGAAGAAAGGCTGAGGTGAGTTCCTTGGCCTCCCATTGTAAGCTCTCGTGACTTTCACAAAACTCACACATTCATGAAATCTTTTTCATAATGGAAAAAGAAACTATATCAAATGATAGATATGGAGTTAACCAGGATGCCAGGCTGAAGTACAGACGCACAGACAGAAGGGATCGTGAGTAAGTAGGGAGTCGAGCTAGAAGGACTCACAGGGAGACCACAATGGCTAAGGTACATTTATGGCCCAGGTTACCAGTGTGATTGTAGTAGCCTGTTTACACTACAAGAGGCTGGAAAGAAATGATCGAGTTGCTACTGCACTTGGATTCTGATGAGGTAAGGTTCTCTGAGTCATGGTTAGTGGTTACAGTATCTTAATCTACCTCGAGGGACAATGGTGAGTGAAGAGCATCTAACAATTAATGGCTTCTGGGGGAAGAATATTCAGTTTTTCAAAGGTGTGGTCCTGCGAGGTCAACCATACCCCAGTGGATGGTTCCACATCCATACCTGAACAAATTTGACTCAGTGGGTTGGTTTGGGAAGGGGAAAAAAAAGACATGAACTTAAGAGACAGTGAGGAGGTGGAGATCTGGACTTAGGTGGAGGAATGAGGGTGAATATGATCAAAATGCACTCTAGGAAGCTCTCAAAGAATTATTAAAATATTACACTTCAAAAAAATATCATTAACCTCTTGCAAAGGCACCAGAAAAAAAAAGCAGCTTCATTTGTTAGTTGTCAATACCCCACAGCCTTAAAGCAATCTAGAAATTGTTACAAAGCCAAAACTGTACCTTTGCCTAAGCTAGGACCCAGCAACTCCACTCTTGAGAAACAGAGCCGAGCACAGAGCATATATGGGAAAGGTCATCTGATGCAGTATTGTTTGTACTCAAAAAAAAAAAAAAAAAACACAACCAAACAGACCACCCATTAAAAAAGCAGTTGACTGGATCGAAGATGGCTGCCACGAGAGAACACTGTGTCTGAGGAGTAGGAGAGCAGAAACAACGCAGCGACCAGGAGACTGAACTCTGGGACCTAAAACGCCAGCATTGTGAGTGCCAGGTGAGCGGAACTCCTACAGTGAGAAAATCAAGTGGGAAAACCCTAGGGACACCCAGTTATTACCTGGAGAAATTTCCCGGTAACCAGCAGCGCACAGCTCTGATCTGGACGAGCGGCTGCGCTGGGCGCCCGCACCCGCCATTATAGACTGGATCACACAGTCTCCCGGGCAGTCTCGGGAGGAACCAGGAGCCGTTTTCACTGAACTGCGCCCTAGGAGCACACACTGCACCCGGGTTCTGCTTCGACCCACGGGTGTGCTGCAATTGGGGGACCATTTTGACCAGTCCGCATATTGCTGGGGCGCAAGCTGAACGCACCGCCAGCAAAATCTCAGTCAGTGTGTGAGTCCGCCCGTGGATCTGGGAGGATCCCGAGTTCTGCATCAACCCACGGGTGTGCGGCGGGCGCGAACCGATCGTGGGAACCACCACAGGCTGAGTGGATTGGGGGACCATTTTGTCCAGTCCACACACTGCCGGGGCTTGAGCCGAACGCTTCCCCCAGCAAAAACTCAGTCAATGTGTGAGTCCGCCGGCGGATCTGGGAGGATCCCCAGTTCTGCATCAACCCACGGGTGTGCGGCGGGTGCGAACCAATCGCGGGAACCACCACAGACTGAGTGGAGTGGGGGACCATTCTGACCAGTCCGCACACTGCGGGGGTGCGGGCCAAACGCTTCTGCCAGCAAAAACTCAGTCAATGTGTGAGTCCGCCGGTGGATCTGGGAGGAACCCGAGTTCTGTCTCAACCCACGGCTGAGAGTATCCTGGGACCATCTTGACCAGACCGCACACTGAGGGTGAAAGCTGCACGCATCTGCCAGCAAAAACCCCAGTTCAGGTGTCTGTCCACGGGCCAGACAGAGAAGGCCTCAGGCACCATTTCTGACAGCCCTGCATACAGCGGATGCACACAAACCCAAACCCACTGTGTGTGTCCCAAATATCA
>CM053745.1:48137822-48177528 GCA_028658305.1 Pachyuromys duprasi | reverse complement strand
TCATTCATGTTTCAAGTATCTGCCCTGCGTTGGCTGATAGTCAGGCTCAACATTATTGAAATGAGAAGTATCTGGGTTCCGCTGACATTTCTGAAGCATCCTTCAAAATGTATTTTATGTGGAAAAATCAGAAAATAAATTAAGCCTGGTTTTTCAAAACACTGTCTCTGTTAAGTCCTACAGATTTCTTTTCACAGTTACAGGAAATCATGAGCTGCTCCTTTAAGCAGTGCATGCTGTCTTCTGTTAAAATTATGAATGTCTACTCTTTTCTGAGTGTTTATTGTGTCAAATAGTTTTTAACACTGCTGAATAAGCCCTGGTATCATTCTAGCAAAAGAGCTATAATTCTATTTTATTTTCTTCAAATGAGAGAGCAGGTCGGATGCACAAGAAGGTCTTTGCGTTAGTATCTACTTCTTGTACCTTACCACACATATATTTGTATTGTACTATTACAATGTGTTAGCTTTTGTTTTATCTTGTTATATTATATTTTATTATTGTCCTGTGGTAGCCTGTTTGTTTTGTAATGAGAAACAGAAAGGGAGTGGATCTGCGTGGCAGGGAAATTGGAGAGAAACCAGGAAGAATAATGGGAGGAACTATAGTCAGGATATTTTCTTTGAGAAAACATATTTTCTTTTTAAATTTTTTATTGTTTAGAATTTATATGTTTTCCCATCCCAGTTCTAGCCTCCTCCCTCATCTCCTTCCAGTCCCACTCTCTCTCTCTTCCTCCCATCCCCTTCCCCTAGGCACCTCCATTTCTCCAGCCTTTCTGCAATTCTACAGTTCTTTTTTTCTTCTTTTATTTATTTATTCACTTTTTATCCCAGCTATAGACCCTTCCCTCATCCCCTCCCAGTCTCATCTTCCCTCTCTCTTCTCCTCTCATGCCCTTCCCCCAGTCCATTGATAGGGAGGTCTTCCTCCCCTTCCATCTATTCTATTTACTTCTATTTATTCTGTATACTTCCACCCTAGTCTATCAGGTCTCATGAGCACTGGCTGCATTGTCTTCCTCTGTGGCCTGGTAAAGCTGTTCCCCCCTCAGGGGGATGTGATCAAAGAACCAGCCACTGAGTTCATGTCATAGACAGTCCCTGTTCCCCTTACTAGGGAATCCACTTGGAGACTGAGCTGCCATGGGCTATGTACATTTTCAATAAAAGAAAAAAAAAGTATCTCAGAAAATATTAGTAGCTGGTTCCATGTCAAATGGTGAGCAAATGCTAGAGTATGCATTAATGCTCCGTTGTCCGTGAGTCCAAAGCTCTTAATCCATGCTGTTTTTGCCAGTGAAACCTAAACCTGTTGGAAAAAGTCACGGTTTGAATTCTGAATTTAAAAATTGATGTAGCAGCAAGGCTTTCAGAGGGTAGAGTTTCTTAACCACCAAAGCAGCACTCTGTTACGTTGCTAATCTGTCATTGGTAGACTATGCAATTTGTGACTTTCGCACAGCTCGTCCAAGTAGCTGACATGCTGACTATGATTGTTCCCCCAATGCTATTATCTTGTGTCTATTTGTTTTCCTCATTGTATTTTTATCTGTGAAGTCTGGCTTTCATTTCTAGAATATAAATCTATTTCCTTTCGAGGTGCCTTGGACACTCAGTTCTTCATACATTTCTAAATGCTGAAAACATGTTTATAACCTTTTCAAGGTAATTTTCTGAAAATAAAATCACAAAGTATGTGTTCTCAGTATTTTCCTTTGTTAGCTATCTCCAGTAAAGAAATATAACAAATATGCCTGACAATTTACCTCAGGAAAAAAAAATCAGAACTGACATCTGGTCTCTCTATGTTTGCTATCTTCCAAATATTGGATGTTTTAATTGCGGATAGTTTGAGTTTGTGACTAAAGAAGAATAGAGATGTGTAAAGTGATGATGGATCAGAAATATAACTGCACAGCAGGGACTGTAGATAGCGGGCTTCCAGGACTGGTGGTGTCTCCAGCTAACTCCTTCTTAGTGAGACTACACAGTCCCTCAGGGGACCATCAGTGCACAGCCTCCCTGAAGCCCAGATGGCCAGGATGCCCACTTTGAGCTTTCTATTTTTTCCACTATTACTTTTGATATAGGAAATCTCTGGATGAAAGTTTATATCTCTTTGTTTTCTTCTGTTCAAAAGAAATTAGAGTGATGAGTGGGGAGAGTCTGCCATGAGTTTTCAAAGAGCCATGTGGATGAGGGGCTTCTCATGTCAGACATAAGGAATTCATTGATTTCAGGTCTAGATTTTTGAGAACATCCTTAGAAAGTGCAGTGGCTGTAGCTCCTGAGTTCTTGTGTGGGACAGCCATCCCCTGTCCCTTCCTGCTAGCAAACAGCAGTTTTATTTCTGTAGCAATGTTGATAACCCCAGGCTTTGGTCCCCAGATAGCTCCTCCCTGAGTGAGAGCTGCTTGACGCAGATGATGCTCTGGTGTTTGAGAGCATGTGGACTATGCAGCAAGGCTCAGCAGTGAACACCTAGGTTTAGAGATGGCTGAATCCACAAGCCTGCTCTCAATGACAGGACAAGCAGGCCAGAAGTTTACAAAGTGTATAAGAGAAAAATAACAATTAACTGAAGAGAAGAATTATATTCTTGGACTCTAACTGACACAGATCAAGTACTGAAACGCCAGTTTCTGCAACAAGAACAGCAAGGCCTGTGGCACCCTGGACATCAGGCTTCTTGGCTTCTTGAAGCTCTTGAAGCAACTCCGGAGCCACTCAACTCCAGACATTTCCAAATGTAACCTGATCAAATGCTTTGTCTTCAGCTGAGGCAAATGAACCTTTAACCAGAGTGTATATGAGAGATCAGAGTTTCTGTACTGGCTTCATTTCTATGTATGTTCTTTACTTTTTTAATGCATCTTTCCCCCTACCCCCACCCCCTGCTTTACATTTACTTCCTTATTTGCCTTTGCATTTGTATAAATCACGGGAAATTTGCTTAGCAAATTCCGACTCTTTGATTTACTTGGAAGAGTGAATTCTGACTCCCTTATTCATTGGCTTAAAAATCAATTTGGTGAAGAAGCTGAATTTCAGGGCACAGTGGAAGCGCAGGGACACTGCGAGCAACTAAGTGGTGGAGTGATGCAGGAGAAAGAGAAGTGAGCAGTTTGCATGTTATGAAGAGAGGCAGAGCTGGGGCAAGAAGGCAGTTGCTGTTCTTGCCACGTGGGAAATAGTAGATCATAATGAAGAACAGCGCTTGCTACCCGTAGAGTGGAGACCCACAACTGACTCAACACGTTCTGCTGCGTTTACTTCTCATCACTGGCCTATTTGCTAATCTCTCTAGGTGGTCGTGGTGATGGGTCAACCACGAGACTGGACGACTCAATGTAGAATTACAGTTTTCCCGTGCTGTGTTTGACTTTGGCCAGGGATTTGTCTCCCTTGGAATCTTTGGGTTGGACAAACATTTGATCATTCGACCTTTCAAAAGAAGATGCCATTGTTGATGTGTCACAGGCACATGGGGGCCACAAAGATGAACAAGTATGTTGTGGAGAGTTGGGAGAGAAAAAGAAACAGAATGATTTGTGCCCTATGAAGAGAGGTAGAAGCAGTGAGGAATAGCCTGAGGTGAGTAGCCTGCACTGCCACCTGAGTGCATGGTGAAGTCCTGGCCCATGCTACCTCTGAGGGCCACATCTGGGTGTGTGACCCTGTAGCATCAAGGTCTGTGTTCCTCTGTGGCCCATGTGACCATCAAAGGCCATGTGGACATTCCTGGTCCGGGTTGCCATCTGGGGCATGTTGATGTCCAGAGGCTGCGTAGAGCAGCACAGTAGAACTGGCCTTGGTGGTGGGTGTGTGGACAAGCTAGCTCCAGGGGATGAGGTCAGCAGTAGCCACGAGAGCCAGAGAACTGGTACCACCCCTTTTCATCATTGGATGGCAGTGGGCACTGAAGACAGGCCCTAACCGCCTGTGGCAGGCAGGATCCTGCCCCATCCCCCTTCAGGACAATCCTGGTTCTGATGGCGTGGGCACAGGACCCCTGATCTCGGCAAGCAAGAGAGTGCTGACCTTGGTGGCATGCGCACAGGAGAGTTGGCAGGCAAGCTAACTCAGCTACCACCCAGCCCAGATCCAGGGCTGTAAGTTGGCCCAGCCTAACATTTAGCCCAAGTATGAACTGCTGGATCCTATGAAAGGGCTGGTCCTGCACAACCAAAGCTGCAGGATCCCCACGACACAGGGAACAGGATACACAGGAAACTATTCTGATGAGGAACCGGTACTGAAAGTGTAACAAAAGCCAGAGGCCTCGAACCAGACCAAAGACTCATTGCAATGAACATTTGCAAGCAAAGCTGTTTGGGCCAAAGAGTATATATACTGTGTGACAAACAGTGACACGCTGTGGCTTCCGTGATTGAGATTTTTGTTTGTGTTTCTTTTTTGTTTTCTGTAGGGACAAAGTTGCAAGTGCAGAGGACAGATACTGAGGGACAACATGATGAATGGGTTTTGGGGTACACAATATGAAAATGACAATCAAATAAAAGTTAAAAAAAAGAAGCTGAATTTTTAAAAATGAATTTGTTCTTTAAGTCTCCTTTCTCATGTACTTTCTTTCTCTTTTCTTTCTTTCATTTCCTTATCTCTTAATTTTTTTCTATCCATCTGTTTGCAGCCACAATACCCAATTGGATGTTTCTTGGATAGAACGCAGTCAATAGTTGTTTGCCTTTGAGGGCTATGCCTCCTTATTTAAATCTATGTGGAATAAATGTCTCCTCCTAGAGAAACTTGATTGAGATGAGCAATTGTGCGTGTCTGACAAGCATCTCTTTCAGTTGGCTCAAGCTGCCAATCAGCAGGTTGGGTTTGGTAAAGAAGTCTTGGTCTGATGATGAGTATGAGAATGACCTCTTCATGGTGACACTGTGTCCATGGATAGTATATTCCCACACCCATGTAACTATTACTGTTAAGTGGATTCCAGGGTTATGTGCCTCAGCACATTCATGTCACACCACACATCTGCTCTATGGAAGTCCTCTCTAGGCTCTGCAGCAAAGTTGCAAAGCAGCACCTGAGTCTGCCCTTTTCAGGCATGTTGGCATAATCAGGCTGCTCTTACAACAAAACCTGTTCCCCTGCCAATCAAAATTAGTTGAGTGCAGCATTTTTTGTGGAACTAGCCCGTGACACTTTCTGCATCCTCTGTCTTGGAAGGAACATGATATTCAAACCACAGTGTTGCTGTTCTCTATCTGTGTGGAGGTGATATCTGGAAGTAGACCATCAGGAGTAAAGTGGGTTCAACTAACCAACTATTATGATTTCTGGACCTTCTATAGAACTTTCAGTACTTTTTGGCACCCCTATGTTGGTAGTGCTAAATCTAAACTTGTTCCAAATAGAACAAAAAGATGAGAAAATAATTTTTATTTCCACCTGCAGATGGAACCAAGAAGGCTATTGAGAGTGAAATTTTGTCTTCAACTTCCCTTGAGCCTTTGCTTTCAGAAGTTAGGTCCTCCACACACAAAGAGGACGTATTACTTTGGAGGGTATAAAAGTATTATAATGAAACTTTTATTTAAAAAACAAGTTCCCTCTGTTGCTTAGGCTGTCCATGGGAGAGTGCTCCTTAGGTGTATTCCTAGGATCAATTCTCTTAACAATTTGCTTCAGCAGAAATTTTCCTCAGTGGTCCCCAATGATAACACAGAATGGTTAATCAGTGATGACTATTGCAAACTGGCCCTTCCAGTACATAAAAGCATTGTGTGTGTGTGTTTTAATTTTTAAAACTACACTTACAATGGAATATCATGTGATATGGGGACTAGGAGCAAAAGGCAGTGGATTGAGAACCAATACTTGAATTATGAACACTGTTCTTTTTACTAGCAATTGAGAAAATGTCCGTGATTTAAAATTTTCAACATTGAGAAGAGCCAGTAAAAGAATCCAAAATATTTGTCTTATGTTGTCCCAGATAAAATAAGTAATTTTCCTGCATCTTACTTTATCTGTTCTGATGAAAATTAGGTTTTTCTTTAGGGAATTACCTAATTAAATCATTGTCCTAAGATAAAAATGAATATTTTTAAGGCATTAGCAACACACACATAAAACTCATGTTTCTTGTATTTTGTTGTGGAAAGCCTTATTTAGCTATTTTTTTGTAAGTATAATATAGACTAGTTAGGAAAAATGTGAAGATTAAATTTAATTCGGCCTTCTTTCTTTCCTTCCTTCCTTCCTGCTTTCTTTCTCAAATTTTTTTTCCAAATTTTTGTTTTTTATACAAACAATGGAGAGAAACTTAAATCAATCCCACTGAAATCATGGACAAGGAAAGGCTGCTCACCCTCTCCATATCTCTTCAACATTGTACTTTAAGTCCTAGTTAGAGCAATAAGACAAATAAAGGGGATCAAGGAGATACAAATGGGAAAGGAAGAAGTCCAAAAAAACATTAAAAAAAATTTTAAAGTCTGTTTCTGTGTGCGTTAGTGTGTACATGCGGGTACGTGCTTGTGTCAGTGTGTGTGTGTGTGTGTGTGTGTGTGTGTGTGTAATTACCTATGCGAACCAGAAGAAGGCGCTAGATAACCAGGAGCTGGAGTTTGATTTGTTTGTTGCTTGGGAACTGAACTTGGATATATACTGCCTTTCACTGCTGAGCCATCACTCCAACAAACCCTTTCTCACAAACCCCTTTAAAGGCCTGAGTATGGCTGGGAATACACATGAGAAGCTTTGACGTTACTCATATATTCTGTGGATGACAGGAAGGTTTTTATTTGAGTAGCTTGACCCTTGCTCTTTTAACCAAGAGACCAAATAATCTTGAGTAGATTTGAGAATACCAGATTCTGTAGTTTAAAGTAGGAAGCGATTCTTATTTTGTCTGTAGGAAATAGATACTACATTCCTTCCTCATTAATATTTCAGATCAAGAGACTGTTGTGGTTAGATCCTTGCCCTGGGAATCAGGTGACTTGGGGCAAGCTCTGACCTAGATTTGTCTGAGACTCCTTAGGCAAAGATTCTCTTTCTGGTTCTTTTTCCTTTTCTGTAAAACAAAGAGGTCAGACTCGATGATTCATGATTCTTTCCACTTTTGAAAATCCTATGAAGACATAGTTTCTGTAAGCCTGGTTCTCTTCCAAACGCTATTATTTATTTTATATTTGAGAACCCATTGCGATTCATAGAATTTTGGGCCTTACTAAGTAAAACATATTCTGGACTCTATTCTGAGAAATTTGGACAGACAATACAATTTGGCTCATGCACTATAGACATTATTAATATGTACAGGTGGGAATTTATTACCTAGGAACAGACTTATGGAGTTGGGCTGGTCTATTTCACAGAGTTTGTGTGCAGACAAGAGTTTTAAACCAAATACCAGTGTTTGAAATTTAGGTTAATTTCTGGTTTTAAGTCAGAATTAAAGATTTGCTTTCATATAAGAGACATGACGATCTTTCTTCCTTAGTATTTGTTATTCTCAAAGATGTAGTTACTGGAATTTTGAAATGGGTCAAACTGCTTTTAACCTGGCCACTGTTATTCAATTTTTATCAATTCTTCATTTTCTGTTAACAGAAAATCTGTTTCATGACTCCAATATATAAAAGGTAGAAAGATCACGAAGTAGCCTGAAGCAGATAAATATTGACCCAGTCAAACGTGCATGCTGCCAAGAATTAGAATAACTAGCAGTTTTGTCTGGGACCAGGCTAGGAACATGTCAAGCCTCTTCACGCCTAACTTACCTCTAGATTTATCTCACTTGCTTCCACTTTTTTGTTTAGTAAACATCTGCTTTCCATTAGATTATTTATCCCCTTAACCTTTATAAATGGCAATGAGGTCCACTAGCCTGTCAATAGTATGTCATTTATTTGTTGCTACAGCTGAGCCTGACCTTCATTGATTTTATTGGAGTAATTTGCTGGAAATGATTTTTTAATGTTAGATTTATTGCCGAGGCACTTCATTGTCAGGTAATTGAAGTAAATTGTAATTTAAAAACAAAAAAAGAACACAAGCATGAGCAGGGTTATATGATTTTTTTAAGGATTCTTTGCTACTAGGTGAAATATATAGCTTATGTCCTAAACTTTAAAAGTTTGTAAATGTACATGATTTTAAATAGTGTGTATTTAATTTTTCAGCTCTCTTAAAGAATGCTGAGTAGCTAACAATGAATTAGATATCAAAAAATGATGTTGCAAAGTAAATTAGAAAAACACAGAAATGTATCAACAGCAACATCTCCTACAGAATAGGCATTGCTATTTTGAACTAAAGATCCAGTTGTGAGTTGCAATAACTCATTTTCCAGTACTACTGTGACCAAAAGGTTTAGCACGTCATGCTTTATTTGTAAACGCGTTGTCTGCCCCCACAGTAATGACTCTTTCTGTCTCTAAGTGGGACTGCCTTAATATCTGCATATTTATCTTGTTGATGTTAGGGGCTGTTGCACACTTGCTATGTTCACACAGTAGAAGAGACACAGAGCCTCATATTTTTTTGGGGGGGGTATTTTGTTTTGTTTTGTTTCTTTTTTTTTAAATTTATTTATTTTTATCACAATCACAGGTTAGGTACTTTGAATCCCAGGCGTAGCCCCCTCCCCCATTCCCTCCTACCCTCCCACTCCCTCCCTCATCTCCTTCTTCCCCGCCCCCTCCAAGTCCACCAACAGGGGAGGACCTCCTCCCCTTCCAGAGCCTCATATTTTATATGTTAAAGTATTTATTACTATGTGATAGGATGATGTGGTCTTGGATCCCAAAGCTAGCAGGAGAGGATCAGAATGTTTGCCAGCAAAGCTGATATTTTTGTTACTCTGGAACTAGATTTTGATTCAAAACAAATGGGATGTTCAAACTGAGCTTTCAATACTAGCCATCAACACGTTCTGTGCTTTGCAATCTAAGTGATGACTCCTTGTTTGGCAGAAAGATTCCCAAGATGTTAGAATTAGTTAAGGGAAGGTGGAGCTGACCTTTAGCCTTATTTTCAAATGAGTGTTTCCATTGCTTCAATTTCTCAGGAGCAAAAATCAAAGAGAGCCCTCTGGCCATCAGCAGAGAAAACATTGCATCAAAATTCTCTGGAATTCTGTCCTAAATGCAGCCTGTTCAGTCACAAATTCTTATTTTATAGCTAAGTAATAATTTCTTCATAGTAGAGTTTTAACGTATTTCAAAATGTATTTTATACAGTTATAAAATTTCTGGAAATGATAACTCTCCTGTCCATGTATAAACTAGAACAGGGCCATGTGAATGGATAGTAGTGATGTAATAATTTCTGTCCAAATTATCAATGAATTATTCTCCCATCATATATTGTAGAGCTCATTTTGTATCAGCTTTAATGGACAGCTAGATTAGTGCATCATAAGACCTTTAAGAGTCACACATGTGGTATTTTAGGATGGAAGAATAATTATTTTAAGAAGAATATTCGTAAAGTTCAACAAAGCAGATTCTGTTTTCACATGCAGAGTGGTGACTGATTACAGAATAAGGCGGGTGAGGTGGCGAATTCCTCTTCAGTCAAGACCTTGGATTCGGTTTTAATTTAAGCAGAAATTACAGGAGAAGGGGGAACTTGTAAAAACTTCAGGGAGAAACTTCTTGCTTTTAAATCGTCATGCCTCTTGGCCGTCTCTGCTCCTGTCACTGTTATTGATATGAGGGATCCATCAACATATTTTTATGGGTGATTAAGAAAGGCTGACCTTTCCTTTGCAGGTACAAATAGGTAGTTCTTCAGGGGCTGTAGCTGAATGACAAGATAATTCCCTCCATTTAATATTGAAGTGATGTTGATAGCGTCATTCTTCTCAGGTTCGAAACAGGACAGTGCACGGGCGTCTCTCTGCCTCAGCCTGTTCTGCCCGTGGTGATGGATTTCCCCTCTGAGTAATCGCTGTCACATTAACCCGCAGTATTTCATCCTTCAGAGCTGTCAAGATAATGACGATAATCCAAGTGGCTCATTGTAGGTAAAGGAAATTATATGAGCAAAGTAATACCATAAAACAGTGTTTAAATATTTTAATTTCATTTGTCAGGGCTGCCCCAACACTTCATTACACATATAACCATCTCTCATCAGTGGAATTAGTGCATTATTCATTACTGTTAATTATTTTCACATAATGGCTGCCCTGATATATTTAACCTCCACATTATATCTCAGATAATGGGTCTGTAAAATTGAATTGTGTGAAGAGTAGAGTTCTAAAGCTCATTTGCAGAACATCAAAGAACAAAGAAGAGGAAAAGAATTCTAAATGGGACGTTTTGCCCAGCTGGGGCCAAACATTTGTTTCTGTCTGATTTGCATACAGAAAAATAGGTGGCGTAGCGTGGCTTAATACCGTACAGGCTGCTGGCTCCTGTTATACAACCAGTTAGGATTAATGTTACACATATCAAGATAACCTGAGAATTACAGCAGAGAAAGCATGGCAGCGCACAGCGCATCCTATACAGTATGGAAAAAATAGAATCTCTTTAAAGGGACAGTTATAAAGGGCAAAATGTGAGGGTAGGAGAGAGAGAGAGAGGGAGAGAGAGAGAGAAACGAGCCAGAGATGGCTGAGAAAAGGGGGCAGGAGAGATGCAAAGTTTCAGATTAATTATTTATTTCATGAATAACTTTAATAGTAGACAGTTTTGAAAAGTAGTAAAAATTAAGAAAACCACAGAAGTCCATTTAGATTCTGGTCATTCATTTCTATCACGATTGGTATAAAATCAGTCGCTTATGCTTCCAATAACATTTTCTCAGTTAGCAAAAGCCTTTCAAGGTTCATGTAAACAAGGCCTCTGAGTTTAGAACCAAGGAAGCTGTGAAAGGGGCCATTTTTTATGTTACTTCCTCATAATGACCTGGTTAGACATGTACAAACACATCTGTCTTAATATGTGTTTTTGCTAGCCTTTCTGAGTGTAGCAACTGAGACAAAAAGGCAGCTGGAATTGGTGGAATCGGAGAGGAAATATCTTGAAGACAGGAACTCTGCAAATGATGTAAAAGGGCTCCTAGAAAGTGAGTCTTGACCTTAAGGTTAAACAGGTGGGAAGTTCATGGGAGGCTTGGAGGATCCTTTTATAATAGTAACTAGCTTTGTTGAAAAAAAAAAACTATATATGAGGCTTACCTCAGGCTGAGTGGCACAGATGGACCGAGTTGACACTTTTCCAGCTCAGGTAATGTTTTAGAAGAGAAGCTAAAATATGCTTCCTCTCAAAAACCTTTACTTCAATACAGTCTGTGAGCTGCAGTCTTAACGGTCTACATTACGTTTCTGGGCTTGGGCCTTTTCTGAGTCCCTTTTCGTTGCCATGACCAGTCAGTTTGGCCAAAAGCAGCTCAGTGGAGATCAGTTACCTGGGTTTACAGCTCACAGCCCAGCATGGAGGAAACTCAAGCAGGAAGCTGGGGCAGATGCCATAGAAAAACAGAGCTTGCCGGCTTGTTGCAGCAGAGAACAGATCCAGTCACAGACTGCCAAGATCACAGCTATCCCCAGATCTGATGTCTTGTACCCTGGACTCTACACTGCTTCATTCTTTCCCCCCACTTTCCCACCCAGTGGACTGCTGTTTGCTTCTCTATCTCTGCATATTTGACTTGTTTTGTCGTTTTTTTTTTTTCTGTGTGCCTCTGTGTACATACCTGCATGCAGGTAAATTCAGAGCAAGAAGAGGGACGCATTGCCCCGATCTGAAGGCTGTGGACCCCTCAGGTGTGAGTGCTGAGAATCTAATTCTGGTCCTCTGCAAGGGCAGCATGTGCCTCACTGCAGCCTTTGTACTTGACTTTCCATGAAAAACAATTCCATGTACAAATGACATCATCCAAGATTTTTCTTTCTGGGTCTGGATTATTTCATTTTTCATAGTAATGTCCTTAAAGCTTACTTGTTACATGGAGAGTGGCAAGAGCTCGTTCTTTACAAGGCCAAATAATATTCCGTTACATTTAGTATAATATGTCTATTTATTTAGTCCTCAGTACAGAGTTACATTGCATCCATACCTTGCTCTATCAATAGACAATACTAAAATGAACATTAAGGTGCAGATGCATACACACATATCAACTATATATATTAATACTGCTGTGAGATTTCAGGATGATATGGAAATTTTATCCTTCTTGTTTTTAGGAAATTCTAATACTAATTTCTAAATCCTGTACTGATTTACATGATTTACAACATATACTAGGGTTCCCCTTTTCCCTACATCCTCACCAATACTTAACAGAAACTATTTATAGCAATTCTAACAAGAGTCCCTACCTCATTGTTATTTTAATTTGTCCTTTTCCGATAAGTGATTCTGACCAATTTTTATGGTCACTAATATATCTTCTTTACTTTTTTCTTTTCTTCCTTTTGTATTTATAAAACCATGTCTTGCTATGCAGCCCAGTATGGACTAGAATATAGTATATAGAACAAAAATGTCTTCAAATGATCCCTCTGACTCAGCCTCTCTTGTGATGAATCACAGGAATGCACTACCACACCTAGACCATATGTCTTTCTTTGAAACATGTCTACCCGTCTTTGCTCATTTTTAAATACATTCATTTGTTTTCTGTTGAATTACTTGGATTTAAGTCAGATAAGTAGTGCTCAAAGGTTTCTTATCCTTCTGTTGTTTCCTTTAATGTATGGAGATTTTTTTAGTTTGATGCAATTCCATTTCTTTATTTCTGTTTATGTTGACTATATTTTTAGAGTGTTGGCTAGAAAACCATTGCCCATACAATATAATCGATATTTTTGTTTACCAGCTATTTTTTAAATAGCTTTATGCTTTCACGTCTTAAATTTAAGTTTTTTATTTTTAATCCATTTTTACTTTTGTTTACATTTTGAAACAAAGGTACTGTTTTATTCTTCTGCATGTGTGTATCCAGTTTCCCAAGTACTATTTATTGAAGAGCTTGTCCTTTTCCAATGTGTTTTTTTACACCATTGTTAAAAATAATAGGCAATAAATATGAGGGTTCTTATGAACTTTGCATCCCATTACATTGATAAGCATATCTCTTTCATATCAGTACCATCCTGTTTTAAATACAATAACTTTACAATATATTTTGAACTAAAATGCTATGATATTTGTTTGGCTTTGTTTGTTTTTGTTTTATTTTCTTTTGCTCACATTAATTAGGCTATGCTGTGCTTTTTATGATTTCATGTAAATTTTGTCTGCTGTGAACAATTCCGTTAGAAATTGAAGATGTATTGCATATGTAGGTCACCGTTGGTAGAATGGACATTGTGATAGTATTAGTTCTTTCATCTATAAACATAGATATGTTTGTATTTATTTATTTCTCCTGCAATCTCTGTCAACATTATTTTGTAGTTATAAGTGTATTTATTTCTTATTTCTTGATTATTAATATTCACTCCAAAGTATTTTTTCCTTCTGATGCTATTATGAATAAGATTGTTTTCTTATTTGTGTATGTGTGTATATATACGTGAGTGCTGGGCAGATTCTCAGTCTCTAGAATGGCCTGGGCTGGAATTTACTATGTGGTCTAGGTTAGCCTTAAACTCATGATAGCCCTGCCTCAGTCTCAGTCTGCTAAGCACTCTCATTATGAATATGAATCTCTATACCCAACTGCTGAAATGCTTTCAATTGCTACTTCAAACTCGATTATCAATCTATTTAAGCTTTGTATTTATTTTGATTCACTCTTTGTAGGTAATATTTTTTTCTATGAGTTTATCCATTTCTTCTAAGTTATTTTGCCATGCAATTGTTCAGAATAGTCTTAATGATGTTTTTATTTCTGAGGAATCTGTTTTCATGTGTCATCTTTCATTTTTATATTGTATCTTCTGTCTTTTCATTAATTTATTAGTTAATGTATCTAGGATTGGTCAATTTTACTCTTTAAAGCCAATTCTTTGTTTTACTGACTTAAAAATGTTGTTTAATCTTTTTTTGGCTTATTTCTCTTCTGATCTTTAAATTGTGTTCTTTCTGGATTATTGAAATCTAATTACATCATTTTCTCCTTCTTTCCCTCTTCAGCCTCATCCCAGAATTCCTCTACTTCTTTTCATATCTGTGATCTGTTTCCTTTAATTGTTTTTGTTTTACACACACAAAAACAAACAGAGATCCACAGAAACACACATCTGTGTGAATAGAAGCTGCTGATTGTTTCTAGTGTTGCTTGCATGTATATTTTTTTAGAGCTCACTGCTTGGTGTTGGATAAACATTTAGGTGGCTCATCACAGGAGAAAGCTAATTCTCCATTTCTGAGTACTTGTTATTTTGTTGTGTCTGTTTATTTAAGGGCCGTGTCCCCCATAATATTTTCCCTATCCCTGTTGACATTTCAACTGTTAATGTTCAGATCTCGTGTAGGCAACCATCCTGTTGAAGTATCAGGAGGGTAGCTTCCCTGTCATGTATCCAGACTGAATTTCACAGCAGATTTCCTTGTCCTCTGGCTTTTACAATTGTTTTCCCCTTTCTTCCTGAACTTCCCTGAGCCTTAGGTGTAGAGGTAGTATTATATCAGTTGGGGTTGAGTACCTCCTGGTCAATTGTTCTCTTCATTTTGAGCAGGTATGGTCTATAACGCTCTCTATCTGTTGTAAAAAGAAATTCCTTCCATGAGAGATACACTATCTGCAGGGATAGGAACATGTATCTAGGATGCAGTTAGGTATTATATAGGTTTAATAAAGTATTAAGTTCTCTTCTAAGACCCGTGACCTTATTAGCCATGGGTGGTTGTCTAGGTTTCCAGTAAAAGGCATGATTTCCTTCTTGCTGAGTGGACCTTAAGTCCAATTACACATATATTGGTTACTGCCAAGATACAGGTACCACTATTGCAACTTCAAGGATATTTGTTATGGTGATAATTCTTGTATTTCATAGGAATCACAGCTGGGTAGGACTATTGATTGCTTTCTTCAAGTGGCATGTTGTATTTTGACACCTTCCAGGATCATGAAAGTTGCTCTTCAGGGAGGAGGACTTTGGGCCAGATCCAGTTCAACTCTTATGATCCCTGAGTGCATGGTATCTTCAACAATAGGGACTTGATTTCAAGTTCAGGGAGGCAGCCAAGACCAACAGCAACAGCCTGTATTGTTTGGTAGCATTTGAACTCCTCTGGCAACAATTTAAAAGGATGTTTTACATATTTGGTACTGGAGTTGTTGTTATAAAATCTATGGCTCTTGGGGGAAGAGTTATTATTCCATGTGGCCTATATTTATTTAATGTGTATGTGTATTACAGGTAATTTTAGATAAATATAAAATAATGTGATTCCCTATGGCTTTTCAAACAGTTTTTTTATACTTTGCTTATTTATTTATTTATTTATTTATTTATTTATTTATTTATTTATTTATTTATATTAATAGTAACACCTGGAGAGGACAGGAGCTCCACTAGGAGAGCAACAGAACCAAAAAATCTGGGCACAGGGGTCTTTCCTGAGACTGATACTCCATCAAGGACCATGCATGGAGATAACCTAGAATCCCTGCACAGATGTAGCCCATGGCAGCTCTCTGTCCAAGTGAGTTCCATTGTAATGGGAACAGGGACTGTCTCTGACATGAACTCAGTGACTGGCTCTTTGATCACCTCCACCTGAGGGAGGAGCAGCCTTACCAGGCCAAAGAGGAAGACAATGCAGCCAGTCCTGGTGAGACCTGATAGACTAGGGTCAAGCATCCTTAGTGTCATTGATTCTTCTTATTCTATCCCTCTCCCTCTCTGATCTTAAAGCCGGCTCTTATTTTCCTCATTCCCCTCTTCATATCATCTGTATGCTGTTATTTTCCTCTTTAGAGCTCCTTCCACCCATATTCGTAATCCCTTTTCTAGGTTTTGTGGTTACTCAAAACTGAAGATTTAGAGCTAGAAACCACAAATGAAAGAGAAGAGAATATGTGGTATTTGTCTTGTTGGGTCTATGTCACCCCACTCAACATAATAGAGTATCAGAAAACATAATACAAAAGCAAAGACCTGTAAGGTTAAAAAAAAAAAGAAAAGCCCAGACAAAGCATTATGGGACAAAAACCAACCAAACAACCAAACCAAAAACAGCTCCAAAATTACCACTGAATTCATTTTGTATTGGCTATAAACTGCGGGGCACAGGTGTGCCTGTGAGTGTAGTTTACATGCTTAGTGAGACTGTTAGAAAACTGAGTTTTCTTTGTGAACCGTTGACAATAGGAGAGAGCTTCTGGGTTAGGGATGGGAGCTTGTATCCACTTCCCCTCCCAGTGGCTCAGACCTGTGCAGGCCCATACTTGCAGTCTCTGTGAGTTCAAATGTGCATTGGTTCAGTTGTGTCTAGAACGTCTTGTTTCTTGGTTCCCTCCTTCCCTCCTAGCTCTTATAATCTTTCCACCTCCTCTTCCATACGGTTCCTTAATCTCTGAAAGGAGGGGATTCGATGGAGACATCTTATTTAGGACTGAGTGTGTGAGGGTCTCTCACAGTCTGCACATCATTCATTTGTAGGTCTCTGTATTTGTTCCCATCTACCGCGGGAGTGATCTTCACTGAGTATAGCAGAAGGCCTTTGAGAGTCCCTGGGATTGCTACCGTCTATTAGCAGAACGGTAATACTCGGTTTTCCTTTAGGTCAAGCGCCTAGCTAGTCTCATGTTCTTGGCCACCTGAGCAGTGTCCTCACAGATTCCATCTCATGGGGCAGGCCTTAAATCTGCTGAGACACTGGTTCATTCCCTCCATGTTTGTGATACTCTCGTATCAGCAGATCACCCCCATATAGGCAGGTTACCATTGTAGATCGAAAGGTTGGCAGCTCGGCTGACGGCTAACTTTCTCCTCTAGAAGCAACTACCCTCTTTTGAATGGCATTGTGGGATACCTTCTAATTCCTTACTCTCAGCTAACTTGTGTTTCTAAAGCTCAGACAGGTCTCCTATAGGTGTCACACAGTTGGAGCTAAAGTGACATTCCTTCACTTTATGTCTTCTGGTAAGAAAGCTTAATACATAGAATTTAAATGTTATTGGTAGATATGTACTTAGCATTTGGCTAACTGTTTTCTGGGTGCTCGTGGCTTCCTCATTCCTGCACTTCTTTCTTATTGCCTCCGTTTGTGGTTTATGTTCATACAGTGTTGAGCTTTTATTCCGGTGTCTCGTCTATTTGTGCAAGTGCTGCAGCTTTGGTTATTGCCGTGAGGCTTGCTTGAAGCTTACTTTTTATAAGAGCAGTAAGTCCTGTCATTATATCTTCTTGGCTTTCTTAACTATAATGGTGAGTAGTGTAGAGAGTCACTCAGTAACTATGGGTTAAATTCTTTCTCAGATTTTCACTATTATAAATAAATTGAAAGCTGAATCTATACATTTTACCTCTTGTGCTTTTAAACATCCTAGTTTTCATGAATTTTTATATAACATGTTAAAATTTCTGAAGTAACACTCTCATACCAGTGTGTACATTGAACAATTTGTTGCAATTTTGACCGAATTTGATATTAATTTTAAATATTTCTTTTTTTCTTGTATGTAACATTTTAATTTTATATCCTTTGCCCAATATAAATGAACACTACTCAATTTTCATTTATTTAACATTCAATAAGTTTCTACCATTTCCAGCAAAATTCTGAAAATGTATAAAGGGAACCCCTGGTTCCATGGATCTCACACTGCAATCACTTGCCTCTTCCTGGAATATTCCTCACATCCTCCTCCTTCTACAGCTTTTTTTCATTTGTTGTTTCCATTTGGTGACATTAGACTTTCAGTGTGCTTTCTACCCATTATCTAATGCCCCCATTCTAATAGCACGAAGAATGAGGTTTCATCTCTATTATGATATTTGATCTTTATGAGCTTCATAATATAGTTATTAATGTATACTTCTGTGTGTTTCACAAGATGATGGCACTCAGGACAATAGCAATTGGCTCTTATTTAATTGTGTATACCCCTCTGTGCTTACCAGGGCCCATGCCCATGTGAGAAAATAAATACATATTCTTAGGCTTTTTTTTTTGCCTAATGTTCATTGGATTAAAAACTCAAAGTCCAAGACTTAAATCAACTCCTTCTATGTCAAAGTAAAACCACCATGGCTTTTGGATGGCATGAATATATATTCATTAAGAGGGGGTTGATATATTATGCTTTCCATATAATGCTAATTTAATATCTAGCAGGTATTGACATTAAATCTGGGTAGAACAACAGTAATGTTTATTAAACATCTTGCCTTCTTGCCTTCAAAATTTTCTACATTTTTGCAATTATATATAAATGGTACAAAACATCATTTGATTGACTGTCAACTGATGTTTGCTAAAATGGTTGTACAATAGAAAATATTGCTTTAGGACTAAGCCAAGTGTGAATTTACATAGCTTCCTGTTTTCATGGTTTTATACAAAGGTTTATTTCAGAACTGGCAAGTGGCAGAGGGGTTTAGGCTCTTTCCATCAAGTATTAATAAAGCATCCTGTAACACAGATCCCCTCCACCTGCCCATTGGGGAGTTGTTTGGATGAGATCCATTTATTTCACTTAAAGTTTGTTACATACTTCCATTTCTGTGCTAAATCCCAAGACACCACCATGGCCCAGAAAGGTTGGTGTTCATTTGTTTAGAGACTCAAGAAAGATTACTCTTTGCTGGCAGTGTCAGGATGTGTCAAAAGTGGGGTCCCTCTTTTATTTTTACTTGCTAACCCTAGGAATGAAGACAATCTGATGTTTCTAATGAAAGTGACTTCTGTAAACAGGTCATCTCCCACTGCTTGCTTGACAAAATGCCAAGGCCAGTCCTGGGGAAAACTGAGCAGCCGGGTATGTTTCCATTTAGACACTGGCCAACATTGATTCCGGTGCCATATTGCCATCTTGGGATGCCCCACCCCCTTGTCTCTGTGTCATTCTATCTCACCCCTGACTCGTCTTGGAGCTGTCTTTCTGTTCTCTTCCACTTTTTCTCAGCATCTGCCATCTTAACAGGGATTAAGGAGAGCATGCTTCTCGAACTTTTCCTACAACCTGACAATGTATCAAGCATATGATTTCTTATCCCACAAGCTGGTGCGATATTCATCACTATCATCAAATGAAGTAGTTAAGTGTTTATGAGTTTTAAAGGGCTAAGGAGAGGTGGAGGTATCAGTAAGGAGAGCACTTGCTTAGCATGTTCACAGCTTTGGTTTAATTCTTCAGTACACACACACACACACACACACACATACAGAGGTGGGGGAAAGAGAGACTAGAACCTCAAATTTAACGAAAGAGGTAATTTTAATAGAAGGTATCACAGTAGCTCTGGCATGTTCTTACTTAGTGTGACCTCACCAGTCTTTTGTGAAGGGCTTAATTAAGTATATGTTCCTTCATTGTCAAACCTGGGTGAATTAATAGTAACTTCATCTAGCAATCGGATGGGTCTTTGACTAGAAACAGAAGGCGCAGTGACTTCTGCTCCGATTGTTGGAACACTTGCACCCAGGTGTCAGCACCTGAGCTGACACTAGAGAAGATGGATTACCTTGAGGCTGTGGTGTTGTATAGAAGCTGAGCCACAGGAAGGCATGCTCCAGGCTCCAACAAGCACCCATAGCCTTCAGGTGGTGTTAGATGTCCCAGGGCGGCTCATCCTCCAGCTGGGAATCACGGAGTGAACCTTGTAAGTGCTAGATGGAAATGCATCATGGAGGCCAGTGAGATTGCTTACTGGGCAAAGGCACTTGCTGACAAGCCTGAGGAACTAAACTCTATTCCTGGACTGCGTGTGGTGAAAGAATAGAACACTCCCATCAGGAGTCCACTGAACTCCATAGGTGCACTGTGGCATGTTTGCACCAGCCTCCAAATAAGTGAATGAATAAATGAATGAATGAATGTGAACAAAAGTATCACAAAATGAGTACCTCCACAAGCCCTTGACCCCCAGAATTTGAGAGCAAGGTGCAATGGTGGTGTTTTGAGGCTAGCTGGTTACATACGGACAGTAAGCAGAAGAGTCCGCACGAGTAGATGCTGAAGGTGGGCTGGGCGCCACTGTGACACAAGAGCATTTGTCCCTGAGGTGAGCCAGCCTCTTGTGACCTGCCACATCCATCCTCTCCAGATCCGAACATCACGGGATCTCCCTTCCCGCATCCATCTCTTCCTTTATTTTCAAGATTGTTTAGTTGAAAATGATTTTTTAATACATTTTTATCATAGTTTGCCTTCCCTCATCTCCTCCCAGATCCTTCCTAACTCCCAATCCATTCAATTCTATGTCTCCTTTCTTTCTTCTGTAAACATTCAAAAGAAAAATAAATACAAAACCCTAAACAAGACAAACACTAGTAACACAAAAACACACGCAGAGACACACACACATGCTTACACTCAGCCACAGACATACACAGACATACACAGACATACACAGACATACACTCACTCATACCTTTCTCACCCCACCCCACACACACATTCTCATACTCACACATATATGCCCACAAACAAAACCCACAGAAACACAAAATTGGAAACTATATCATGCAAGAAAAAGAAAGACTAGTGATGTAAAAAAAATGCCCAAAGTATTATGAGACAAAAAAACCCCCTGAACAACAAACAACAACAACAACAAACCCAAACATATGAACAAACAAAAACCTCCAAAAATACTATTGAGTTCCTTTTGTGCTGGTCATGGGGCATGCAGCATGGGGCCTGAGGGTGAACTTTCTAATCCTGAAACTTTTACTAGTGTGTCATGAGACCCATCAGTCGAGTCAAGGGTCTCATGTCATGCTTACACTTGAGAAACATTATTCTTGGTTACTGAGTATTGAATTTAATTTCTTTTAATGTTTAAAAAACATATTTCTCAACTTGTTTTTAAGAATGCAACTCGCATGCAGAAAAATGTGTGTGACAAAGTACATTATTGACAAATTATTATAAAATGATCTCTCCCATGTATTCGATATTCAGGCAAGCGATTGAGCATTGCCAGTGTCCACAGTGTCCCTTTAGTGTGTCCTAATCTTTGTTTCTTTCTCTGCTTTTTGGATGTATGCGGTGTGTGTGTGTGCGTATGAGTGTATTTACGAGTGTGTGCATATACGAATATAAGGCAGCTCGGCTCAGGTGTGGCTGCAATGTCACTGCTGCCTTTGTTTATTTGGTTTGAGACAAGGGCTCTCACTGGTTTGGAGCCTGGCAAGACAAGCAGGGTAGGCTGGCTGGTCAGAGAGCGCCAGGACCTGGACCCTGACAGTCTTTAACTCCCCATCCCTGTGGCTATAAGCATGTGCTATGTGTGGCTTTCTCCTCATAAAGGTTCTGGGGGTTAAACTTTAGGTTCCCATGCTTGGGAGACCTGGTTCTTAGCTCCTGGTGTTCTGTTTTTCTAACTTGTCTCCAGGTCTACAAGGCTTTGTAACTTGCTACTATTTGATTAATATTACTCTTCTGGCTTATGGCAAGAGAAAGGTGTTGATAGAATTATTATTTATATTGTAAATTTACCTCTCTTTTGCTGAGGTTTCAGATTAGTGAACAAAATTGCTGCTTTTCTTTTTTGTTTCTTTTTGACTTTTACTTTTCGTGTACACAGAGAACGTCGTGGGGCAGATGAAAAGGGACCAGGCTGTTGGAATTCTTGGTCAGGTTCAATCTTGCCACCAGACAGTTTGCTTCTGTGGAATCGTGGGCAAAGCTGAATCTTCTTGGTTCTGTCTTAGAGCATTGGCAGGAGCTAAGTATCTGGGGCAAAGAGGTGGCTCGGCAGGTACAAGCCTGCTATGTAAGCGTGACACTTAAGTTTAGCCCTAGATCCTGCAGTGGAAGGAGAGAACCAACTTCCAAAGGTTGTTCTCTAACCTTCACATGTATGCTGTGGTGTGCACACCTTCTCCCCCAGGTAAAAATAAAACACAATAGCGTAGAGCTGCATGTTTGTTTGAATTCCTTTTGTCCGGCCACTCTTCAGTCTCTTAATCTTCGGAAGAGTAGGGTCCATCACCTGGGTACCACAGCTGGTGGCTTCAGCTGCCGGTCTTCTCACAGACACCAGCTAAAGATATCTAAAGAGGGATTTGTTTCCAGAAAGGCATCTCAGTATAAGCTGAGCCAAAGCATTGAAATGCCAAGGACTATGGATTTAGTGACTTATCTCCAAGTCTTTGTCAATTTCTCACACACACAACCCAGGAAGAGGAGAGCTCTATTGCAGAATTGCCTGGATCAGATCAGCCTGTGGTCTTATCTGTGAGAAACTGAGTTGACAGCTGATTGATATGGGAAGACCCAGTCCATTGTGGGTGGAACTGGCTAAGCAGCTGTGCCAAGACTGTATAAGAAAGCTAGCTGAGCCGGCCAGAGATTGAGCCAGTACCCAATATTCCTGTGTAACCTCTGAGTCCCTGCCATGAAGTCATCAGTGACAAACTGTGACTTATATGTGTATGCAAAACAGTCCCTTTCCTCCTCAAGTTGTTTTTGTTATGGTGTCTATCACAAAAATACAATGCTAACTAGAACAGTGAGGGGAATTAGCTTCCCCATACTAGGATGTTCCAACAATAGGAATATATTGAATAGTTTGTCTAAGAGAAATATAATCTAATTCATGCATGTACACTCTCTTTCATTAAAAGAAAATTAAAAAACAATTAATCTATTTTACTTAATCTAGTACAAGTACTTTATTTAATTCAACATATTATGACTTCAATATGTAATCAATATGAAAATGATCAACATTATCTACCATTCCTCATTTGTACTGGCTTTGAAATCCATGTGCATTGTACACTTAACAGCATATCTTTAGCTAAGTTTTCATAAGAAACACTTGATCTGTACTTAGAAATCCCAGTTATGTTGAAAAGTTTAAAGTTTTGTTACACATACTTTAAAGGTTTTCAAATGTTGAATGTAGTAACTGTAACTGCTGCTGCTGTTACAGATGTCGGGTTTTGTTCACTACTTTGAGACAGAATTGGCTATTTCAGACATCCACTCTGCAGCCCAGGCTTCTGATTCATGAAACCCTTCTGCCTCAGCTGCCCAAGTTCTGGTATTACAGCTGTGAGCTTCCACTCCTATCCTGGTCCCCTTCTCTTCTGATTAAAGCTCCTTTGCATAACAAGAGTTTGTTAGTGTGAACTGCTGTGGGTTTTGGAAATGTGACAAAGTGTGGTAAGTACTTGTTAGACCTAAGTGAAGTGGCCATTGGAGACTTGTCTTTCGGTCTTGTGAAGTCTTTGACTCCATAGGCATGTCTTCTTGAGTTCTAAGTTCTCAGACCCATTGGCCCTCGCTCAGTCCTCCCTCTTCCTCACCTCCATCTCTCATCTCAAACAGTGTTCTAAAGTCATTTATTGACTATACATCAACTTTGCATTTTATAATCAAAAGGACTTTATTTCCCAGAGCCCTAGGAATACTCTGCTTCCAAAACAGTGTTCAGGGAATATGAGATGTTGTCTTTAAATTACACTTTTTTAGCTACTTTATTTAAAGTTGTAGATGTTAACACTGGCACCAAATTCCCTGTGGCACCAACTGGCAGTTGTGTAACAGGTACAGTCAGGAGACTGTTCTGCTCACTGTTGAATATTGGTTTTCTAGGCTATGTTACCAGACAGCGTTGATGGAAGAAAAAAGCTAAACCCACGATGATTTGAGCAGAAACTTTTATGGAATTGGAAAAAAAAAGACAGTCTTATGTAACTCTTGTGTTAAAAACCAAACACAACTTCCCCACAGAGCTGAGTTGCAAGGGTTGATCCTGAATTTTCCACATGTAGTTTGATTTTGAAACACAAGCCTAAGTCTCACTTTGTAGTCCGGGCTGGCCTTGAACTTGTGATCACCCTGCCTTAGCCTTCAAAGTTTATAGGTGCATGTTTTCATGCCTAGCCCCAGAATATTAATAAATGCTCCCCCCCTCTCAGCCCTTTTTTCTTTCATGGGGAAAACCCTCCATCCGTGACAGCAAAAATAAAGCATGAAGCTATTGAGGACAAGTGTGTGACATAAGCAGCTTGAGAACGAGAACTTGGAAGGGAGGTTCACTGGCCATGACAAGGGCCCAGGGCACCTTCTGCCTGGAGAGGCAACTTCTAAGAACGGCCCTTAGATTTTTCAAATAAGAAGATTCTCCTTCCCAAATCTCTTCATACAGTTGGGGATCAAAGCCAATACTCGGAGGAGACTTGTGATCTGAATACCACCGTTTTCAGGTAATAAATAATTCCTTATTTAGATCAGAAATATAATACAACAAAAAGGTTGGAACTGCTGAGCTCTATAATCAGGCACAAAGGAAAACCTCATTCTTCAAATTGTTGCTCACCTCTCTTTTAGACGGAGCTTAAAAGATTTGTTTGCAAAAAGCTGTCGAGAGGTTACAAGGGCATTTTCAGCTACAAAGCTCCTTAGGGTTTTCAAAGTCTCGACGGTTCCCCGAAGGCGCCCTTTCCCTGGGCAGTGTTCAAAGCCACTGGAGAGGACTCTTCAATGTTTTCTTTTCCTACAGTCAAACGAGCCTCATTGTTTAGAAGAAATAGATTAGATGAGCCTCTTTGAACTGCACTTTGAATGGAGTATGAAGTCAAGTGGCTTTCTACAAACACGTACAAGCAATTTATGCGAAGGAAGGATTTCAGAATGTTGTCTGTCTCGATGGCAGCGAGGTGGCTGAAGGGCAGGCGTGTTGAAAGCAAACACAACTTCCTCACGGAGCTGAGCGTAAGGCTTGATCCTGTGTTCTCCATTTGTAGTTTGATTTTGGGACACGGGCCAAATATGTCTTTTTGAAGTGGAGGTATTCAGTTTATGGCACTATTCAGTTTACCGGCACTGAGCCCCATGGGCAGAGCAGAAACTTAAAGCCAGCTCGGAGAGTCCGGCCCAGGTATCCACTGCTACCAAATACTGAGTTAGGGAATCTATTGAGCAAATTCCACATACAAGACAGTGGTGTGTTCTGAGGACTTGCTTTTAAATTGAAGATTAACCCTGTATTTCCATGAACTGATAGAAGAAAGATTTATTCCTTTTTTGTAATTGAGTCAAACAGGCCAATTGATGTTTGAACCTACCACCTGCTAAGGGTCATTTGCAATGCCGTCTCTGTGGATTAAAAGGTTCAAATGAACCTTTGTTCTTCCCCTTGCTGCTTCAGTGATGCTATATACACCTTAGGTGCTGAAGGTTAAAGGAACCTATGTCGGAGAAAACCAAACCAATTTAAGTAATTTCTATCAATACCATTAATAATTGTAAACAGTTTAGGCTCTTTGACATTCTAAGAAACCTGGACATAGTTTTAAAATCTTTCTCTAATAGCAACATCCTAACCAGATCTCACACCACATGGTTGCATTATTGGAAATCTGTATAAACACATATAGGCATGCAGGTACATAGACATGTGCACAAACGCATACACAGAAAGAGACATACACAACCCCACACACAGAGACACACACTCACACAGACACACATACAGTATATATATGTACATATGTATACATATGCGTTACACATACATATATATACATATGCGTTTATTTATCCTACACACAGAACTAACATAGAACCCAGATTTCCTGACTGCCAGCTAAGGTTTTCATTTCCCTAACACCTCATTCAGATACAATATCACAGGAAAGGTGAAAAACGAATCACATACAAATGACTCCCAAAAGCACTATCCGCTCCATGACAGTCCACCTCGTCTTTCTCTGGGAGAATATCAAAAGTCAACAGGCTTCCTTCGGACAGTGTCCTGCATGCAGTGAACAGGACAGCTGTCCGCCTCAGAGGACTGCATTCTATAATAGCTGTATTCAGTAACTTCTAGTGAGCACATTTCACTTGTCTGCCAGACCTCATCTCCTTTTTCTGTTTCAACTTCTTCAAATTTTCTTTCTTTCTTTCTTTCTTTCTTTCTTTCTTTCTTTCTTTCTTTCTTTCTTTCTTTCTTTCTTTCTTTCTTTCCTTCTTTCTTTCTTTCTTTCTTTCTTCCTTCCTTCCTTCCTTCGTTCCTTCCTTCCTTCCTTTTCTCCTTTCCTTCTTTATACAATTTTTTAAATATTATTCGGTTTATTTACTTTACATCCTATGGTGCCCACTCCCTTCTCTCCTCCTGGTCACACCTCCCCTCCCCCTCTCCTCTCCCTTTCCTCCCAGAAAAGGGGAGCTCCTCCATATCAACCCTCCCCAGAACATCAAGTCACATCAGGACTGAGCATAACCTCATCAACTGAGGCCACGCAAGGCAGCCATGTCAGGGGAAAATGATCCAAAAGTAGGCAATAGAGTCTATGTCAAAAACATCCTTCCCCCAACCTCCACTCCTCAGGTGACCTACATGAAGACCAAGCTGCCCATACGTCACATATGTGCAGGGGGCCTAGGTCCAGACCACGCATGCTCCTTTGTTGATGTCTCTGTAACTGTAAGCCCCCATTGGTCTGGTTTAGTTGTCTCTGTTAGTATTTTTGTGAGATTCCTGTCCCCTCCAGGTCCTTCCATCTTTCCTCCAATACTTCTACAGGACTCCCAAAGCTCTGCCCCATGCTTGGCTACCAGTCCCAGCATCTAAATCCTCTGCTACTCAAAGTCTGTATTCAGCTTTAGAGCTGGCTTCCCTCCCCACCCCCAAATTGGAGACTGGTGACAGAGATACAGGTGATGCCCATTAGGATGAAAATGACTAGGCCTCCATGTTTTTGGCTCAGACTTGGACTCTTTTGACAGGATAAATAATCCTATGTCTGTCTCATCTCAAACCTCATGACTTCTTCGAATCACCTGCATTTTCTGATACATACTGCTTTCTTTATTCAAACTCCCACAATAGAGTAATCCTACACTTACCTCCTAAATCCCACAGGTTAGTTTTTTGTTTCATTAAGCAGACTCCTCAAATCCTACTTTGATCTAAATGCTCTCCTAAATCCCTGAAGTCTTTGCTGAAGAGCTTAAAACTTGCCTTGCCATTACACAAAACCAGCCTCCCTTGTGGTATCCACTGTGTAAGCATCCAGAGCTTTATTTTGTGTTATGTTTTCATTTGTGTGTGTGTTTTGAGTGTTCTGTCTTTCTGCATTGACAAAGAATGGTATGGATATCATAAAATGGAGATTTGTGTTCCAAATAAATTACTGATCTGAAATGGTGGTAGTTGTGGTGGTTGTGGTGTGTGTGTTTGTGTGTGTGTGTGTATACATCTGTATTTGCATATGCCCAGAACTTTCTTTTAATTCCTTTCATCACTCCCTGTCCCCAAATGCTCTTTACAGCTATAATTCTATAGAGTATACTTGGGTTCAGATGGATTTTTTAAATTAATTAATTAATTTTTATTATAATTTATTCACTTTATATCGCAGCTGTAGCCCCTTCCCTCATCTCCTCTCATGCCCCTCCCCCAGTCCACTGATAGGGGAGGTTCTCCTCCCTCCATCTGATCCTGGCCTATCAGGTCTCATCAGGATTGGTTGCATTGTCTTCTTCTGTGGCCTGAGACATCTCTTTGATAAACCCAAGGTGTAGGAAGCTGAATAGAGTACTAGGTATAAAACCTCGAATTTTAAGATAGAATTTTTCTATGTATCCCTGGCTCTCCTGAAACTCACCATGTAGACCAGGTTGGCCTTGGACACACGGAAATCTGCTTACTTCTGTCTCCTGAGTGATGGGATTAAAGACATGCATGACCAACCATGCCTGGATGATTGTCTATAGTTTTTTTAAAATTTTTTGTTAATTATACTTTATTCACTTTGTATCCCCCCCTGTAGCTCCCTCCTTCCTCCCCTCCCAAACCCTCCCTTCCTGCCCCTTCTCCAGACATGCCCTTCCCCAAGCCCACTGATAGGGGAGGTCTTCTTTTCCTCCCTTCTGATCTTAGCCTATCAGGTCTCATCAGGAATGGCTTCATTGTCTTCCTCTGTGTTCTGGTAAGGCTGCTCCCCGATCAGGGTGAGATGATCAAAAAGCAAGCCAATCCGTTCATGTCAGAGACAGTCCCTGATCCTATTACTATGGAACCCACTTGGACACTGAACTGCCCTGGGCTACATCTGTGCAGGGGTTCTAGGTTATCTCTGTGCTTGGTTGGAGCATCAGTCTCAGTAAAGACCCCTGTGACAAACAAACAAACAAACAAGAAACTAAAGACAATCATGAAATATAGCTACATCTCAGTGCCAGGTGATATTTGTATTATATGTAATATGTCAAGTGGTATAAGATTCTTTGATTGTTTTTTTTCATTTTAGACAGAAAAAAATATAGAGAAATATGTTTTATAATGCATTTTCTTAAAAAGTAAAATTATTGGGGCTAGAGAGATGGCTCAGAGGTTAAGAGCCTCTTCCAGAAGTCCTGAGTTCAACTTCCAGCAACCACATGGTGGCTCATAACCATCTACAATGAGATCTGTTTTCCTACTTGTGATTTTTTTTTTTACATTTTTATTATCACAATAAAAACCAATGATTTAAACTGAAAAAAAAAAAGCCCGGGAATTTTACTTGGCCCACAAAAGGAAAAACTTCACTTGATTTACCAGAAATTTGAGGATATAAATGATGGCTGAATCACTGTAGGTCAGTATTCGTTGAAGTGGTGGAATGGATTTATTGAATATCCTCAACGAACACATTGAAATATGCTAAATAAACTGGAAATATCTTTAATAATTTGAAAACTTTCAAAATAACCATTAATTTTGTCCCACTCCTGAAGTCTGAAGAAATAAAGCACAAGTACAAAAGGACGCAGAGGTGTTTATTTTGTGCACTTACCATTATGGCATTCTAGCAAATGTAACAGATTACCTGAGTACCCATATGGACGTATCTAAATACATTGTGGCAGGACTCATGGTGGAATTTCATGTAGTATTAGAAAATACTAGCTGAATCTATGTGTAGTTTTATGTTAAAAAGTTACAGAATAAGCTGTATAATAAAAATGTAATCGTGTATAACGAGGAAATGTACAGGAAGATTGCTAGAGATCCCAGAACGCCTTAATAACTGCTCATCCAAGGAGCGATTACTGAAACTTTTAATGCATGCCAAAGCTGTAGACCCAGAGAAAGTGTCACTGACTTATGAAAAGAACTGCAGTTGTATTCGGGTAGAAAGGAGCCCACGGAAAGCAAGGGGAAGAAGACAACAGAGCACATGATTGCAGGCTGGGTTATGCATTCAAGGAATGATGGAGATTGAAATGGAGGTGGGCAGTGGGGCAGCTTATGGACAGAAAGGACTCTAGTTTCGTCCTTTGGGAATTCTCTGCTTTTGTTTTTCTTTCTTTACCCTAGGTCGGCAGTGGTGTATATCTGAGCTATTTTGTTATGGGTTGGTTTCTTTCAGTTAGTTCGTGCTTGCTTAGTATTTTGTATCCTAAATAACTTAACTCTCAAGAGTACTTTTGAGCAATACCCTGGGATCAGCAGCAGGTGGATTTGAGTTAGCTACTAAAGCTCAGGCCCTTTCCATGTTTATGAACAGGAGTAAATATGGCCAGTCTCACAAAACACCCCATCTGACTTAGGTCTGTGAGTGGAAAGTCCGGAAGCACTCCCTGGGGCTTATTTAACTCTTTCTTTCTAGAATGAGGGAGGGTGAGCAAGGAGGTAGACTTTTGTCATTTGACACCAACTATAAGGGGTGCACAGATTGAGCCCCAAGTGGGCTGTAGTGGGAGGTGTCAATCTTGCAAGTGCATCTGGACAATGCACAGACCTGCATGAGTGTTAATCACACCAACGCTTACATGCATTTATTTATGTGCACACACACAAGTACAAAGATACAGTTTCAAACTTAATTAAAAATAGAAAGCAACCCAAAGTGTGCTAGTATTTCCCCTGACTTCTGCATGATCTACCACTTTGACAAAATTTCATAAATCTCCTGCAATAGAAAATTCCACAGCACAAAACCATTTTATGCAGCAATATAGGTACTTAAAATATTCAGCAACTTTCATCATATTTTGCCTCTTGGTACATGAGATTTTTATGTATTTAATAGTTACATATGTTATATATTTTAAACAGTATTTTTTTCTAATGGCCCCCAACAGTACATTTTTCTGAAACCCTAACATCTGTGTTTTGCTCTTGCAGTTTAGAATGATAATTTTAAGTTGAGCACATCTAGCCATGGAAGGGAAGTTGATGGGAATTTCCTAAAAGTAGCTGGATCCAATGCTAAAGACATCAGCACCAGAAGTCCTCAGATCTTGGTTACAGGAACACCTCCTTTCTTGCTGTGCCTTCTTCCTTTTTTTTTTTCTGAAGGGCCATCAGGACCTCCCTGCTCCCCGCTGTGGCCAAGGGGCACAGAAATGCAGAGGGAGGAATTGTGAAGGTCATTTCTTATTTATTTATAAACTTGTTGTAACACAGCATGTAAAATTAACATCTTTAATGGGCTCCTGCCTCAGTTGCTTGGAGGACTGTGTTTCACCAGCCAAGACTACCCATGGGTTTCCAGAACTGTAGCTGGGTTCACTCTGGGCTACTAGTTTTGAGGCGTTTACCTGTCACCGTAATCCGTGCACTCAGCAGGTCGGAAAGAGGTCTGTCCCATGAGAGACCAGTCAGGAACCGGAGTCTATCGGGTATTTGTGGTTGAAGAGATGAATGATTACTTGAGAGTGTAAATTCCTATCTCTATCTGGTTAATGAAGAGATTTACTCCAACATTCATTCATTATAAATTGGGGGGATGGCTTCTCCCATGTGCCAGCGTCCAGACGGTCTCCTTCCTGGAAGAGTTCATAAATAATCAACATTTACAATGAAAAGGTTTTGTAAGCATTAGCTTTTCCTGTCATAAAAATCCCCTCATGCTTCTAAGGGAAGGCCAATATAATTTGCAGACAAAGGTTCTGGAGCCAAAATGGCTTTTGCATGGAAAGTTGATGTTTTTGGAGATTTAGGAGAAAAATCTCCCATTCTTCACACCATTGGCCCTGCTTTCATGCTAAAATATTGTTCAAACACTAGTGATAATCTACTAAATAGAGAAAAACACTAAGCTAGTCAACAAACATTTGTAAGCCCACTGGGTGCTAAGTATTGTTTTTAACAGATATACAAGCACCAGCAGAACTCACGGTTTTAACAGAAGAGAGAAGCAAGTGACAGACGGATCATTGAAATCCAGCTTAAAGTGTTAGAGGCCAGAAGTGAGTGCTGAAGAGGTCAGGAGAAGGAGGAATAAGGACTTTTGGAGGACACTGCCTAGAGGGGGTGACTGAGCTTAAAGGATGGGTAATCAACCACCTTAGAGGAAGAAAACGTTGCAGGTAGTGTTCCTACCTGAGCAGGTAGGACAGCAGCACACATCAGAGGACTACCTTCCAGGTTCCACCCACTGTGCCAAGTGCTGGGCACTGTGTTGTGCTCTGGGTAAGGTATCTAGCTAAACTCTTGCAATAAAGGTACATACTCACTTCTTACCTGTGGGAGAACAGAAGAGGCACCAATTACTGACGAACTGGCTTTGGAATCTGAAGGTTGATCTGCTCCCCTCTCCTGCCCTTGTTTTGACCTTACAGCATCCTTGGATACCTGTTCCAGCCTAACTGGAGTAGGGGTAGGAAGCATACAGTAAGGTTGTGGGGTGAGGGGGGAATGCAGGAGAGTGGGGTTGCAACCAGATCAGGAGGAACGCTGACTGCTGTGTGAAGTGGGAGAGTTATCCTATGTTAGTTATGCAGGCAATAGGAAGCCACCCATCAGGAAAGTTTTGATGGTGGGGTGGTTAGGGACAGAGATGGAGAGAGAGAGAGAGAGAGAGAGAGAGAGAGAGAGAGAGAGAGAGAGAGAGAGAGAGAGAGAGAGAGAGAGAGAGAAGGTTTTTGTTTGTGTTTGTTTTTGTTTTGTCATATAAGGATACCTATGAAGACAAGTGGCAGTTGAACTTCAGAAGAGGTTAGTAATAGTGGTGGAAAGATGAAATGAGGACAGGTCTGGTATGAGATAGAACATAGCTTCCAACATTGGCCTTCCATGGACTGTGCTATCAGAAGTGACTGTTGTAGGATTTACCAACTCTGGGGGCACACATACCTGGACCTTGTTAACTGTGTTGTCTCAGGTGAATTCATGAATGCCACGTCTGCCTTCACAGAGTAATAGTGTCTTCTTCATCAGATGACTGTGAGGGTGGACAGGACATTCCATGCAAAGCCTTGCCCAGTTCTTGGTCACTGTGCTTTCTTAATGAATGACAGCCATTGGTCTGTGAACACCTTCCAGGAAAGTCATTGTATTGGGCTCTTTGGTGAGTTGCCAAGGGGTCCTGTGTCAGTGTGCCCTGATCACTCACTGATTGGTTCAGTGGGGCAGCCTGTGGAATGAAAGTACCGGAGAGCAGCAGAGAGCCAGACCATCTTCCTAGAGGAACAGCTGCACCTGGAGACCATGAGATGAAGTCTCGAGAGGGGCAGGGAAGAGGAGACAGAAAGACTGAGGTATACAAGGTGACCATAGGTAATCAAAGACACATTTACACTTACCTCTGTTAATAGCAGTGGGTAATTTTTGCTTTCTTCCCTTCATTTGTGATGACTGTGGTGAATTGTCTTTATAAATATTGAACATATCATATAGGTCAAGTGCTACAAGGAGACTTATAGCAAAACTTGTAAGTATGATCTGGATTTGGGGACTTGACAGGGACTTCCTTAGGTGCTTGACTCTGCCTCAGGTGCTTGGAATGGTGTCCCTCAGAGCTGGGGGGAAGGGTTCCTTTGCTTCATTAAGCTGCCTGCCCTGCTGAGGTTCTGAAAGGGCTAGAGTTCTAATATCAAGCCCAGTGTGCTGCTGTCATTAAAGGTAACCACCAACACAGATTCCGAATGCTTGTACTGTTAGTGGACTCACTGAGTTTCTGTGATGCTCTATGTAGTATTCAATTTGCTATCACCTTAGAGTCACATAGACCAACATCAGAATCCCCATATCCTGTTAACGGCCACATGAGCCTGGAAGAGTCATTTTCCTCCCTGGCACTTAGTATCCTCATTGGCAAAGTGGCCATTTGATAATAAAGATACATTGAACTGCAGAACAATCATAAGCACAAATAAAATGGTAAGAAAAACACAGGTAATAATTCAAATGACAGAAAGAACTTCCATAGGGATTGTTACAAATATTTATATTTTACCTACTCATATTCATGCTGATTAGTTTTTGTCAACTTGACAGAGCATCATCAGGAAAGAGAAAGGATCAGTTGAGGAATTGCCTCCGTTGGTTTGTCTTCTAGGCAAGTCTGTGGGTCATTTTCTTCACTATTGATTGATGTGGGAGATCCCAGCCCACTGTCTGCAATGCCACCTCTGGGCAGGTGAAAAGCAGCAGAGAAGCCAGTAAGCAGTGTTCCTGCACAGTCTCTGCTTCAGTATGTGGTTTTAGGTTACTGCCCTGGCTTCCCTCAGTGATGGGTTATGAAGTATTAAGTGGAGGTAAACCCGTTCCTTCCCATGTGGATTTTGGTCACAATATTTACCACAGCAATAGACACCAAACTAAGACAAACACATATGATGTCCAGAGTTTGTGTACTTAATAAGTACAGTGCTGCACTTACGTGCTTTGAGAGAGTAGGTAGTTATTCTTTCACACAGCACAAGGCCTGGCACTTGATGAATAAATTCGTGAATAGATAAATCTTGGACAGGGATGTGAAGGAGTTAATTGTAGGCAATTTAGGATTTCTAGCTTACATTTGCTGAGGCGATGGCAACTGGCCACTCTCATCAAGAGGGCAGGAGGCTGTCATACAGCACATCAGACAAAATCACTTTTGCTTTATTGCATTGCCAGGAGGATCTTAGGTAAAAGCCGACTAACAAATCAGCTGAAAACAGCTGGGTCAGTAAGAGCTGTGGGAGCACAGTGGTGAGACACGGTGTTACTATCTGTTGGGAGAATTCAGTCTCAGAACTGGCAGCACTCCTCGGAGTTTTCTGACTGAGGTGGCCCTTACCACGCCTCACCTTGAGAACCTCCCTCACGCTTTTCCCACAAGCTCCAGAGTCCCCATCCCTTTTGGGAGAGTTTTACTTTAGAGACAGTGGGTTTAAGTTCCCTCTCTGCTCTTTTGAGATGCAAATTTCTTCCACTTGAAAAATATTAGAACTTTAGAACTATCTCTTTGAAGCTCATCAAGGAATGAGTTAGCACCCTCATCCCACCCTTCCTTCCTCATCTTTTATGAGGAACTGAATTTAGAGAGTAGCATAATCTTGACAAACTTCACTGACTAGGAACTCCAGGTCAAAGTTGAGACATAGAAAAAAAAAATCCCTGCCTTTTGATTCAGTTTAATCAAGTTCAACCTCTCTTCTGTTGCTTCCATCTTGAATAGCTTTCCTGGCCACTTTCAGAGACTATCTTCTACATTTTTCTTATATGGCTCTGTAAGTTAGAAAGGAGAGAGGAACCACTGTCTGATTCTTGACTGTTATTAATCTGGGCCTGATGCCCATCACAGTCTTTGCTTCTGTGGCAGTATCTGTTGTATTCTGTGATTGTCAGCTCTGTGTTAAAGGCTCTCCCTCTGTTCTTTGCCTGGTAAACACAGACCGTCCTCCTGAGGGATTTCATACATCTCCCAGAACACTGTTAAGGCTGTCTTCTTAGTGCCCTTTGCCACACTTTGCATGTCCTCTCAACATGAACTCCTGAGACACGTTCATTGCTGCCTTTTTGTCATCTGTATCCTCAGCACTCTGAGGATTCTGCCTGGTTCACCTTGTATATTTCTCCCACATATTTGTTGGTCAAAGCTATTTCTGAATGTGAGCCAGATTTTAGAGAAAACTTTCCTTATCCACGAAAGCTAGAAAGTTACTAGCCATGGACTTTTCTAGAAGCAAAAGAGAAAAACTCCTTGTTGACCTTAAAGATCCTAAATGTTCCTGAAACACTTCCTGAGAGTACTTGAGTAGAACTGGTCAGTTAATTCATTTCACCATGGGAAGTTCTGCCTTTTTGGTCTTTGTGTTTTTCTTGACAGGATTCCAGTCACACCTGAGCATCACCATGCTCTGCATGGGCCATGCCTGCCAGGCTGAAGGCTAGAGAAGTCAGCTGCTGAAGCTTTCTTTCCCTCAATCTTTTGTTACCTTTCATGTTGTCATTGGCATCTATGACACAATAGCTCTGTCTTCTAGTCTTTTCTTTCCATAGACTCTGCCAAGTTTCAGTCATTACGTTGAAATCGGCTGCCACAAGTTCGGCTGTCCCTGCAAAGAAACAGCAAATACAGTCAGGTGCTCCGAGAATTCTTTTTCCTGTGGTGAACCAGGGGTTGGCATGTGACATTGAAGTACTTAAAGCCCTGGGAGAAAAATGTGTGTGTGTGTGTGTGTGTGTGCATGTGCACATTCTCTCTCTCTCTCTCTCTCTCTTTCCTTCTGCCTCTCTCTCTTTTTCTTGCCCTCATTCTCGTTGTCTGTGTGTGTGCCTCAAAATGCAGTTCATCTGCCACTAAAGCAATCCACCATTTATGTCACGATTACAATCAAGCTTGTTCAGGGTCACCCACCTGAAGACGCCCCCAGGACAGCAGTTTTTAAAGGCAAGATTTCACAGATTTCACTCTGATGAGGTTGACTGTTTTTAAAGTGTGGTTGAGGCTCATGCCACCCCCCTCCGCCCACATACCGTTTGGTATGTTTGTTGGTGTCCTCCTTGTTCAGCTCACGTTTGGGTGGTCATGTTGATGAGATTTTATGGGTGTAGCTTCTGACATTACTAAGAGACCATTTCACAGCAAACTCCCTGATCTTCTAGCTCTTACAGTTTACATTACTTCCCTCTGAGCCTTAGGGCCGGAGTGGTTTGTAGCTGTATTCACTGGGATGGGGTTACACAACTCTGTAGTTTGACTGACATTGGTTTTCTGTCGTGGTCTCTGTCTGTCTCAAAGACCCTACACAAAGAGCTATAGGCAACAAGAAAGGTAGGAGCACGACAGATGACCTTCCCCAGGGAGGAGCATACCCACTGGTTATCCTTTGCTGAACTATCAGCCCTGAAAACATACACACAGATAACATGATATGGACCGAACAAGTTATTTTTAAGAATATTGCTGGGTGGTGGTGGCGCACACCTTTAATCCTAGCACTCAGGAGGCAGAGGCTGGCAGATCTCTGGGAGCTTAAGGCCAGCCTGGTCTACAGAGGGAGTTCCAGGACAGCCAGGGCTACACAGAGAGACCCTGCCTTGAACCCTTCCCACACCTGAAAAAAATCAGTGAAACCAGAGACCATGCATTTGAAGGACAGGGGAAGGGTTTTATGAGAGGGTGTGGAGGGAGGGAACGGGAGAGAGAAATGTTGTTTCTTATATTGTCATCTCAAAAATAAAAGAAAATAGTGAAATATGATTGGTATCTTAAGAGCTTACTGTTTTACTTTGAATCTAATTCTGCATTGAGGAAAATCCATTTGAGGAATGAGCAGTCTGTTTGAGGCAGGCTAATTCCAAGAGCAGAGTTACTGAGGATTAGGGAGTTTAATGGTCTGGCAGCTCCTTCCAATACCTGATGCTTCAGTGGATAAAATGCTAGCCTGTGGCATCGGGTGACCTTCCTGGAGGATAGTTTCTCCTTTAAGTTATTAAGTCTACTATCTGTACATAGCCTTCCTGCTGGTGTGCTGGTGTGGTACCTTCGCTATGGTACCATAAGAGGCCGGGTCACCAGACTCACACCAGTGGACCACACGGTAATCGTATATTACCACTCCGTCTACTTCCAGGATTGTGACTCTCTTGACAGCAGAGGCCATATCTTATTTACCTTTTGGTTTTCAGGAACTTGTGCAGTCTCTGCATCATTGTTAGACTTACCTAAATCGAATTTTGAAATTCATGCGTACAAATATCTTCTTATTTTTTGAGTATGAGTGTTTTGCCAGCATGTGTGTGTATGTAAGAGTAGTGTGTATGTGCCTGGTGCCTGTGGAGGCCAGAAGAGGGCATTTGGCCCCCTTGAACTGGAATTACAGGCAGTTGTGAGCCATCATGTTTGTGTTAGGACCCGAGTCTGGATTCTCTACAGCAGTAGCAAATGCTCTTAACTGCCAAGCCATCTCTTTGGTCCCTGTACCAATATTTTTAACTCAATAGTATAGTTGCATATGTTAGGGCTTTAAAATATTTCAGGTAGTTAATTATCAAACATACATACATTAAATCTTTGTCACAATTTAAGAAATTACAATTTTGTTTATAAAACTAGAGGAAAGAAAAAAATTCCCATATTCCTGTCTTTTCTTCCTAATTTAGCAGTGTCTTGAAGTTCTTTCTCACATAAATTTCAGGATATTTTTTTAAATGTGTCTTTCTATAAAAATTCTCACTTGGACTAGGCCTGCATTAAGTCTAGAACAGATTTGAGATGAACTATCATGTTTGCTGTGATTGATTTTCTGTTTGACACATGGTTGCTCCTGCTGGCTCTGAAAGCCCTTTTCTTGTTTGGCTGAAAGCCTGGGGGCGGGGGATATTCTCTGAGATTCCTCAGTTTGTTGTTTTTCAGTCTTCAGTTGGGTTAAAACATGGCAGTCTCCATTGTTCAGGCAGTTCCTACCACTTCTACTGTGCAAAGTCACGGTCCTCTCAGCGTTGTTTGGGCTCTGGTTTCCAACAGAAGAGCTGCAGGGAGTCATGTCGCATGGGGGTCTCCTTCCTATATTAACTCTGTTTGATACGAATTACAGGATTGATTTTAAATTATAGTGCTACTGAGTTGGTGTTCTCACAAGCCAAGAAGAAGTCTATGATGGGAAGATTACATGGGATGAGAATAACCAATGTCCCTCTCTATTTACTGGGCTGGGAACAGAACCGGCAAAAGAAGGAGAAGGTGAGTTAGTAACAAAGTCTGAGAATTTACTCAGACTTTGTTCCTCTAGAATATTTTGCAGTATGTAAATCTGACTTTTTGAAACATCCCTGAGAATTCACCAAGAATATTCATTTTCAAGGGTAGGTATTGTGGCATCATCAAATCTCACTTTTTTCAAAGATGTTAAAAGATAAACACATAATTCTTTTCTGATGAAACTGTTGAATTCAGTCCAACCTTCCAATCAACAAGCAGATAAATGGGTGATGTTCTAAGTCACTGAAATTTTGTAGTGTTTTGCTACAAAGCAATGGTTAACCAGTGCATTCTACTTACTGTCTAGGCACTTTCTGTACCCTGTGGAAGATAACACTCAGGAGTCATAGTCATTCAAAGTTTCCTAGATAAATAATAGGATGAAGAAACAAATAAATAAATGAATGAAGTAATCTTATCATATGTTTTCTCAATCAAATTTCAGTTTTTGAATAGTCCTTTGGATGTTGTTTACCTCATTTACTGGTGGCATATACAACTATAAGCAACAGCAACTGTGCCAAATTTTGCTTGTTCATTCATGTATTTCATTAGAGTATGGGCAATTTGAGGGCCAGTACTGACAATTAATTATCTCTGTATGTTTAGTTCTTACATATTATTGTTTCCAAAAGATGAATCATTTTTGGCTATTTAGAAAGCTGGTTTTCATCTTTAGAAACAGGATGACAGGCAGACATGTAGGCTACAGTGATTTTTAAGCTCTTGATGAAAGTCAAAATTATCTGAACTTAAAAAAAATCTATACCCAGTGTCACTACAGCAATGTGTGGAATCTGCATGATTAGAATGATGCAGAGTAAATGTGGTCAGAGCTGAGAAGATCAACAATAAATAAATGGGACCTCATAAAACTGAAAAGCTTTTGTAAAGCAAAAGACAATGTCATCAAAACCAAGCGACAGCCTACAGACTGGGAAAGGATCATTACCAATACTACTTCCGACAGAGGGTTAATATCCAGTATATATACAGAACTCAAGGAGTTAAAAAGCAACAAATCAAGTAATCCAATTAAAAAGTGGGGTATGGAGCTAAAAAGAGAACTCTCTGTAGATGAATGTAGAATGGCAGAAAAACACTTAAAGAAATGCTCAACGTCCTTAGCCATCAGGGAGACGCAAATCAAAACAACCCTGAGATTTCACCTTACATCTGTCAGAATGGCTAAGATCAAAAACTCAAGTGACAACACATGCTGGAGAGGTTGTGGAGAAAGGGGAACTCTCCTCCATTGCTGGTGGGATTGCAAACTGGTACAACTGCTCTGGAAATCAATTTGGTGCTTTCTTAGACAATTAGGAATAGTCATTCCTCAAGATCCAGCTATACCACTAGCCAGAACCTGGAAACAACCCAGATGTCCCTCAGTCAAGGAATGGTACTTTTACACAATGGAAAACTACTCAGCAATTAAAAAGGAGGAAATCATGAAATTCTCAGGCAAATGGTGGGACCTGGAAACGATCATCCTGAGTGAGGTATCCCAAAAGCAGAAAGAAATACTTGGTATATACTCACTTATATAGACCTATAGGATAGGATGGACATGCTGAAATCTGTACATCTAGGGAAGATAAGCAAGAAGGAGGACCCAGGGTGGGATGATCAATCCTCGCTTAGATGGACAAATGGGATGGACATTGAATGTAGGAGAAAACAAGCAACAGGACAGGAGCCTACCACAGAGGGCCTCTGAAA
>CM053745.1:48073309-48137322 GCA_028658305.1 Pachyuromys duprasi | reverse complement strand
TAGCAACCAGATAAACCTATGGCAAATAATTTCAGATCACCAAGTGCTCTAGTTTTCTGAGGTAAACAAGAGGGATAACTGAGGCGCTGAAGATGGCAGTATGGCGGGATACGGGAGTCCACAGCCTCTGCATAGCAGAACTCAGAGGCAACGGCTGCTGTGGGTTATTGCCCATAGGCTTGTTAATCTTTACCTTTCTTTTTTTTTATCAAAGCCAAAAATAGTTATTTTTTCTTTTGCAAATGACAATTTTATTTTCTTACAAAGAGTTTCAAATGATTTTGCAGTTTGCATCTTGGTTTTGAACATTTTGAAAGTATGTAAGGGACTTGTTTGCTCAACAATAGCTCACGTAGAACTAATCATTAAAGTTTGCCTCTCATGCAAATGGAATATTTACACTCTAAGATCTGATTTGACAATACTAAATCCTGTATTCTGATTTCTTAGACAACTAAAGCATATTTGTCAGTTGGTCTTAATGTACTTTTTTCCCCACTTGAATTCACTATGATTAAAAGTTCACAGCTTTGGTTACGTTATATAATTTGAGAAATAACCAACAACGTACGGGTGATTAAATATTCAAGTTTGCAATTATTTTGTAACTTTTGTTCTGCTCTTCGCTCACTCTAAAAATTATCATAAAATTTTGAAAGATGTCCTCAGTGTAGAATATGTCCATAAAATATTAAATATTCAATTTTCCTCTATCATGGCTTGAAAAATTCATAATTACATGATGATCCACATAATAACTCATTCTGAAAAGTCATATGTGGCGCTCCCTCTGTGACTGAGTTAATAATTTACTGCCGTGTGGGATTTTCACTCTGCACTGTTAGTCTTGGGAACATTTATTAAGCAAATGTTCATTTGCAAAGATCAGGATGTGAATGAAGAGGGTAAGAATTTAATGAGGAGTGACAGACAGGTGAACTGATTCCATATAGAACTTTAGTACAGGGGAGAGCAGAGAGCTTTATCTTCTGTTGCCTCGATAGACGCCTGAAATGAAATATAGAGGACAGAGGGCAGGGGAAAAAATGATGCTCTCCTGCAGGGCCAGCAGAGGGATAAATCAAAGAAAGGGAGGGATACAATTCAGGCCATTTGAAAGGATGCCAGTGAATGGGCTGCATTGAGCTTGTATATCGGAAAGGATGGAGACTTTTTATTTTAAAGTCACCAAATGCTGTCGAAAAGAATAGTGTCTGTTTTCTTCTTTTCTTTGTTATTGTGTATTTTTACTGACAATAGCTTTAGTGATGAAAGCATATATTGAATATTAACCAGGCAGAGAAGGGGTGTCAACGGAACTAGTTACAATGGAGGTTCTGATTTGCTCACGGAGACCGTTGTGCATCATGTAAGAGTAAAGCTTAGGAATAAAAAAAATCACTGCTGTATCATTTGGGTCACGTCTGTGGAGATGCATGCAACACAAGTGAGGCAGTTCTGACTTATTGGGCAAGAAATTAGTAACCTGTGACTTCACATGTCCATTTTGTTTTAGACAAATCTGTTTTGCTTTGTTTTGTTTGAGACACAGTCTCAACTTTTATCCTTGGTTTTCGGAGTGCTGGGCTTACAGACCTACATCACCATCCCCGACTTACCCAGATCTTGGAGTGTGTAGGACTGATGGGTCTCCAGGAGGAGTCTGCGTGTGTGACCTCTGGGTAGTGCTGTCCCGTGACCTTATTCCAATATTAGCCTTTCACTGACAGGTGGTGAGACTCGATAGTATGGGTAGTCATCCTCAGTTACTTTTGTAATAAAGCGAGGTTAAATAAATGCATAAACAAACAAGGAGAAAATGGAATTCAGCAGGAGGGGTTATAGTGCAAATGGTGCAGAGTCTAAATTTGCACTTGTCCTTGATGGAGGGCTTCATCAATGATCAGTTTCCCTATAATTCCTTACAACAAAGTCATCAGCCTAAGGAGATCAATTTTCAAGACTAAGAGAGACTGGGAAAAAAATTTATGACCAAGTTCTTTACATCGTCATAAGTCAATTTCCTCATCAAAAATATTAGCTACCAAGGTCTAAATGAGGTCATTTTCGAATGCCAGGCATAAATATGGTGATTGCTGGCATACCCCACATAATTCTTCCGACTATAAATTTTAACATGAAACAAGGCAAAATTTTAGTAACAGCATTAAAAAAGCCAAACTGTATCCCTATTAAAGGGTAATTATTATGACAATAACATTAACAGTAGCTGTTGAACAAACATTTTTTTCAGTTATCAGATACATAAGTTCATGTGTGCTTGAATGATATTGCTAAAAGCATGAATATTTATAAAGAAAATACACACCCCACACATAAACCATTAAAAGGTGCCAACAATACAAAAATATGAATTTTATAGACGTGAAGAAAATATTTTGTAGGGTATGTAAACTGAAAACTCCACCGAGTTGCTCAAAAATTATTTGGTTAAAGGGTAAATACACCTTGTACATCATAATGAAAGTCTTATAGGTAGGGGTAGAGATTAACACTTCAGGCTGTCTACAGAATATTAATAAAATTCAATATATTTTCTAAAAGGTATAATTTATATTTTGTGGAAATGAGACCCTTTTCTAATAAAATTCTTCTGTCCTTCATTCTGTTCATATAATTTTGCTATAAATCATCCTGTAGGAATTTTTTCTCCTAAATATTCATCTCAGGGAGAGCCTATTTAAATAAGCCCTCTTAGCAAGATCTTTTAGAATTAAAATTACACCACAAGCAATACTTCATCCAATATGTTTCTGTCTATAGAATTTTCCTATGCCTAAAATAATGTTTTTCTTTTTGGAATTACATTATGTGAAGATGGTGGATTTGTGGTGACTTTTACAGAAAGATGCAGCACATTAAGGATAATCTAATTATCCTTTGTCTTTTTAATTGCATTGTCTTTGAGTCCACACCACGGCTGCTACTTTCTGCTCCCATCTACATATATAGTGTGGAAAACCTAAGGGCATGATTCTCTGCTTCACCACAAAGAATGAGAAGGAAGAAAAAGGCTGCAGGATATACTAGGTTTCCTGTAAACTACAACATTATGCTCTTTCATGCTCATTTGAAGCTAATTTTACTCCTCTGCCTGCTTGTCATTAGAGAAAATGCTTTTATTTTGCTCCTGATATGAATATAGTAAGTAATTTCAATTTGTAGATTTGAAGTATAGTATGAAGAGTAAAGAGACATACCGGGCATTCACACATATATGTACATACTTGAACAAATGTGTGTTCATGTACTATGTTGATGTGATGTATTATGTTGATGTTATACCGGCATGTTCTATAGGTCAAAACGATGCTAAAAATTTCAGATAAGATTTTGAGGATGAAATTAGCAAGTCTCTAGAAACACCTGTGTGCTCTGATTTAGCCACCCTCCTCCACCCCATCTCTGTCTCTCTAAGGTCTTACTATATAGGTCAGACTGGCCTGGCACACACTTTGAAGTCCAAGTAAGCCTTACATTTCTTGATTTCTCTCTATTACAGGTCATATGATCGATGCTCATAGGATTCTTCCCATGACTGCAGAATGATGCGACACAAAGTCAGTTCTCTGTTTACTAACTTTCAGTACCTCCTGTGTGCTCATGGGATCCTGATATCTCCTCAGCATCTACAGGAGATCAAATAGAAGAGGAAGGAACAAAGAAGCTCAAAGGCAAGAAATGACATAGCAAGTTCAGGGACTCTCCAACCTGGGCTGACTGAGGCACAAATGTCAAGAAAAGCTGGGCAGAAGCTGAAGAAGCAGGTAAGGCCAGTTCAAGAACTTTGTGAATCATGCAAAGTAGGCTGAGTTATATCATAGGCCAAGGGGAAGATAAAAAGTTTTCAGTAAAGAATCACGTGCAAGTTTTGCTTTAGTGGTAGACCTGAGAACTGGCCTGGGGAGGAGGTAGCAGTTGGCACAGAGACAGGCCAACCAGGTATTACAAATTGCTAAGAGAAATGGGAATGTTGAGAAGGTGGCAACTTGAGGCCCCTGTCCTTGATATCCTAGGGGTATCGATGAATTGATGTCAATAGTTCCATTTAACATCTTAGCCAAATTTACCACATTCGTCATCTGTCTCGATGGACACCAGGAATGTTTCAGAACGATAGCACATCTGTTTGGAGATCTGCAGCTTTAACAAAGACTCCAACTAGAAACAGCTGGAACAATGAGATGAGTTTAGTTTGGTTCACACGAGAAGCTGCATCAGCCCCCTACAGGTGTGGTTAATCAGAAACTCAGTGACTACATCTAGAAATATGTTTTCCACTCTCTCTGTTTTACCATCCTCAGAGTTACCTGTTTCATGTGTGTACAGATCCCCTCATGGCATGTTGTATCTGCCCCTTCATCCGCTCTTCTAGTATAGGTGAGGCAGGGCCAGTGGAAGTGAGTTGCCTGTGAAGGAGGTTCAGGCTGGTAGAGGAAGTAGAAGATGACATCTTTTTTGGTTTCAGGAGAATGTGAAGAGAGAAGAAAGCGTGGTGATGTTTTTCCATCCTGGGTTTGGTTTGGGGAAATGGCCATGGGTGTCATTGAACACGGAGAGCTCAACACCCACATTCCCCTGCCCTGTTTGAAATCCTGGCAGGGCACTGAGCTCTCCAGCCTTACTGTGAAGGAACAGAAGTGTGGCCAAGAGAGAAAAAAAACCTAGCTGGCACCCTTGAGGCCTTCTACATTTCCGTACAGTGTAGAATTCTCATTGACTCACCTGTCTTGGAGACAACACAGCAGGAACTGAGTGACGCATGCAACAAACTCACAGTATTATGGACACTGTAGAGATTTGGATTTCCCAGGAGCCCAGGAAGTAACCCAAAATTCTCCCCCCCGCCGGATTTCCAGGCTACAGCCTGCTCAGAGAAGGCAGTGGCAGCGTGCTGTGAGTCATGAGCAGGCACAGCCACCGTGGGTCGATGAGTAGTGTGTTAGATAGGGCTGGTCTCCACTCTCTGACAGTTCCACATGCTCTTCCTCTTTACATATGGAAGCTAGATTTGGGGTAGAAGCAAGGAAAGCCTTTGTTTTCTGAGAGCTGAACCAACCAAGATGAAACGTAAGTTAACATTTCTATGGTCCGAATGTCTGTGCAGAATCCTTAACTTCCAAATTGAGAATATTAAGAGGTGGGGTGTTTTGGAAGCTACTCAGTCACAGGACAAACCCCATGAATGAAATTAGTGTCACCGTTATTTTCTAAGATGTCTTCGTTGCTCTTTTTTCATATCCAGGTTCTAACGAAAAGACAGCCACCCAGGAACCCAGAAGCCAGCATTACCAGTCACCCAAACCACTAGAACTGTGATGAATACACTTCTGTTTATAAGTCCCTCAGTGCATGGTCATTTTGTTATAGCCGCAGAACAGACTGGGAACTGCCTTCCCTGTGTGCACTGCTTGTGGTTTTAATTGACTCCTGAGACAGTAGCTTTCCATAAATATCTCTTCCTCATTGATATCTCAGATCTTCTAGTAAACGCTGAGTTGCGAGACCTGAACCTTTCCAGCGCGCCTGCTCAGGGGTGTAGCATCTACGCCGTCCCTGCAGTTATCTCATGAAAGAATATGTTCTTCATTCCTGCTCTTAAATCTCTAGTTGTGGCTAACGTAGCCGATAAGCTAAGCAAATGGAAGTGTTTATGCTCAGGAAGTCTTTCCTCAACATTTTTTTTTTTTTAAAGATAAGGACAAACTCCTTGACCGCCATCCATTTGTACTGTATTAAACAGCAGGTTCTAGAAACTGTGCTAGAGAGCGGGGAAGGGAACGTAAGAACTGGAGGTTTACGCTCTCCAGGGCATCTTGTCTAAAGCAGGTAAGCCCTAAGTGGCGGCAAGCGGCTCCTCGAAAATGTCAAGGGTCGGGTCGTAAAATCGGGTGTCCTGTCGCAAAACTGCTTTGAAGTTCTAAGGGTTTTGTGGCGATGTGAGCACTCCCCATTCTATTGTGTTCTCTAGTTGCAGGTGGCATAAGAGGACCCGCGGGCAACAGTCTGAGGAGATGCGTCATCACCCCTCCTCCTGTTGGCACGGCTCAGCCAGTGTGCAGCTCTCGTTTTTCCTTTCTTCATCCTCTTTATTTATTTTGGAAGTATCTCTCTCTCCTTCCCTCCTTTCCTATCTCTCTTCCTCCCTTTCTCTGAGTGAGTATATATGTGTGTGTTTGTATGTATGTGGGTTTGTGTGTGTGGTGTGTGTATGTTTGTGTGTAGGGGGTGTGGTGTATGTGTGTGGTGAGTATGTGTGTGTACATATGTGTTTATGTGTGTGTGTGTGTGGTGTGTTTGTGAGTATATGTTCATATGTGCAAGTACCACAGGGAGCGTGTGCCGATCAGAGCACAAGACACAAAAGTCAGTTTTCTTCTACAGTGTGGATCCTGTGGGTGAGAGTCAGGTTGTCAGGCTCAGTACCAGGCCCCGTTGCCCCCTGAGCTGTCTTGCCAGTCCGCCCTTGGGGCTGCATGTTCTATATTACCCATATAAGGCTCTAAATTTGTGATGTTCCGAGACATAATTTTTCCTAGTAGACCACTGATGATTTATCTTTCCTCAAATTAAAAAAATAAAAAACAAACGAGGTTGGAGGTTAGCTCAAGGGCAAGCAATCAGTGACTGTGCGTTTACCATTGGGGAGAGCTGGAGCCAGCCACTGCCCAGAAACCTTTGCCTGTCTCAGAGTGTGGACTTTGATACCCTCAGTATTACCTTGAAGTTAGAAGTACAGCTACTAAGCGTGTAAGAGATGGTTAGAAGTTAGAAGTACAGAATTGGGGTCCCACCTCAGCAAGTGGAAGTCTAAACTTGCACACTCTGAGGACCCCAGTGACTCCTGTGCACACTGAAGTTTCAGAGATGCTAAACTCATTTCTCAGGGCCTCCTGGGGCGACCATGCCTTGCCACCCTGGAATTCTTTGAGCCAAAGACACTACAGTTGCACCCCCTGTTCCCAGTCTCAGGGGACCCAAGGATGTTAAATATGGAATTTCGCTGAGAGGCTGAATTTTCATCACTGAAAAAGTGGGAAAAGATTATGCTCCTTTGCCTCAGAATTTATACCTTAGAAATTGCCTGCTTTCTTTTCTGTCCTTTAGAAGACCAGGGATGGGGGAAGAGGGAGGGAGGATGGGATTGAAGGTAGTTGAGGGAAGGGGCTTCAATTGGGAGATATAATGAATAAATTGCGAAGAAAAAAAAGTAAAAAAAAAAAAAAGACCAGGCAGGTCTTTTGGCAGCTGCATGATGTGGGGCTCTTTCTCAGGGACTTGCATTCACCGCTTTGAATTCAGTCTTAAAGGGAGCCAGTGGTCCTTGTCCAGCTTTGGTGGAAAGGTAAGGCATACTTTATGTAGCATTTTACAAGAATCAAGAATATCTTCTCCTTCAGAGATAGTCGTTAATTTCTCCTCTGGATGAAGGCACATAGCTAATCTTGGTGGGCACCCAGGTACCAGGCACACTTGGGAGTGTTAGCTTGAGACACTAGAAGGGGAACTGTGACTGAGGGCACCACCAAGTACACTTGGCTGGTGATTGCTCTTCGTCATGACATCTATGGAATGGGTTGTCTGTGCTTAGCTACATAAAGGGGGTAGATTCTTACTGCCTTTGCAAAGTCAGTGGAACTTCCTTCACATCCGGCACTAACAGCTATTCATCAATAAAACCAGTGTCTGTTTTGACTGCTTTGTGGGAGATTTTTTTGTGTGGAAGAAGAGTTTGCTCTTTAACTATGTCTTCACAACATCATGTTGTTATATTGGTGAATTTCTGACTGCTTTTTAAAAATTATGCCTATATTTCTGCCTTGCTGTATCTTCCTTCCTTCTTTGCTTCTTTTCTTCCTTCCTTCCTTTATCCCTTCCTCTCTTTCTTCCTCCCTCCCTTCCTTCTTTCATTCCTTCCTCCCTTCTTTTCCTCTTTCCTTCTTTTTGGCTTTATTTTTTTTTTGAATTGGCATACAAACAATTTTTTTTTCTCCAGGCAAATTATTCTTGAGGGACAGGGTGGGAGACTGTATGAAGAGCTATGTGTCACAGATGTTTTGAGGGAAGAGGACAGCCTTTGCATACTGATTTAAGCCAAGAAAGCATTTCTAGACAGTGAAAAAGCTTTAGGAGATTGGCCTTTCCTTAACCTTGTGGAAGTAGAATGAAGAAAAGTTTCTGATTTATACAAAATGGTGTTTAATTAGGGGGGACTGATAAATAAGGAATTTCTGGAGAATTATTAGGGCAGTGATTACAGGACATCATTATTTATATTATTACATCAGTCAGTTAAACATATGTGTGCATGCCCTATATATATGTGTATATATATGTATATATTCACCTACCATCATCTAGGTAGTTGTATGTACAGAATATATTTTTTGTCCTCCTTGGGATGGGAAAAATATTTAGTTAAAGTAAGTAATAATTTCTAGTGCCAACAGACCAGGGAAATGAAGGCTATGACTGTTGTTACTCCCAAGATGTCTTTTGTTGTTGTTGTTGTTGTTGTTGTTAATGTAGCCCACAGAAGGAACATACTAGTCAAACTGGACATTTAAACAAAATCTGCACGGTGGAGACAGGCAGTATTTAGATTTTCCCCTATGAATACAATGTGCAAATCCTTCTTGAGAGGAAGTTTCTCGGGGGGCAGTCTAGAGCTAGAGTCTGCACAGCATTTGCGTCCCAGAGCCTCTAAACAAGCAAGTGGAGAAGCGCTTCTGATTGAGTACCCTCCTTTGTCAGTATCAATACATACTTAACCTTTTGAAGCCAAACACACATTTGAAGTAAACAAAGAAATACCTCTTAATTCCCCCAGAAGGTCATGACGCTGAGATTATTTGCACAGAATGTGACTTAACTTCTGAATGTTGCTCCTTTCACCTCTGTTATTTTGATCCCATTCTGGACAGAAAAGCCACAGAGCACTTTCTGGCTCGGAAAAAAAAGAGAGAGAGAGAAAGCAAACAAACAAGAACCTCACATTTTACATAACCATAAAAGACTAATTCCACATTGGAAAGCATCTTTTACCACTATCCTGGAATCTTATATAATTTTTTTAAAAAACTACAAATCTAAAGCTATCTGGTATTACTTTTCTTAATTAAGCTGGGCTGCTCCCACAATTCAAAAAGCTTCATTCTTTTTCCAGCTTAAATTAAACTCCCTGTGCAATGCAGTGACCAAAACAAATAATCTATGACCTACAAACAAGACACGCACAGTCCCTGAAGAACTACGCTCTTGTCTCCTGCAGGTCGTACATCTTTGAACCTCTCTCTGCTGTAACGACCTTCTGGTGCTCATTAGCATGCTGATTACCATTAACACGGCTCTAATGCAGCAATTTTCTTGGTGTACGTCTAGGAGAAATGCTCATCTGAAAGCAGTCAAGGGACAGAATTAACTGCATAAATCTACAGCGCAAACTGGATCTCGTCCAACTTTGCTTGGGTCGTCTTTTCTCCTCTGGTTGTGACATCATCATCATCCACACTGCCACTGATGGCTTAATAAGTGTCTCAGGGCTTCATATTTAATTTCCTTTCAGCTCTGCATATTACATTTCAACTTAATTTCAAGAGTATCTGATCACCTTATCAGCCTGTCTCATAATACATATATACCTCTAATCTTACAGCAATGTCCCGTAATAACTCTTATATAAGATTCCTATTTACTTATTTTTACATGGTTTCCTACATTTACAACTTTAGAAACGTGTTGTTAATAGGGTAGGATTTAATAGAGTAGGATTTAAGCACAGTGGTGCCCAGTGACACATTTCTAGGACTAAGAAAAAGGTTAGTCTCTGTTAACTGTGTATATTATTAGAGGGAGGCATAAGTATTTTGGGGAGGTAGAATGATGAACACACATAAAAGGAAATGAAGCTTTACTAGGACAAACAGCACATAGATGAGATACGATTTGCCTCTTGCCTCTTTCACAGGAAGTGAGAGGTTTTCTCCTAATTCCCCTCTTCAAGTCTGAGCTAGGGACTACTCTCAGCTGGCAAGCTATGGAGCAGACAGGAGCGCTCACACACCACTCAGAAATCCTCATTCTGGGCTGTTCTTTGAGAGCAAGTCTTTAAAGATTATAGCTAATGAATGGCATCATTTTGGAAACTGGCTCCCATAATGTTTCTATATAACAGAAAATTTAAATAATTTGATGGAACCAAAAATCACCAGTAAAGCGTGATTGATGTAGTTACAAAATGAACCATGGCACACAATCACTCTAAAAAAGGGAAGAAATGTCAAGCATGCTATCAGCAAGCATGGGTCAACATTCAGATTTTATACTTTTAAAATAGAGAGGGGTACCCAGGACAAGCTGGCCAGCTGGACTAACTGAACTAGAGAGCGCTGGGTTCAACTGAAGAGACTCTGCCATAAAGTGAAAAGTCATCAAGGAAGACATCCATGTCAGCTTTGACACACACATACCACACAAATACATACATACAAACATACATACAAATCTTGAGCTCTGAGTACCTTAGTTTTCAACTATATTCAATAATTTCTAGTCTGCAAGGAGAGCAAGAGTTGGTTGCTACTCTGAATCTGTTAAACCAAACTTATTTGGTTTACTGACTTGCCACCTGGTGATTTCCTAGGCTGACTTCTCAGGATGGAGGGAGCTGGTGGAAGGGTGAGACTTTGATGATCAAATGCTACCAAAGCAGAATCACATTCTCATTGATTCTGTATTAGCAAATGAACATAGTCCTGCATATACCCCTTGGAAGCAGAACGATTTTCTGGAGACAAAATTGAGAGATATTATGGAGAGGATGTGAGAGGAAAAGGAAACTGATTACATTGAGTTTTGAAGACAGGGTAGGATTGCATTAGACTCAGGGGTTGGGGACAGGGCCTTCTCATCTCACTTTGACTTTTATAAACACAGAAATTGATTCTCTGGGTATGAAAGTTGTAAACTTTCCAACCGATCTGTTCTCTACTACTTGTTCCTTACCTTAAAGATGGTACTGACTGGGGGTCTGCTTTGTCTTTGGGATGAATGATAAGTCATTGAGTCTGTGACTGTATCACCAAAGCAAAGAAAAAGAGACAAATATTCCTAATTTTTATTTTTCTATACAAATTTAAAAGTTGTAAGATAAGGAAGGAGAAGATACTTGCTGAATGTGAGGTCCATCTGGCTGTTTCTTCTGTCCCTCCACTGATCACCATGGTTGACTGGATGGTTGGATGGGTCTCTCTGTTTTTTGAAGTTCCATTTACATCCCTGTCTAGAGTGCATCCTAGAAAAGAAGCCCTTTCAGTAAAGGAGAACTGTTTTTGCATCAAGGATATGTGGATACGTGTGCTTTACTTCCCTGCATGAACCCATGAACAAATCCCCAAGAAACTTGCATTTATCAGTGTTCTCATTAAAACATACAATTTAGGAGCTGAAGACCACATTCAGCAGGCAAGCATGCTTGCTTCTCTTGCAGAGAAATGAGATTTGATTTTTAGCACCTGCAGGGCACTTCACTATCACCTGTAACTCCATTATCAGAGGATTCAATGCCCTCTTCGGGCCTCTATGGGCACCAGGTACATGCATTCTGTGTGAGCTCCCCTGCAGTCACAAGACTCATACATATAAACAAAATATATTTCTAAAGTACATGACTTAGTGCATATAAGCATTGCATTTTTCTTTAATGTCGCCTCAATGAGATTCCAGTTGGGCTTTGAACAGAATTACTTAAGTAAATCCTATAAAAGTTACTGTTCTGAAATTGATTGCTTATTTGAGCTCAATTGTGTATAACTTATGTCTCCTGTGTCTACACTATCAAAGCCTGTTACACCAGCAACTAATCTGAAAAGGCTAATATAGCTTTTGAAAGCCTTTCCGAAAGGTTTTTGCTTAAGCAAAAATAGCACCACAAATATCCAAGAGCCAGCCTGACAACATAGGCGAATTCTGTTATCGCAGAGCTGTGTCTACTACGTCGCAGTCAAACATGGCCTCTCTCCCTCCTGTTTTCTTCTCATCTCTTCTCCTTTTCCTGCCCCTCTTCCCCCGCTCCTCTACTTTTTCCTCCTTTTCACTTCTTTCTCTTCTCTCTTCCCCTTATCTTTCCTCTCCTCCCTTCTCTTTCATCTTCCCCTTCTTTTCTTTCCCTTTGCTTCTCTCTTCTACTTCCTTCTTTAATTTTTAATTAGTATTTTATTGTGCAAAAATTTCATATACACACATAATGTATTTGAATTGAATCTATGTCTCAAACTTCTCTTCTCCAATTCCTCCCCTATTCCTCCACCACTTCCCACCCTGATTTTTTGTTTTGTCTATTTTTAAACCCACCGAGTCTACTTAGTGCTGCGTGTGTGTCCATGAGCATGAGCCATCTCTCGGGAGCATCATCATTATAGGAAACTTACTCCCCCACTCCCAGCCATCAATTACCAATAGCTTTTCAGCTGCAAGTGGGACTTCCTGAGCACCCCCTGGTTCATGCTGGGAATTTTGGCTATCTTAACCATGTGCAGGTCTTGTGCGTGCAGCGACAGCCTCTGTGAGTTCATGTGTGTGATTTCTCTGTCATATCTAGCAAATAACTACTGTTTTCTGCAGAGGTTTCGGATCTGACTGTAGTTCCATCCCTTCTTCCTACTGATACCTAAGACTAAGGGGAGCATTGTGGTGTTGATTCCCGTCTAGAGCTGAGCAACCTACAGTCTTTTCTCTGCATATTGACCAATTGCAGGTCTCTGTTTTAACCATAATCTACTGTAAAACAAAACAAAACAAACAAACAAACAACGTTTCCTAATTAAGGCTTAAAATGCACTCATCTGTGATCATAAAGATAAGAACTTATGGGGTTGTTTAACAATATATTCCTTTAATAGAATAATGGTACTAGATTCCCCCTATGACTTATGGCCTAGTCACCTATGATATTTTGACTCAGTTAATAGACCTAGGAATGAGTTCTGTCTGTGGCTTGGCTTTAAATTCGATCAGAGAAGGATGGGTTGCTGCTATAATATCGATACTGGGTCTTATGCAGGTCAGCCTAGCCTCAAGCTTGCTATGTACCCAAGGATGAGCATGAATTTCTAATTCTCATTCCTCCCAAGGAATGGGTTTATATGTGTGAAGGCAGTTTCTGGTTCACTGATTTCTTTTTTTTTCATTTTTTTATATTAATCACAGGTTATGTACTTTGTATCCCAGCCGTAGCCCCCTCCTGCATTCCTTCCCTATCTCTCCCCCACCCTCCCTCCCTCATCTCTTCCCTGCACCTTTCCAATCACTGATTTCTTGATGTGCCTTGTATGGGAATATGTGTGTGTGTGTGTGTGAGAGAGAGACAGACAGACAGAAAGGCAGACAGAAACAGAGAGACAGCGACACAAGGGGCAGGAAAAAATTACTTCTTGAAATAAAAGGATGTTGATTTTGTAGTAAGGATTTCCACTCTCATGATCTTATCTAAACCTGCCAAGAACCCTGTCTCTGAATAGCATCATTGGAAGTTTCAACGAAAATATTTTGGGAGGACACAGGACTGTGCACAGCTCCTGCAACCAAGTGCTGTAGCTTCATTGGAAGTTCACATCCTTTATTATGAGGTGAAAATAATAACACCTGCATTTGAGATTGTTTGATAATCATATAAGTTGTTAAGAGCACCAATTACAGGTGATGCTTAATGAGAACTAGAGGCTGAATAAATATTAGTCTCATATCCTTCTTCTCCCTGCTTTCCTAATGGGGCTGGGAAAACATGCTGGCAAGCTACCCATCATCATGTATTATGATTCACTCTGTACCAGCAATATGAAAACAGTGCTGTGGTGGAGCAGAGAAGGAAGAAATTAATTCCGAGTCTGCCCTGTGGGCCCTGTGAGGCTGGAAAGAGATATTTAAATTGGGTTTTGAAGACAGGATAGAGAGCTTGGCCTGAGAAGGTGGGCAGGCCTTGCAGGCGGAGCAGGACGTGAACGCATGATCACATGGGATTTGCCTGTAGGCACAGGTTCACATGACTGGGGAAGTCTCCCTAAGGAGGCACAACACACCGCTGGCCACTTTGTTTTATCTTCCACAGTTCCTTTGTGGTGTAGAGGGCTACAACTGACCATGTGCAGATAACAAAACCATCTGTGAATTACAGAGCACACACTAGGAAGACGCACCGTTGTAGAGTTGTGAACACAAATCTGTTGGCCAAAGCTTCCAAATGCAAGGAGGCAGGCATGGCTGACCTCAGCCTTCAGCATGCCAGAGCCTCTACACAGCTCTTTCTATGGCCGGGAAAGGACTCCTGTTAGGAAAAATCCCTTTCACACCTCTCATGCTGGAAGTATTTTACTTACATGAAGAAAAAAAATGTGTATTTTGTAATGGACTGAACTAAGAGAGCCAGATATTCAGAACTTAGGGTAACCAATGCTTCTTTTTTAGAAGTCAAACCCACTTTACTTTGTGTATAATGGAATCCCATGTTCTTGTTAGTAACTACAAAATATAGATAAACAAAGACTACAAGAACTCATCCATGTCTCTTATTATCTAAAGAGGGAATATTTAAGTTCTATTAGACTGAACACTCATGTTTTGTTTCTGCATGTTAGATTTTTATTCATCTAGATCGGTAATTTATTTTGTAATCTTTTATTAGAAAATGTATTTAAATGATTGTAATTACTGAGGCTGTGCAGTAATTCTATATTCTTGTTCATTTAGCTTTAAAATTCTGTCATATACTGTCATAAGTTGAGAATTTTATTCAAGTTACACTTCTTAGGATAAAATACTATAAATTCAATGTTTTGATTTACAGATATATGTGTCTTAAAAGAAATTGATAAATGTTTCAAGCTGTTGGCTCCAAAGGATACATGCACCCATATAACATTTCACCAAAATGTTACAAGAAAAGTCTCTGTCTGTATATTACTATTATTAATTTGGTCAGTAGTTTTTCTTAAAATTACACACAGGATAAATTGTTTATAGAGAAATATTTAAGGGGAGGAGATGCTTCATATTTAACATCAAGGAGAACTGGAGATAATATGAAGTAAGACAGAAAGAAGGGTTGAGAGTCAAGCACATGGCTTGGCCAGTTGAAGTCTCTGCCTGCAATTAGCCTTGAGATGCAAGACATCTGCATCCCATTCCATCTGAGAAGTCATTACGCACTTATCTAGATTCTTAAGAAAAGAAAGAAGAAGGAACCTCTTTCCTCCCCGGATCTTTACCATTTACAAACAGACCTTTCATATTAGAGTTGCCTCCATTATTGTGGGAAGTAAGGACAACTGGGAGCGCCTCTTTGGCTTTCCCATCTGTGGTGTCCACGCTCTTGCAAGTATCTGTGTGGAAGTGGATTACAAAGATACATACTCTTTGGGCAGAATCACCTGCTGAGTTTCTGACATGATAGTTTTTACTTATTTGATGACACAAAGAAATTGGAGTTTTATGAAATAAATTAATGAGATGGAACTAAACAATAGGGAATTTGATAAGAGTAGTAGATTTTAGGCAATCTCACACCCTCATGATTTATTGGACCTGAGGCTGTGTCTAAAGGAAGGGTCTGTGCCTTGATGTTGACAGATGTTGTGAACAGGCAGTAGTTGAGTAAAGACTGTGTGGCCCATTGTGTGCCAAAGGGGACTGGTGACAGCGGAGTTGGTGTTGAGAGAGCTGAGTTAAGATCTACTTCCCTCCTGATAGGGGAGCAGCCTTGCCAGGCCACAGAGGAAGACAATGTAGCCAGTCCTGAAGAGACCTGATAGGCTAGGGTCAGATGGAAGGGGAGGAGGACCTCCCCTATCAGCAGACTTGGAGAGGGATATGGGAGGAAAGGAGGGAGGAGGCTACAGCTGGGATACAAAGTGAATAAACTGTAATTAATATAAAAAAATAAAAATAAAAAAGATCTACTTCCAGCTGAGCCAATTTGGCAAGTGGCTTTCTTTCATGTCTCACAGTCTCATTCATAAAAAAAGGATGAGCAAAGCCTCCTCTAAGTGATTACAAATAGCATTATCTTCCAAGCAGTTGAGAAATCAGTGGTCAACTGGTAGTAGATACTGTTGTAGCTGAGAGCCCAGCAGTCTTCCTGTAGCACATGGTAGCCTCAGGTGAAAGTATGAAAGGCATTTGGGCACATCCCAATAACTGTTCATCATTGTAACATCCTTGCGAATGGTGGCATAAGGCTAGAAGTAGACACAAAGCTACCAGGTCTCACATAGGAGGTGGATGGAGAGATGCCCACTGGTCATGGTAGTGCTGCTTTACTGAGACAGATGGAGTCAATTAAACCATAAAATATAAACACAGCTGTTTTGATGTTTAGGAAAAAGCTTCCCTTCTAATTGGCTTCTTGGATCTAGATGAAAGATAGCACATTTCTTATTCCAGAAGATGGGTTGGACATTATCAGTTATACAACAGATTTGTGAACAGCCTTATTTGTTGTGATGTGAAGGAAGTGAGAATTCTGGCCAAATGACAAAACAGATTTAGGAAAATGAATCCAGATACAAAGAACATTTAGCACAAGGCTGGAGACAATTGATGGATAGGTCAATGATAACCATCTCTAGATTAATGCAACAAGGCCACTGAAGATGCTGTAAAGAATGGGCAGATACAAACATGCTTGCATTCCTTTTTATCATTTGTTTGTCTGGCTGGACTCCTCTACTCAGTGCTTAGGAGAGACAATCTCTAACTCAAGTCCATTCGATTTCATTTCACCACAATGCATTGATGTAACAACCTATAGTGCTTCCGAATAGAGAACGTGAACTATTCTCTGCATAGTTAGTTAATATACATTTCTAGAAACAGTGAATATGTATGTTTACACGTATATATGCATATATATTTACAGGCAGGTCACAGTCTAGATACAGCAGCATTACAAACTATCCCGATTCCAACCAACGTGAGATATTGTTGCGTATAATGAAAGCCACACATGGTTTGTTATAGGAGAAGTGAACACCTTGGAGTTTGGTATGTATAAGGACAGATGTGGCTTCCCATTCTAAAACGGAAGTTTACAATGCATGTGAATTAAGTGAAATGTTTGAAGCAGATCTCATCCTCCTCCTTCTCACTGCATAAACAAACAGTGAGGATCCAATCTTGCCTGTAGCCAGTACCCTTTATTCACAGGCTATTCTGAGATGAGCCAGTGGCTTAACAGGATTAGAACTTGCCTAGTACCAAATAGTAGGTGATTGAAATTAGGTTACAGAATATTATCATATCTCACAATTGCCTAAAGCATCCACAAATTCACAAAAACAGACTTTGTGAAGTATTTTCAGGATTACTTAGGAAGAATGATTATTTAATAAATTTTTGGCTCTGTTTTGTTTGTTGGTAAAGCTGTGCTTTGTATCAATAGCAATGGAGCCCTCTCACTGACCTCAAATTATTTCAGGGCCAACCTTGCTGACCAACATAAGAAATGTTTGTGACCAAATTGACTTAAGTAGAATCCATAACATGCTTCCATGTTCTGCAAAGTGATATTTAAACCTTTTTCCCCCTGATTTCTTGGAGGAACTTCTACTTGTTCAGTAATTCTTAGGATGAGTCGATGATCTTATCACGCTAGATTACCACTGATACCATACTTAGTTTAAAAATTCCAACATTATGTTATCTCTTTCCTCTGGGTGCACTAGATCCAGTGACATTTTGTTTTGATGAACGCAGAGTGCGTTGGCTTCATTTCCCCCAAAGGAAAAGCTAGTAAAAGGAGAGCGATGACTTCCTTTTTGTGTGCAGTTCCAGCGATGTGGGGGGGCAAACACGCTCGTGTGGCTCAGAGAGTGAAGACCAAGGCAAGAACTCAGTGTTTGGTCCTGATGGGAATCTGCAGCCATAGCTGGCAAGCAGCACTCTAACACAGTGGTTGTATTTTAATTATGATTGTTAACTTGTATTAATTGTATTAGTGAGTTTCAGTATAGCATTTCATGAATATATTGTTCTCTGATCACAACACCCTCTCTGTAACCTCTTTTACCTTCCTCTCCATTCTCCATTTCACTTCATTTGTGCTTTTTCTTCTAATTTTAGTGGGTCTTTTTATAGTATTTTAATTTTTATGTATGCTAATTACTGAGCATTTAACATGTATGTGACTAAGCCATTAAATTCTTTCAGTACAGGGGCTAGAGAGATGATTTGGTGGGCAAAATGTTTGCCCCTCAAGAGTGAGGAGCAGGGCACAGAACTCAGGCAAAAGCTGTGCAGGCATGGCCCCTATCTATAATCCTAGCAGAGTCAAGGGCACACTGGCATAGGCTGAAATAGCTAGAGATCCTGAGTTCTGGGTTTAGCAGGAAACTCTGCCACAGTAAATAAAGCAGAGAGTGAGGAAGACACTCCACATCAATTTTGTGCCTCCACATGCACACCTCGTGCCCACACATGTAAATGCACACGCTTATCCTACAGGATAGGAAAACCTCAGCACAGAGGTTGTCTTGTGACAAGGACACCTGCATGGCCGTTGTCATTGACTTTAAACCGGAGGGAACACGGGGATTCATGGGAGAGGTATTAACAACCGTGCTTGTAAGTCCTGGGATTGGAAATCAAGCCAAGGTCTGTCTACTTTTGAAACCCACGTTTCTGCTAGCCACCTGCTTTCAAGCATACTAGATTTTCATTGTTTCTAAAAGTGTCTATTTAAAAACTGGGGTGAAAACACCAGCTGAATGGTTAACTTGCTGCTCTTCCAGAGGACCCAAGTTCAGTTCCTAATGCCCAAACCGGGTACCAGAGGATCTGACATCTTCTTCTGGTCTCTGTGAGCAACCACACATATGTGACATATACATACAGATTCACACACAAATAAGTATAAATAAAACAAAAAATAAATCTTGAAGTACAGAGTACAGCTTTCCATGTGTCTACTTCTTTTGAGGCAATTCTATGAGTTCACATGCTTTTCTCCTCCCCCTGATCCCCACCATAGTACTGTGGACTGAACCTAGGTACTCACATTTCTTAACCAGACATCTTACTTGAGCTACAGACACTGAGCAGAAACATGTATCTGCAATTGTACTGTTTTCTCCCAGCGCTATTTTTGACAGGAAGTGTCGTCTTCTCACCAGAAGTAATGGATTGGTATAATCCGCACCATCTCTTTCTCTTTGAGGATTACAGTGGATAGGAGGAGTAAAGACATTGGATGATCTGCTCTTGTGCACATTTTGCTACATTTTTGTTCTGGGAGTATGTGTTGGGGGGTCAATATGGTCACAGATCGAAGCCTGGGCACTTTGGCAGCAGTGAAATCAATACTGTTTTGCCTTTCCTTTATTGATAGACTTTGGCTTTAGGAGCACACTTAAAAACCAAGCGTGCATTTACATTTTTGGCAAGCCTTGATCCAGAAAGTGAAGGCTGTTTGGCAGCAGCCAATAGTCAGGTGAGGATCTCTCTCAAAGTAAAATAACTACAGAGTATCTCAAATCTCTATGATATTCTAATCACTTCTTTCTCTTTATGTGCCTATGGATGTATTTGTTAATCTTAAATAACTAACACAAGTATATTTCTATGTTACAGAGCCTTTTAAATCATAAAGTTTTCTGATGATAATCAAATACCACAGGTAATCCTACAAGTTAAAGGACAAGCAGAACTAAAGCCAGATCAAACAAGAACATCAAAAGGAATTCACGGATTTTATACCCAACTTGAGAGGAAGCAGACACTTGGTGGATTTTGGCTTTTGCTTTTTGGTTCTCCAGGCTCTCTTCAGCCTTAAGAACCAATGGTCGCTGGAGAGAGACAGGCAATTGAAACACAGGACTCTGCTGGAGGGTAGACAGTTAGAGCTCAGCCTTTCCATGTAGTTGTGTTTGGATTTCACCGGGATTTGCTTATTTTCTCTCTAACTTTGGGCTTCTGAGGCTCAAGCGTAAAGTGCAAGAGACCCTTAATGTTAACTAACTTTTCAAGGGGGTGATGGCTTCAGGAGCTTTGCATTCCAGAAGTCAAAGTACCTGTGATGGAGAGAATATTCTGTATTTATCTGTTTTCAAACTCCTGATCTATCACAGACTGGATTTTAGTAAAATACAAAGCATGGTAGTCACAGCAATACAAAATCTCTAAATAGGGCATCAGGCACTGTAATATGTGTTAGTACCAGACAATCTACTGGTCTCGTCCTGATCTAATGGACTAAATAGTAATTTGATAGTTTAGAAACTCTTTTTAGATGCTGAAAAGGTACAAAGGAATCTATTAGATTCCTTAACCTTTCTAGAATTCTAGGGCCATGGCTTGCTTTTGTTTTGGTTATAACTTTCTTGTAGTTCTGGAGGACTTGTGTTAGGAGGTAGCAGCTTTGATTAAATTACTAATGTTCTAGGCACAGTGTAAAATCTGACAGGGAAATGTGTGATATGTTTATGTGATGCGACTTCAGCGCATTGCTTTCAACATCTCCTATAGAAAATAATTTCTTAGCTGCTGTGTTTGGAGGAACAGATAAAACAAAACTAAGAGCATGCACAAGAACACAGAGAACATGTATCCCCTTGTGACCCTTCTCTGGCCTCAGCGGGAGAAGATGCACCTAGTCTTGCGATGACCTAATATGCTGGGAAGGTTGGTATCCATGGGGGACCACCCTCTTCTCTGAGGAAAAGAAGAGGTGAGAATGGAGGAGGGTGGGGGGAAGAAGGGGGTGCTGCGATCAGAATGTAAAGTGAATGAATGAATGAATAAATAAATAAATAAATAAATAAATAAATAAATGGAGAAAAAAGTGGCTCTCAACCATAAGTCTGACCTGCCCTCTCTTTTAAGTATTGTATGTTTTTGAGCTTGCATTTTAATTACATTTCTCCCTTCCTCTTTCTCCCTCCAAACCATCCCAGATGCCCCTCCTCGCCTTCCTTAAAATTCATGCCCCCCTTTTTATTAATTTATTCCTAAATATAGTCTGTTGTGTTCATATGATGTTACTTGTGTGTGTATTTGCAGGGCTGACGTCTGAGCAGGGCTTCTAGGTCCTTTCCATCAGCGGGCACTGGACAAGCAACCCGAGTGCTCGCCGCTTGGGGGGGACCATCTCTTCTGCTCCTGTAGCTCTTTGTTTGGGTTGAGGTCTTGTGGTCTTTTCCCCATACAGTTCGTTATGTTCCCTGGGGTCCTTCATGTTTGGCTCCTGTTTGGGTGCTGGCAGGCTTTCTTGTAATTCAGTATAGGTTTGTCTTGCAAAGGGAAGCGACTTCCCTCACCTAGGAAGTATCATAGAGAATCTTGACAGTGCTTACCTTAGGCACTGATCTCTGTTCTTTTTTCTTTTTGCTACGAAGCAAGAGCTGCTGGAGAGCAAACGTCTGACTTAAATGAAATGAGTTTTTTATACTTTACTGTAGGAAATATATTTTTTATTAAGCGAAGGAAATTTCAATGCTTTTGAACCCATCTCCAGGACAGGCCTATAAATCGATGAATAGTTTGTAAGTATGTTGCTCCTGCAATGCCAGGCTTCTGTGCACTACTCTCACATTTCCTCTTCCCTACTTTCATTCTACAGACAGGCTTGAACTGAGTGAGTCGGAAGGAAACAGTTGAACAGACCCCATCCAAAGGCAGCAGCCGCCAAACAGGTATGGCAAGAACGATGACTCAGTTGATACAAGGCACCTGGCTACTACACCTTTCAGAAATAAATCACATCATCTGGGATGGAAAAAACAAAGAGTTTATTTGTCTAAATTTAGGCAGGAAGCATTGAAACAAGCCTGTATTCATCACAGTTTGTGTAAGACCACCGTAGTATTTCCATATTGTCTCTTCCTTTATTAATCCATCCACACAGTCTATTTGTTTTTTGTTTGTTTGGTTGGTTGGTTTCTGTTTTGTTTTGTCTTTGTCCCAGGGTTACCCCACTGGGACATCTTGACTGAGCTGTTCATAACAAGGCCTAGATCTTTCTTGGTGAGAAGTGCCAGCCAGCTCTGAACCCATCAGACCCATTAGTGTGTGAGAATTTTAAATGGCCTTTTCCAATACGCATTTCTTTGCAGTAGCAATGAGAGAGGGCCCTAGTGCACAGGCCATGTATAACCTAATCAATGTCTCTTTAGGTTTCTTTGGGAATACCTCAGAATAACCACATTTCCGCTCCTCTGAAAAGGAACACTGTGACCATGTGGTTCTGCTTGTCAGTCATTCGCTTCTCTCTCTCTTTTTCTTGCTGTGTTCAGAGTTTGTTACAAATGTATCTTGAACATCGGCATTTTTTAAAATTTAAATTTATTTTTTTATTCAAATTTTAATTTTGTATTTGAATTTAAAATTTAAATTTGTTTTATTCACTTTACATCCTGATTGTAGCCCATCCCTTATCTCTTACCCTCCCTCCCTCTTCTCCCTTATTCCCCTCCCCCAGTTCTCAAAATCGGGGGCCCTCCTCCCCTACCATCTGACCCCAACCTATCAAGCCTCATCAGGTCTCATCTTCTTCCTCTATAGCCTGGCAATGCCTTCATGCAGGGGAGAAATGATCAAAGAGCAGGCAACAGAATCTATGTTAGAGGCACCCCCTGCTCCCCTTACTTGGAGTTCCACTTGGAGACTGAGCTGCCTATTGGCTACATCTGAACAGGGGCTATGTCCTCTCCATGCACGGTTCTTGGTTGGTGCATCAGTCTCTGTAGCAATCATTTCACTTTTTTTTTTTCTAAAAGTTCTGTTTTTATGGTGTTTTTGCCTATCAAACTTTTGGTTTGTGTTGTTGTTTTATTTTTCCAGACAGAGTTTCTCTGTATAGCTTTGGCTGTCCTGGACTTCCTTTGTAGACCAGGCTTCTCTCAAACTCAAAGAGATCTGCCTGCCTCTGGCTACCAGATGTCCTGATTAAAGCTCTGTGTCACCACACCTAGCAATCCTTATACTCGAAAAATCCTCATACTCGAAAAAGACCATGAGCATCAGAGTTCTTCAAAGAATGAGGGAAGCCATAATACACATGCTTCACTATGAAATATCATACATAATACTAGATGGCACAATGAATTCAAATATTTCTATGGTATATTTGAATCTATCAGAGCACTGGTTTTTATGTGACTTGAAATTAATTCAAATGAGTTGGAGGCCTTTAAACATTTTTTTTTTTCAATCATGAGAATTTAAGAGGAAAAATAACTTCTAGGGTCCACCCAAACTTGTTTTTTTCTTTTTTAAGTCAGGCATCTAATATATTATAAAGGGAGGGTGATCATTATTTATGATGTGGCAACTATTTCATCTGTACTTTTATAAATGCAATATGAAAATCAATGATGACTTCTCGTCTTTGTAATTTAGACTATAGAGATTATGTGTAAGGCTAGCCTGCTAACTAACTCTGTCACTGCCTCAGCCTGGAGTTGAGAGTAGTTCAAAACTACTTAGGACATAGTTCAGGGTTTTTCAGAAATCCCAATGTGTTTCTGATACAGATGAATTCTCATTTTATGTGTACAAATAAAATCACCATGCTCACCATGAGTGGAGTACTATACAACCTTGACCTTATTTTACATAACTATATATAATGCTGAAAACAAATACTGAACATATGATGATTTTGCTATAGTTAATTCCAGGCAACTTAGGATCTCAATATAAAAATAAGAGAATGAAAAGGAGGTTCAGTGGTTATTTTGCCGACAGATATCTGTCTAGTCTTACACAGAATAATTTATGCACCGAGAACTCAAAAAATCATATGCAAAAAAGGCTATTTTCAGTTATAACATTTTGATTTACTTTCCCCTAACACAGAAACTGTAGGATTAGAAAATAAGTTAGACGTAAAATTTTCCATAGAGAAGACAAATGGATGTTCAACACCTCATCTCTACCAAACCCCGAATAGGACCCATTTTATTTATTTTTATTTTTGTTTTGCATACTTCAAGTAATTACTTGGTGGCAAAAAAAACATATTTAAAAAGTATGCGCGTAGCTTGCATAAATTTTGACTAGGAAAAAGGCCATCAACATGAAGAACCGCCATCGCCATGGCGGACTGAGCACTTCCGCTGTGTGGGCGGTGCAGGGGACACTGTTGTCTAATCGCTTTTCCCCTCTGGTTCGAAGATCTTAATTATTGCATTTAGAATATTTCAGTAGTCTCCAGAGTGTACTGTTATCTACCTAGCTCAGCACAAATGCCTATGCAATAAACTACAGCAAGAATGCATTTCATTGCAGAACAGAAAGTAGTGAACATAGACTAATCAAATCCCTAAGTTGTGGCAAGGAAATAATGAGCATACGGAACGTGATTTAGTGCTAAAGTTTCAAAAAAGTCAGGAATCAGAGCCCGTCATAATGTCTCACTCGGCTCAGGGGAGCTGTGGGCAAAGGAAGCCACGGTCTCAGAGATGTAGCGGCTGGTGCACGGCTCTAAGCGCATGCCCACCTTGGCACCTTGGCTCAACCTAGCGGGTTACAAAGCACACAAAACAAGACCTGAGTGGGAATTGAGCTTGAAGAAGGGGTCATTGGTGAGAGCAGGATAAGAGACTGTATGGAGATGAGTGTGACCAGAGTGTATTGTACGTGTGTTGGAAAATGACAAAGATTATATGTTTTAAAAAAGGAATTAGAGTTTGCACATTCTGTTTCTACTTCAACATTTCCTTTTCTGTTGCCCGCCTCTGTCCTGCCATGCCCTCGATACCACAATGGTCAGAATCCTCTGACTGCAAGAAAATAAATCTCACGCCTCTCTTAAAAGTCAAGAATTAAAAGAATTTTGTAAGGAAAAATATTTCTCCAGTTCTAATGTTTAGAACTTGAATTTAGAATTTGCTTATCCAGAAAGAATAAAATAAAGTTAATTTGACATATTGTACAAGAATGTTAGTTTAATATCATTCTCTCTCTCTGTGTATGCCTGTGTGAGTGTGTGTGTGTGAGTGAGTGACAGAGATATGAACATATGTCATGCTTAATATTTGTTTAACATAAAATTTGTATGTGAAGATGCATGTATGTCAAGTATATAGATGAATGGACTTAAAAACATTTGTCCGTATGTAACCTCCAATATATCCAAAAAGTAGAACATTTCTATTTGTCATCAGATCCCTCCCTCATCACAGACAGCGAATGTATCAGACACAGTGGCTATTCCAGGATAAGGAAGAGTGGTTGCTACGCTAGTGAAGTGGCGTTCCCTAAATTTTAATAGCGAACATTGGCCTCAGAGTGGAATTTTCAGCTATAAAGCTTAGACATTGGTAAAGGGACATCAACATTTCTGTGATGCACACAGTAGAATAGAAATTCTTTCATGTTTTAGTTGGAAAAAAATGATAACAAGCCACATGCCGGTGATATGGCTCAGTGGATAAAGGCATTGCTGTACAAAATGAACCACTTGAGTTTGATTCCTCAGACCCACGTAAAAGTGGAAGGCGAGAACCAATTCCACAAAGCTGTCTTCAGATATCCACATATGTGCAATGACATGCTCCCATGTCCTTCTGTGACCACCACAGCCCCTACTGTACGCCAATGTACTACAGAAAAAGAAAAGAAAACCTACCAAGTAATGACCCAAACACAACCACAATCAACCTTCCTTGGGCTGTAGATATGATGGCTCAGAAAAGCAAAAGTTTTTGCAAGTTTGCTCCAAAACTATGGAGCAGTGAGGTGATAGATATAGCAATTTGGAAGTGTTTGGTACATAAACTCAGCTTTTGTAATCTCATGTAGATCATAGTATTATATAAGACAATACAAAGAACCGATAGCTCTAGGGCAAAGCCTAGGTACACTGACGATAGCTGGAGGCTGAGAAGAACCTGAGCACCACTAAAGGGTGGTGACAGGTCTGATGTCAGTTCAAAACCAGGAAATTGCTCTCTTGCCTTTTCTCCCAATAGCATAAATGATAATTCCCTAGATCTTGGATGAACTGTGGGAAGATAGGGAAGGGACTGTCCTGAAATATCAGATTAAGCCCTTTGCTACCATAGAAAGGGGCTCAAGGCAGACACGGGGTTGGATTACAGCAATCATACTCCCATACCCCCTTGCGCTCTGATGCTGTAGATCAAAGACTAGGCCTTGTACATGCTAGGCAAGTGTTATATCTCTGAGTTATTTTTTTCAGACCATACCTCATTGGAAACAGGGTTTTACTTAATCTGGACTGGAAGGATCTTACTATGTAAACCAGGATAGCTGAAAATTTGTGATCTTCTTGCCTCTGGCTCCCAAATGCTGAGATTAAAGAGCTGTCACACCACATCCAAGGCCTACATGTCCTTTTATAAACTTTTCTCCTCTTCATTTCATTTCTCTCTCTCCCTCTTGTATACATAAATTCCAAGAAAATTGAACCTACCACAAAAGCCGTTTAAATAAGTCAAGTATCATATTAGAAACTGAAACTAGTAATGAATGGATATTGCTCAATCACACTAAATGATTATGCATGAATATTGACAAGGAATTGTGTGTCCATATTATAGTGAGCCTCACTCATTAGCTTGTGCACGTCAAAGACAATGCTTTTACACCAAAATTTACATCACTATAAAATACAATCTGTGAATACCCATGAATTCAACCATCCAATAAATTATAGAAAGACATTGCTTGTCATTTAATGTCCCGTTTTCTATAGAGTTCATGTCTACAAGGTGATGAGAGGAATGGAGGAGAGCCATAAAATAACATTACCAAAGGAAGGAATATGTGGTGAGCAAAAAGGTGACAGGGCTCATCAAGAGAAGCAGCTGCAGAGAGAAGTGGTAAAAGAGTTTTGAAATGTTGTGTTGTTAGCATTACAGACAGGAGGATGCCTACACCTTGGTAATAGTGATTTAGATGATGTGAAGAGGAAGTAAAATATACACAGGTAGAATAACTTCTCTTCTGTAACTTAGTATTTTGTGAAATCCTGGTTGGTGGTAAGGAAGTGCCTGGACAAGGTGTGAAAAGTGTTTGGAGTAAGGAAACTGGTTTCATAGAGGAGATCCTGCCTTCAGGGCCCAAAGGGGTATAGTGTCCTTGAACTTGGTCAGTAGCTGAGTGAGCCCAGATGTGCAGATCAGGGTTGCATACATATAACAGAGGGAGGTAACATCAGCCTGGAAGGTGGCAATTAGTTCCTTCTCTGGCAGAGACTAGCTTGTGGCCTAGATGTGAACACTTATCTACATAGCCCAGGGATAAGAGCTGAGTATTGAGCTGCATCCAGAACTGTGGAGAAAACCAAAGCAGGAAGCCTGTATATGGGCTGAACCAAGGCAAAGAGAGCCAGGCCAAGAAATAACTTACACAAAATCTATAGCAGATTTCAGCACAGAGAGGGGAGCTGGGCACTGAGTTTCTCGTAGTAAAAGAGCTGTTAGCAATTCTCAACTGCTGGGAGAAGGGTCAGATTTCTCTAAGAGTGTCACCCATGATAGTCAACCTTGTTCCAGTGGAAGATCCCACATCCAGAGATCGTTAAGAAGTATATATTGGTCTGATGCAAAAGAAAATAGGAGATGAAGCTGGTTGGGAAGAGAAGGGACTAGATCTGGAAAGAGTTTGGGGAGAGAGTGCGAAAATGATCAAAACACATTGTACAAAATTCTCAAAGAACTGACACAAATATACACAGAGACAATGTTGAGAAGTAGTGGGGAGGTGTGGATGGATGTGAGAGGTGCCATGGGAAGAAGTGTGGAGGATGAACATGACCAAATCACAGTGTATGAATGTATGAAGTTCTCAGTTAATGAAAATATATGTAATAAAAATAATGCAAATAATTTTAATAAAACAGGTAAAGGATTTAGAAAGAAACGTATAATTCAACAGTGTACAGGCATAAGAAAATGGTCCTGTGTACCCAGGAGGGGATGTGCCATCTCCAAAGTAGACTCTGGAGCAGCATGAGTAGTGACATCATTTCTGATTCCTTGTATTAAGTCAGAAATGCCCCTGCTGTTTGCCTGACGAACCTGGTCACACAGGTTGCTGTTGATTATTAATACTTAATATTGATTTATTTTTTAGTTAATCCATGGTTATTCCTAAACGAGCTGTATACCCAAATCACCACACAGAGCCTAGGATTTATTTAATTAACTTAGAGCACAATGCTGGGCAATAGTTACTCCATGCTAAACCTTTAAGCCCACATATTTTCCTCCCATTCAGATTTCCCACATTTTACTTTTAGTCATATCTTAGGTCCAGTTTATCTCTCCTTTTGGTTCCAAGTCCTGCCCTGCCAATCTGCTTTCCGACTCCTCCCCTTCGCTTCCTTCTCTTCCTCTCTGGACTAAGATGTCCCACCCTATTCTCTCCATTGCTCAGCGTTGGCTGGTTGTTTTATTGAAATTACAAAGAACAAATGGTGGCATGTTTACACAAACTTGAGACAGGTAATGCTTATCATAAGTATCACAATGCACTATCTGGATTGAAACCAGAGAGTGGGATAGAGAAATCAGCATGTGAATGAACAAAGGTAAACTGTATACATTCTACTAGAACATTATACCAACACAAGGTCAAGTCAGTTCTGTGGTTTCAGTTTCTCTCCTAAGCCCCTCCAATGAATTTTGACAAAAGGGATGGAAATATAGAAATCTCCCATTCCCCCTCTTCCCTTCCTGTTCTTTCCCTGAGTGCTATTTAATCCCAGAAATATTAAGGAAATTGGGGAATGAACACATACTGTGTCCTAGGCATTTTTTTTTTTGCACAGATTATCTTATTCTGTTTTTATAGTAAGCTCAAGGGGCAGGCACTATGAACATCTCCATTTTCTAAGGAAACATTTGTCCAGAGAACTTTAGGTAGGAAAGGCAAGTGTGCTGACAGTGGTGTAGCCATGTTTTCCAATTAGCCCTCACACCACACCGGCATCTCACACCAATATGACGCCAAGGTCCAGACCACTTAAGTGAGTTGCCCCTGGGCACGTTTCTGTCATATTACAGACCTGGGATAAGTGTAGATCAGTTTACACTGATTTATTTTTCAACCATACCATGCCTTTCTCTAAATTATAATTAAGAAAGAAAAGTCGCACCCTTGACCATACAGTTATATAAAATACAGGAGGTATATGTAATACAATCACCAGAATTGGTTAAGTGAGGTTGGGGGAAACTGTACACACACAGCAACTCCCAAGTACATGTGTTTGTACATTTGTGCTGTGCACATGACGCCTTTAACACATCACCAGCAAAGGGAATAAAGATAGACATGGAGATTCTAAACCCTCTCAAGCTCTCTAGACTCCCTGATAGCTGAGTTAGCATCAGTGCTTTGAGGCCGCTTTGATCTTAGTTCCTATAAGAGCTCTGAAGAAGGCAACTATTAAAATTTCATAGGTCATAATTAATGATCCTGCTCATGAAATTGCTTCTAATATCTCTGGCTCCAGATAGACAGTTTACCTGCAGGGAGAATTTTTTTTCTTTCAGCAACACATAGAAGATCATAAATTGGCCTGGTTCATTAATTTAGTAGGTCTTGGAAAGCCAAAAACCTCTTCTTTCTCAACGGACTGTTTCAAAATAAGTTTTATGTTAAAAAAACAAAAAAAAAAGCCTGTCATGTACCCACTTCTGTATCTATTGCCATGGCCTTTGTGAAGATAAGGAGATGTTTTATTTTCAAAGTCTATGCCTGGTTTATAGTTCTCTGACCTGTTTTCTCTAGGTCATGCTTTCCTGGCTCTATGTTTCATGATGTGAGTATGAGGAGAATCACTTGTTTTGTGAGCTCTGTGACATACAACAGTTTGGACAACCAGAACTAATGATGGCAGTAATTTTGGACGTAGGAACCTTCCTCTTTCTTACTTGGTCCTCCTCCTGTATTATTTCTTCTCCCCACCACCTACACCATTAAACAGCAAAGAACCCTCACAGTCAGTTTCATAATTATTAGCATACAGTGGAGCCAAGGGAAATATTCCCTTGTTGCCCTGGCTTCCTCTAACTTCCTACAGTGTCCTAGGCAATACCTTCAATTGAATGTTTCAAAAGTGTTTACCAGCCCTATTTTTTCCATTTGAAGTATACAATTATAAGCTAAACAACAAGGAATAAACAAACAAACAAAAAACCAATTTAAATTAAGCAACAAGACAAACTGGTCCATTTGGCAGCGTAGATGGCTGGCTCTGGTTCAGTTCAGTTTATGGATTGCTGACTGAACCTAGCATTTCACCTAAAATGGTCTTTTTATCTTTCACAGGGTTTTTGATAGCAGTGCAATAAAAACCATTAGTTGGCAGTCAAGAGAGCTATAAAATTTGCCCTAAATAATAGACCCAAGTGATACACCAAAAACAAAAATGTTGACTTGGTTTCTATGACCTCATGCAAATGGGCTAGGGAAGGCGAGGCATGGAAAGCAGTTAAGTACAGGATGAAGACATAATTTATACTTGGTTATTAATTTAACCAATATTGTCAATCGTCTATATTCTCCTCAATTTGGGGATGGATGGAAATGGTTGAAATTATCTCCAATTAAATCAACTGGCACCTGCCATTCATAGTGTAAATAATAGACTTGAAACAAAACAAAACAGAACAAAAGCGGTAGAACAACACATCTCATACAGATGTAAAATACCACCACTTAGAAATTACATCTCAAGAAATCAGCCTCAGATATGAAGAAACATCAGCCTACAGTGGGGAAGGGTCAATAGCTCATTAGCAGTTCCCCAGGGAATCTGTGTTATAAGTGACCTTCTCCTTCTGCGGCCTTTCTTACCAAATTGTATCAACGCTGTTTGGGGAAGAGACAACTAATCACTTGCATATACTAAATTTGCTGCAGGCCATTGTGTGATAAATTGTCCAATTTCTCTAAGCAAGGTAGCCTTGAAAAAAAAATTCAGTCTCACAGAACATGAAAGTCCTGTTTTGGTCAGCTTTTCTGTGTAATGAAGAATTGAAAGCCTTTAAATTTTCTAATAACCTTTCTTGTACTGCTGGGTACATGGTCCATGAATGGTGTGGCTATTTAGAAATCTCTCACTAGATAAGTCTTTCTGGCCAACAGGACTTGAATGTTCATAATAATGGTATTTAGTTTCATTGACTTGGGGTTACTTGCATTTTTATGCGATCAAAGTACACGCAAATGTCACAGCTGGCAGGGAACCGATTCAGGGAAAAGAAAAGAAGCTCAGGTCTGCATCACTCAGCCAGTGCCTGGTCAACATTTCTAGAGTCTGACTAAGTGGTTTTTCTTTACACATTTAAACAAGGTAAAACTTTGGGGAAAGTTTCTACATGACAGTTATCACAATGAAGTTTTAAGAATGGCTACCTAAAAAATCCTGTGCAAATTACATTTCTTTAGCAAAGCACCTGTGAGTCCCCCCCACCCCCAAGAATGGATGCTATTGACTTAGAAACAGTGCTCATGGGGCTGGGCCCAGGAAGAATTTGTAGCAAGCATAAGGATGGGGGTCTACTGACAGAGAGATAATGCTTGGGATTCTGGGAAATTCCGTGAGGGCTGGATTTACAAGATAGCAAAGATCGCCAGGTGTTACTACCTCCATTCACAGATTTCTGAATGGAAAACAGGTGCTAATTTCTTTTGCTGAGGGGGAAAAGGCCTTTGTGTTTAACAATTCTGATTTCTCTAGTGCCATCTGTATGCTCTCTATAAGAAGCTTTATGAATGAGTTCAACTTGGAATACAGTAAATGATGCCAACCTTGCCAACTAGCTAAACTCAGAAACAGCTCTCAATGGCTATAAAAGTATGACTAGTACTTTATGTTGTGATAATTTGTGTATTGGAAATGGTGATATAATAGATTCACTTGACTTGTCCAAGAGGTGAATAGCCTGAGAATATTATACTGGTGTTTCTCTTTTTATTGCTACTGAGCCACAGGACACGCCCAGGTAACTGTTAGAGTCCAGAATTCGCTGAAGGAAAGACCCAGACTCAAGTAGTATGTAAAAACAAAGAGTGTTTATTTCTGCAGAAGCCCAGCATGCTGGGGTCACCACCTTTACAACATGGTGGTGACCCCAAGAGTTGCTGGAAGGACCCCTTTAAAGCCAGAAAGGGGGAATTCCTACTGTGGCTACGTGACTTTGATTGGGATTGGCTGGTGCCTATGGAGTCTATGTGACTCTGGTTAGGACTTAGGTGCTTTTCAAATCAGTAGTTAGGCAACTTTATCTATCCCAGGCCAGGTGTTTTGGCTATTTCTGATTGGTTGCCCCGCCCTCTGCTTTTTGGTGTTTTTTTTTTTTTTCCAACTCTTAGGCCTGTTCTGTCTAGTAAGAAAATGAAGCCTGTCATGGAGTTTGTCAGGTATATTTAGCCAGGCTCTCTCACTCCCCCTCAATTAGGACTCCATCTCAAATCCTTGAGATGGGTCCAAGGGATGGTATTGAGGCTTTAACATCATGAGTCAGACTGTGGAGACCTGATCTTTAATTTTTTTTCTAATGATAAGCATAATCATGCAAGGGGCACAAAGCATGACCAGGAGAAATGGAACTAAAAGCCTGTTTTCTGGTATGTCAATAGGTAGCCATTTGTCCCTTATGCCAGGGAGCCCTTTCTAATATAGTATTTCAGCCTGCTAGGTGGGACAATAGTTTACAGATTTTCTTCTGTAACTTCTTTTAGCCAACATTAGGACAATGCTTTCAGGGTCCAGGAAGGCTGAAAGGCTAGTCCAAGGGTAGGAAATGGGGCACTTATCAGAAGAATTTGATTAGTGATCCAGCTGAAAATACAGGGAGCAATCAGATGGACTGGTTTACATCAGCTTTTAATCTCAGCACCTCGAGATTTACAGGTGATCCCTGAATGGAGTCTGTCAGCCAGGTAAAAATCTCCTAAAACAAATATAGACTAAGAATAGAACTTAAAATTTATATAGTATTTGGGGTAAGTGAGGAATCCCAAGATCAAGGGGAAAAAAATCCCATCCCAAGATCAGAAGTCTGTTTGAGTTGTGGCAGATCCATGTCTAATGACTTTTTGATTTCTTGAAGCTCATGTGAATTTTAGTTTCCAAAAGGAAGAATAATAGTATCATCATTGTATTGAGATCCATATTTTAGCAAAAGCAGTTAACAGATGTATGTAAGACAACAGGAATACACTCATGAAATTGAGACCTAGTAAAAGCTACAGCTTTGGTTAAAAAAAGCATGAACATTTTTTTTTCTCAGTCAAGAAGGCTAGATATACAGATAAGACAGACATTTTTAGCATGATGAGAAACCCTTTTAAGTCTATATTCAGGGGAAAACCAAAGGGAAATTAAAATCTTGTCTATATTTGTGACTGAATAATAAGCAATCAGTGCTCCATCAGCTTATCAGAACTTTATTGATCAATGTCAAAACTCTGAACTTTTGAAATCTTACAACAACATAAATACAACAATATGCTCTTCGTGCCAGGGACCCTTCTGAGCTCTTCCCTGTGGAGGACAGCAGACAATGTGGACTTCTCCAGCCTTTCCCCACACCCCTGAATAAAGTGGTTCTGATGGTAAAAAAAAAAAACACAACAATATTACAGAGGGGGGAGAGAAATCTGATTTCTCTAGAAACATTTCCCGTTTTTAATATGCCTTAAATTATTTTTTATAACTCTACAACTTGCATTTACATACCTTAAAACACCTTTTTAGGCCCTCAAAACTTTACAACTTTCATTTACCAACCTTAAAATACCTCTTTAGACCCTCAAACACTATCTTAGAAGCTTTCCTTCGTAACTTTCATTTGCCAGACTTGAAACATCTTCTTAGACCCTCAAACAACTTCTTTTGCAAAAGGAAACAAAAAACAAGTATGTAGACACCGGAAACAAGAATGTAGACCCAAAAAAACACAAAACATAAACCAGTATCTCTGATGGGGTGACTCTCCTAGCTCACTTATTGATCAGCGGGGAAGTCAAAGGTTCTCCTTAAATGTCCTACTTCTTGAGCAAGGCATGTTAGTGGATTCCTGGCCAATACACCAGATGTTAGGGTCAGGAATTTGCTGAAGAAAAAACCCAGACTCAAGTAGTATATGAAAGCAAAGACCGTTTATTCTGCAGAAGTCCAGCATGGTGGGGGCACCACCTTTACAACATGGCAGTAACTCTGACAGGAGCTTGAAGGTCCCCTTTAAAGCCAGAAAGAGAAATTCCTACTATGGATATGTAACCTCAGATTGGATTGAATCTCTTTGATTATATGACTCTGGTTAGGACTTAGGTGTTTTCAAACAGGTAGTTAAGCAACCTTATCTTCCCCAGGCCAGGTGTCTTGGCTGTTTCTGATTGGTTGCCCCTTTTCCATTTTTTCCTGTAACTCTTCGGCCTGTTCTGTCTAGCAAGAAAATGAAGTCTGTCATGGAATTGGTCAGGTTTATTTAGCCATACTCTCTCAAAACTTTTGTTGCTAATTTTGTCTCAGCTTTTTGGGGGCAGTAATGTTAGAAATACCAGTTTTTCAGTTGGCTGCTACTGAACAGATAGTAAATGGGATTATAATGTGCAATGGCTGCACTATTGACTTCACTGTGTGAGTCTTACTTTTCTGGGATCCATCTCAGGTGTCAGCTCCTTTTGTCTTCATAATTATGCAGATAAATGTATAAGTCGTGACTCAGAAAAGCCGTCACTCAGCATGCTAAGTGCCCTGCCACCCCAAATGCTGTTAAATGTTTGTGAAAGTTCAGTTTAAATAAAGTGAAACGGTTGCTTTTCTACATGATGGTTCAGAGCTTCAATATAGTAATGCACACTGTCAGCCATATCTAGATGATAGCAGAAATCATTTAACCAAATTCTTTGTCTAAAGATTTTTTTTACTGTAAACTTTTTTTGGGGAATGTTCTTTGAGACACACTTAGCCAAACTTTTAATTTGTTCAATTTCATATGGACGTTGATCTTAAAAGTGATTTGCAAAGGGTAACACATGAAGCTACTATAAAGACATTGGTGTGGCAGAATGAAATTTCAGTGTGAACTGCACTGTTGGGCGAAATGGTGTAGCTTGAAAAATCTGCTGAGTATACAGAAATTCAAAGGTGAATAAGACCTAAATGCCTTGTCCTGCCCTGAAGCTTGCCCGGTGAGCTTTCAGGGGACATTAAGAGATGGGAAAACCCCTTTCCATCTGGCGGATTTGGGGAAGTGGAGCAATATATGATGGTCATAAAACTATGGTCTTCTGATGACAAAGCAACTTTTGGCATTGTGATGCCATAGACAGACGGTCTCCAAGAGAACATATGGCCACGTCACCATACCAAAGGGTGTGTTCAGTTCCAGAAAGTCTCATTCTTTCAGGGTTTTGCTTTAAAAAACTTCATTTTTTTTCGCTGAAAACCCTGATGAACACTTAGAGTTCTTGTTGCTATTGTATATCTGGGCAAAAAAAAAAAAACAACCCTGCATAGAAGTTGTATTCCTTAATATTTTTAGGCTAACATGAATAATTTGGAAAGCCACATAGTTAAGATACTTAATAAAGAGGTAGAAAGTATTTGGTGATACCTGTGTGCTTATATTTTAATATCTAAACCTCTTTTTATATTATAAACTATTTTCCTAAATTGAGAGAGAGAGAAAGTATGGAGATGTGTTCTGCTCAGAGGAATGAAACCTTTGTAACAGGGCTTCCTGCTCTTCTTTGAGAGAAAAATGTCAATGGTCAGGCTTTTCAAATGATATATATTAGTAATTGAAAGCAAATATAAATAAAATGTCTTAAAATTCCAAACTAGGTACAAATTAGGTACAATTCCATAAGTATTTGTATTGTAAATTTTGTAGTTGAATCAAATGTTACTTTTCTTTGCTTATCTAATAGAATATAGTATCTTTACCAGAACTGTTTCTAGTGCCGTTTAGCTTAACAAGAGTCTTGTCATAATCACATGTCCAAAGCCAGAAGCATTTCGTGTGTTCATCAGTTCTCACTGAACGTTAGAGCTGTTATAGAGGTGCCTAACCTTTAAAATGCCATAGCAGAATTAAGTAAGCTCATGACTAGGCAGAAAATAAGAATCCTGACATTAGAAGGAATGGGAAGAAAGCTTCTCTTGTTTTGGCTAACAAGTGGATATGTGAACTTCTTGTTAGGCCAGAGTGTCCTGCACCGTGGTCCTGATGGCAGATCTGTCCTCCACCACTGAAGATATGCTTGCTAATGGTTACAGAGTCAAAATTACCTTTCAGTTCCTTCCTGACATTTAGGCTAATGGGCACTTTTAAGGATCTTCATGGAGATAGCTCTCAAAAGCCAGTAAAATGTATGAATTATCCTGTGATTCTCAGAAGATTCTTGTTTTCTTTGTCAGAATACTAGACTCACGCATTAGGACTTTTGTGGTAAAATTAGTCTTGAGATGGTTGGTGCATGGGCAGTGGACAGAGGGTATAGAGTCCACTCTTTCTTCATAATATGGGATCTCTGAGCTGAGCCGAGATTGTGAGAGGAAGACCTACAGAGTAAAAATGAAATGGAAGCTGTGACGTGCTGAGGTCTCAGGGCTGACAGCTAATCCCAGAGGAAGTTTCCTAAAGAATGCCCCATTCTTCACCTACGGCTCTTTCTGGTAAAACTATCTTAATTTTCACAGCAGCAGACCAAGGCTAGATAGTTGAGAATAAGCTTGATTCATTAGTAAAGTCCAGATAGTTGAGAATAAATTTGATTTATTAGTTTAAAAACAGGAAACTGCTGAAGAATAAATGCATTTCCTGAAAATAACAGAACAGTGGGAATATTCATGAATAGGTCGGTTATTTGTACAATTTCTATCTATTCCATTGTGTTAAGGTTTTCTGTGTTCAGAGCTACCTGAGATGAAGAGAATGAAGACTGTATTATATTTACAATATAAGTAGCTTTATGTGTCTTAGTACAGTGACAGTTTTGAGTGTTACTGTTATTATTGTTACTCTTATTGGAATGGAAAGTCATTTTAATATTGTTGCTTCCTACTGTTCTGTAAAGAAGCCTCAGGAGTCATGACCTCTTTGAGTAGAAGTGGAAGGTGAGGCCTGATGGACTCTGATGATTTATTCTCAGAATCCAAGCTGAGCCCTTGACTGGGCTCCGATAAACCACAGGTCCTTATGCACATGAAGTATTTATACTTTTTAAAGATTTTAAATAAAATTTTTTTGCTTCTCTCCATAATATTCATTAGTTCTAATCATATTATGGTCCCAATGTAGCTATTTTAAAGTGAAATTAAAAGGCAGCCCAGCTTTGGAGGGTAAGAATTATTGAAAAAGGCGTCTAGAGGGCCATTTAAAAATTTCAAGTAAAAAGGGAGAGGGAGTATGTGTGTATGAGAGCTATTCTTTTCCTTTTAAAAATTAAGAAATCAAATATAGAAGTAGTCTAATTTACATTAATGACCTGCAATCTATGAAACAATTTTTAACCATTTTAAAGTGAGAGGCTGATGATTATGTGGGAGTAGATGGCAATAATGGCCATTAATCTTTGAGAGCTGTAGATGTACAAGGTAATGCTGTATAAAAATGACTTGGCTCAGTTCCTGGCCCGAGAACCTTCATAAGCAATGCCTAGACATCATCCTGAGCGCCTGAGAGAGAGCAATTAACTGTTTCTATTTGTTGTGACACTTGTGGGGCTGGCATTTTCCTCTGCGGCATCTTGACCAAGTCTGTGTACACTGCCCAGTGAGGTCCTCAAGTGACCTCTGCGCAGCCTAACCTCCACCTTCAGGAAAGAATGACCAAGGGTAGGTTAAGAGCTGGGCATACTGATGTAGTTAAAATGTCATCCTAGGTGGACTCCAGAGAGAAATGCAATCCCCCCTTGGTGGTACAACAGAATCCTTCCTCTCTTTCATCTAACCTGCACCACAAACACATAGTCTATATCCCCTGCTGATGTTTTAGTCTCCCTATCCCTAGGCCCAGTCTCACTAAGAAGAAAACATTTTTTAAACTCTCATGGGGCAATAAGGATTGAGAATAGAGTGTGGAGGCATAGAAGATAGAAGTAAAAAGGGAGACATGTCTAAGCTTAAAAACGTCTGAACTTAATGTGAGTAGAAGAGTCCCAACTTGCATTCAGGGAGGAGGGTTTGAGCATCCGGTCTTTCTCTATGGAAGAGAGCAGTGGGGTGTGGATCACCCAGACTCGCAGGAACTGCAGGCTCGAGGGAAGACATCTGGCATCCCTGCTTTGCTGTTTCGGATCCCACATTGTTACCAGGAGACAAAGGGCCATGGAAAGTCATATAGTCATGTAGCAGTCAGAGACAGATTTAAGCATCCTCAATGTTACTTTCAGAAGTATCATGCCACAGCTCCTAATGGAATTCCTTTCTGTCCATGTAGAAAATACAAGTGTCATGAAAAGTATCCCTGACCATGCTGTAGCGACTAGTACACTTTGTAATAATTTTCATATCTCAAGTATAATCTTAAGTGCCTTAAGATAAGTTGTTAATGGTGATTACTTGGACATGTTATATATGCTTAAGAGAGAAAGAATTTGTCTTTATCTTATAGGTCAACACTATAGACAGAAGATCAAATTTCCACCTTATTCTTGCTGATAAGAATGTACTTATAATTATCTATAGAGAGGTGATTACACAGCAAAGGGGCATAGCATGCACTGAGGAAATTTTAGAAGAAATGAGAAGGCAGCAAATGATTTTTTTTTTAGACCCTGAAAAATTCCACCTTGATTTAGCATTGGTGGAATTGTTAATAAAAACTTCTTTGCACATCATGGAGAAACCGCACAGCCCAGCCTCTATCAACTTTATGCTCCAATAAACAAGACAATAATGACAAATTATCAAAGCAGGCCTCAGATGTGACCCTCAATTGGGAGAGCAGCAATTTAATGAAGACAAAAGCTAGGTGAAAGCTGCTAATATCATTTACTGATAAACAGATTTTCTCGAGAGGCTCCTAGTTGAATCCCCTAAGGACCCATAAACCTGCATAATTCCATTTAAAATATTGTGCAATTCACTAAATTAGTCTTTGAACATCCTTACTATCCAATTACGAAGCCCCACCATGGACAGAATAATGAAATTTTTCAAACTGTGGAATGCATGTGGTCTTAACAAACTTATGACAAACACCAAAATTAGCTTTCAATTTTGAGGCCACTGTAGCTTGCTCTAATACCTCAAGTCAGAGTGGCAACAATAAAACACGATTGTGGGGCTAAGCAGAACAGAAGAAAGATAAATCCCAACTTCTCAGAATTCTGAACACGGCATACCTTCAGGAAAAAAAAACCACAAGAAGTTGAGTGATGTTTTGCATTTGCAAGCTATTTGGTCGCTTAAAACCTAGTAAAAGCTTTACTGAATAAAGGGTACAAAATACCTCCTGGACAGTTCTATCTTCCAGGCAGGCAGCAAAAGGCGAGAGTTTGAGGAAGTGAAATTTATTTCTGTTCAAGAATTGCAAGCTGCATTATTAAAGTCATTTGTCATGGTTTGAATATTTCTGCCTGATTCACCATTAAATTGGCCTTCTAATTACCAACTTTGTCATGAAAAGTGGTCTGGCTGTTTCATTCACCAGAAAACTTCAATTCTTTAATCATCTCTTGTTTCATGAAAAAAATAAAATAAAATAAAAGGACAGAAAAAGGAAAGATAAATAAAACAGAAAACAAACTATATATTTTGAACTCTAAGATCTTAAGGGAAATGACAAGAGTGGCATTTTACACATTTGTTAAGAATGTAGTCAGTGATTGTTTCATCCCTATGAAAGAACTTGCCAGAATCATCCTACTATTTGATTATAAAGCATTAACTTGGAACCTCTTACAGCGGGTCCCAAAACAATGGGGACCAGCTAGAGTCATGTTGTGCCAGTCAAAGTGTTTTTCCTTCTCGCATTTTCTGGCTTCATGGTGGCTACATTCAGTTCGCAGCGGGGGAGGGGGAGTCTCATATCCATGGATTCTTCTAGCAGAAGTCTTGGACATACTGTTTACAGTTTGTGTTAGTCTGCTCTCCAGTGCTGTAAAAGCATCCGTGAGACAGCCATTGCAAAGGAGAAAATACTGATGTGGGCTCACGGTTTCAGGAGCTTCAGGGACTTTGGCATGGCCGAACAGTGTGATGGCACACACCCAGCAGAGCAAAGCTTCTCACCACAGAAGTAGCCAGGAAGCAGAGAAACCTAGATACAGAGACATGGCCCAGGGTCCCCAAACTCTCTTCAAGGTCGCGATCCCATGGGCTGTACTTCACTCCACCAGCACTATTCTCTGAAGGGTCCTTTGTCCTCCCAGTAGCTGTTAACTGAGCCTTTAGCACGTGTGTCATTGGAGGCCATTGAAGCTTCAAATCATGACTGGGATAGCAACATATTTTTATTTTTCTATACTAATTTTTGCTGGCTATAATGTTACAGTGGACACTAATGTTTTAACTATATAGTTGTGTTTCCTCCAACTATACAGTTGTGTTTTGGGGAAAAGATGGCTAACCGACTAGTATTGTAAGGATAATTCCAAGAAGGGCTTACTCAAACCCTGTATTGGAGAAGCAGCCATATAACAAAACAAAATTGATGAAAATGTTTTTAGGCATGGAAACTAAAGTTAGAGGGATTTTTATAAGTTTCTTGATCTCAGAGCTGATGGGAGGCAGGAGCATATTTTGAGTCACTGTCAATAAGATGATATGCCTCTGATAAACGTAACCATGGCCCCTGTCTGAATGAAAAGTACTAAGCCTGGTGCCTAGGATGGTTGCATGCACAAAAACAAATCTCTGAACTAATAGGCTCTGTATGGGCTATCATAAAAAGTATTTAGTTTATTATTTTTTTTAAATCTGCACATGTGTGTCTGTGTGTGGGAATGTGTCTGTGAGTACAGGTGCCTGTGGTAGGCTAGAGATGTCAGAGTGACACGACCTGGAGTTATAGGTGGCTGTTCGTTATCTGATGTGTGTGCTGAGACCTGAGCTCAAAGCACATGTGAGAGCAGTGCCACTGAGGTATTCATCCATTCCCCCAGACTACCTACAAAACAAAAAGGTCCTTATAATATTTTCCCCAGACTTTAAATAAAGAAGTGAATCTTTTAACCTCTGCAGAGAGAGCTAACACCAAAACCAAAAATCTTAACAACTACATCATTGGGATTAATTTAATAGCATTTCAGAGTATGTTTCTTCCGTTGAGATAAGTCTTGGGATACACATTTTCTGTTGGCCTCTGTGAGTGATAAAACAAGTGAAACATCAGAATAAAGTTTGAGTGCTGAAAACATAGTTTTATATGTTCTTATTCCATTTAATTACTGTCTTTACTCAGAGGAAAATTGCATTTGTTAATGAGATGTTTATCCACAACATAATTATTTCATAGCCTCAAGATAGTTGTGTATATGTTCTGATACAATTCACAATATATAATTTGATCTACTGGTTTCATCATATTTTTCACACTGAACAAAAAAAATGGAGAGATTTTAAGAGTTTTGAATGTCATAAAATAGGAAACTGGATGTCTATCTTTCGAAACCTTGAATATTTTTGAGAATAGAAAAGGTGCTACTAACAGCTGTTTTAAAACCAACAAAGCTAAAACCAAGATATCCCCCCTCCAAACCCCACAATATTTTTCATTTTAATAGTAACATCTTCATGTCTTCTATTTCTGTAAGTGGTCTGTCCCTCACTTTTTCTGAATTATAATATTCATCAGCTGAAAAAACTAATGGAATATAATTTTGTGAGTCACGCTGTATTTAAATAAATATTTATTCTACTCTCAGTTCCAGTTGAGATGAATAACATAAAATTTTAGGCCACGTAGTCATTTTGCTTAAGAATTTTGAAAACAGTTTTTCAACTTTTAGTTTCACGTAGAAATATGATATTGTTCTGAGACTGGGTTTTTTGATATGTGACAGTCTGTCTTTTTTCCCCTCCTCTTCATCTCTTTTTTTACTTTATTTTTCTTATCTTTCTTTAAGAGTTTCCTTGATGCTCTAAGAATTCATAATAATGTGGTTGTATTTTGGTTTGGTATTCTTTCTCCCCCAGTATTTAGCCTGGAAGCTACAATATTGTTATAACTTGGGCACAAATATTCTTCAGTTATAAATGCTTTCCTTGTGTTGTTTCTTAGATTATTTTTTAAGACAAGTGGCCTATGTTTTCTCTCATTTGGGGACATTAGCTCTGAATCTTTTGTGTAGGTGTGTGTGTATGTGTGTGTGTGTCATTTGGAATACCCAGAGAGAGCAGGAAATTACTAAGGAACCATAGGTAATAGTCTTCAAGAGTTGTTTAGAAGAGAATTATGAAGCAGGAAGGGCTAAATGGGATGCATGACTAAAGGGTAAAGTGGAGGAGGGGCATGTAGAGAAATAAATAACACTAGAGAAGAGAATCTTTGGGAAAAGACATATGGGAACCTATTACTGTTGAAGCAAGCCTTCTTTAGGACAATAGAGTTTAGTATGTTTTTCCTATATTATATGACTAATATAATATACCCTGTGTGTCTTTCTTCTTCTGCGTTTCACTCAGGATGATCTTTTTTAGTTCCATCCATTTGCCTGCAAATTTCATGATTTCCTTGTTTTTAATTGCTGAGTAGTATTCCATTGTGTAAATGTACCGCATTTTCTATATCCATTCTTCCACTGAGGGACATTTAAGTTGTTTTCAGCTTCTGGCTATTATGAATAAAGCTGATATGAACATAGTTGAGCAAATGTCCTTGTTGTATGGTTGAGCATCTTCCAGGTATATGCCCAGGAGTGGTATAGCTGGATCTTTAGGTAGCACTATTCCTACTTTTCTGAGAAAGTACCAGATTGATTGCCAAAGCAGTTATACAAAGTTACATTCCTACCAGCAATGGAGGAGGGTTCCCCTTTCTCTACAACCTCTCCAGCATGTGTCATCCCCTGAGTTTTTGATCTTAGCCATTCTGATGGGTGTGAGGTAGAATCTCAGGGTCATTTTGATTTGCATTTCCCAGATGACTAAGGATGCTGAGCATTTCTTTAAGTGTTTCTCTGCTATTGTAATAAGGAGGACCCTAGAGAAGAGGCTGGAACCTCATTCAGAAGGGCAAACAGGAGAGACATCAGAAGTAGGAGAAGACAGGGAACAGGACAAGAGCCTTCCACAGGGGGCCTCTGAAAGACTATGCCCATCAGGGAATAGAAGATGCTGAGACTCATAGCCACACTTGGGCCGAGTGCAAGGAACCTTATGGAAGAACGGGGAGATAGAAAAACCTGTAGGGGACAGGAGCTCCATAAGGAGACCAACAGAGTCAAAAAACCTGGGCCCAGAGGGGAGCCTGCAGAGACCAATACTCCAAACCAAGACCATGCGTGGAAGGGACCTAGATCCCATGCTCAGATGAAGCCCATAGGCTTATCAGTTTCCAAGTGGGTTCCCTACTAAGCAGATCAGGGGCTGTCTCTGACATGAACTCAGTGGCTGGCTTTTTGATCACCTCTCCCTGGGGAAAAGGGGAGAAGGTGCAGCCTTGCCAGGCCACAGAGGAAGACAATGCATCCAGCCTTGGTGAGACTTAATAGGCTAGGGTCAGATAGAAGGGGAGGAGGACCTCCCCTATCAGTGGACTAGTGGTAGGGTATGGGGGAGAAAAGGGAGGGTGGGTAGGACTGGGCAGAGATGAGGAGGGGGCTACCTTTGGGATACAAAGTGAATATACTGTAATTAATAAAAATAAATAAATTTAAGAAAAGCTCAGTGCCAGGAATGAGTTACTTTTTGAAAGATTTGTTGGATAGCAATGTCTCTTAGACCATCCCCCAAACATTACAGACTAGGTTACCATCCAGATTTGAAGATACTGTTTACTTGAGAGAAATCAAGCTCTTAGGAACCTGGAGGCTTCATTTCTCCTGACTACCTCTCGTAGTGCCAGAAGATACGGCATAAATTACCAGAGGAGAAAATAAATCATACCCACACATGAACCATGCCCGCTATCATAATGAGTCTCCTGGTAGGGCGTGCCCACTCGTGCAACCCTGGAACGGACATCACGAGAGTAGCCAGTCACTTTCTGATCAGAGTTAAGTGCTGCCTAACCATAGATCTGTGACTCTCTCAACTCACATCTGAGAAGCTTCTCTTTTCTCTTTGTAGAAGATGGTGTTGTCCCACACCTGGCCAAGGCACAAATAAAAGACTCCAGAACTCTCCGTTTTAAAGAGAACGTATACACTTCTATCCTTCCTAAGAGGACAGAATCATTGTAGAAGAAGAGATTGTACAACTGCTGTTGTAAGCCCGAGCCAGACCAAATCCCAGCATGGAGAGAGGAGTAGGGCACACAAATCCCACGCCTAAGTGTGGAGTTATTGGCAGTTACTAGCTGCTGGGAGAGGGAAACACACTTTCCTTTAAGAATCCAGTACCTGGTAAGTTCACCACTCTCCAGGGGAAGACTACATATTCAAGGATATTTGTGCAGCACAAATTAGTCTTGAAGGATTACAAAAAAAAAGACATAAAATTGGGTGAATATAGACAGAAAGTGGTCCCGGGGGGAGAGGTGGTAAGCATGATCAAAACAGAAATAAAAAACGAAAATGTGTATTTTCTTTGATTAATTTCTTTTTCACTCATCTGCTGTTTTGTCTTTTCGATGCATTTTAGCAAATGTATGTGTCTTATCTATATTATTATTGTATTGTTTTATTATTTTTATAATTATTAAATTACAGATCTTATTACTCCTCCCTTCTCCAGTCCAGAAGCCGAAATTAGACGGTTGACTCTCTGTTGTTTGCTCCTCAGACAAAGATCCAGTGGCTTGAACTGAGAATATACAAAGTATCTATCTCTTCAAGGAGGACAGGGTTGGGGAAGCAAGCCCAGATTCACCAAACCTCTAGGAGTCAGAACATCCCCTTTGTTCAGGAGAATTCTTTGAAGGCTTATCTTCTCTTCCTCCTCCTTCTCTTCCTCCTCTTTTTCCTCCTCCTCCCTCTTCTCCCCATGAGATCTAACCATGGCTGGCTGTGGTACTGAGGTTCCTTCTCCTAATAAAGCACTTTCTAAACAGTAGCTGGTCTCAACTTCTTTGTCTTCTCATCAGGTATTATTGCTCTCTCTCTATTGTTCTCTGTTCCTTTCACGGTATCCTATTTGCATTTCATAGGTGCAATCTCTTAGCTCTCCAAAGAGATTATTCTTGAGTTTCTTGTGTTTCTGCTTTACATCTCTATTTGGATTCCTTTGCTTGTGTGATTATTTTATACTTTACATGGTGGAGTATTTTCACAAATGCCTGGTTATTCATGCTGTTGGTGAGGGCAACAGATGAGGCTGTAAGGAGTAGGCTCTGCTCATGTTTTCTCAGAGCAAAACAAAATAAAGCAAGCAACACACACATGCACACACACCAACATACACATGCACACACACCAATACACATGCAGGCATGCATGCTCACACACATGCAAATACACACACAAACACACATGCATGCATGTGCATATACACATGCACATACCCACACATACACAAACACACCCATGCACCTACACACATACATACAAACATAAACACACACATGCAATTCAAACATACATATGCACATGTATGCGTGCACACATGCACACATACATGGACACCAAACCAAACCAGACTAGACTTCTCTAGTCTCCCTGGAAGATAACATATTCAATGACTAGATATCTTTTAGGCCAACATTTGGCTTTTTATCCATCAGAGACTGGACGCTTTTTCAAACTTCCCTGGGAATTACAGGACAACTTAGTTTACCTGTGTTGTAACCACATCCCTGACAAATGTTATATCTCAATTTCTTTCACTGTGCTAAATCTGTTACTTCCCGTTCAATAACTCAGTAGCACCCTTATAGGTTTTTCACATGTGTGTGCACTCTTAAGTGCGTGGGGAGGCCAGAGACGCTGCAGGTGTTGGTTGCTGTGAACCATCCACCATGTTTTGTGAGACAGTCTCTCTCTCTGAGACATACACTCTCTGATAGGCTAGCTCTCTGAGCCCCAGGGCTGTCTCCATCTCTCTAGCACTGAGAAGTTAAGTGTGTGCCATGACACTCAGGTTTCTTACATGAATTCTGAGGATTGATTTCAGCCCCTCATGCTTGTGTGGCTGAGCTGTCCTCCCAGCCCCTTCCATCTGCTAGCTTTCAAAAATCCGATAAAAACTCTACGCTGTCTCACAATTGCTATCTGAGTAGAACATTTGTCCCATACTCTTGCCCTGATACTAGGTTCAAGAGGTAAACAACACAATGGGGTGGGTATCTGCTGATGGCCAAGTTTAGCAGCTGTTTCAGATGCAATGAAAAATCCAGAGATCAAGCAGAAACCCAGATCAGAGAACTGAAGCCAAAGAATGCTCCTGACTTCATAGGATCCCTGCTGAAGTATCAAAGCAGGCAGCCTCAAGCAAATAGGACAGCACCGAACTTGAATCAGATTGGGAACTGGAAGAGAAGTGGTGCATTTGCTGAGGAAAAAAAAAGCTAAAGTAAAACATAGACCTGCGATGTGAGCAGTTGACATTAAAAAAAAATTAAATGATGAGCTTGTGGTTTTAATATCATGGCTGTATCGAGCCCTCTGAATCTTTTTATCATACCTAAAGAAATGTTCATTCATCTTTCAGGAATACATTAGAGCAGCCGAGTTTTCCCATAGGCAAAAGCATTATACATATTTGCAAATGTCTTACATAATGATGCGAAAACTATGCACAGAGATGCTTTGATGAGAGGCAGGAACAATGCAACTATTTCTAGTCTGTTCCGATAGCTAGCTCAGACCTGGCAAGAGAAGTTTTCTTTGTTGTTTATGCTTTTAAAGTCTTAGAAAGGATGGTGCTTAGGATTTATGGCACTAACTAAAAATGGGACACCTAAGTGCTATCCGAAGAAAACATGGATTTTTAAGACAAGTATTTCACCTCATATTCATATTTTGATCACTGTTTTATAATAACTTTACTTAGAATATATTATTATCCAGGAAACAATTCCATTTTTTAACTTTACAGATCTCTTTAATAGATCACAGAAAGTAAAATTAAATTCTAAATCCCAGCATAGGTACAAATTGTGTTTTTATTCATTTGTTACAGTCAATTTGGATTTGAAATGGATTTTCCCAACAAACACTTAAAGGCATGACTGATTATAGGACCTAGTTGTCAATGTAAATGCTAAAAGAAAGAAAGAAAGAAAAGTCACATTTACAGCTGGCTTTGTATCCTTGCAAAGACCTCACTTTCATTGTACCCCCACCATGGCAGCTTATTATGGCCATTGGTTAATCTGTTCCTACAGATGACACTTGTGCAGGTCCCTTGGGGCAGCTGCTAGGAGCCAGGCCCCTCTCCTTTCCTTGTGTCAATTCTTTTGTGAACCTCTATAATTAGCCACTTAACAAATCGAGGGAAATGAACCCTCAGCAGCAAAGTACATACTAAAGTTAAGTCAACCGTAAGGCAGGCAAAAGACCCATGAATATCTTCTGAACTCAATTGTCAAGTTGCCTCAAGGGTTAAGAGACAGTCTACTGGCTGTAGGCCGAAATAAAAATCTTAGAAATGATGGTTCTGATGGCTCCCTCCCCAAATGCCTGTTAGCTTCCTCAGGAAACATAACGTATCAGAGAAAGACACACATCCCAAAGCATTGTGGCTACTTCTTTTTTAAATTTCATTTTGCAGGAAGAATATGTCAGAACTTTGGTTTTGAAAGACTCAGGATCCCTGGGCCTCTGACTTCAAGATTAAATGCAGATGAGTAAGGACGCCTTACATCGACTAGGCTGAAGCACTTAAGTACAGAAAATGACATCATGTAGATAAGATATTAATGAATTTGTTTTCAGAATCCATAATGGGGACCCTAAGAGCAGGGTGCCATCATTAGGAACGCTTCCCTTTTTATTACTAATTAGACTTCTAAATGTGAGTGTAAATGTACCTCAGAGAGTATGAATTAAAAAGTTGCATATGCATAAGAGATCATTTCAAATTCATTTTCCAACTAAAACTTCAACTTTGATATTTTCTCATGTTCCCACTTATGCCACATTAACATAATCTTTTGTATTTAATTTCTAAATTCCATTGTGATTCTTCTATCAAGGTATTTACATCAGGGAGCTTTCTGATATCAAAATGCCCAGCACAAGCTCCAACAGTCAAATCTTATGAAATTAGTGTGTCCTGTTACTCATCAGTGATTTTTCAAGCTCTACACCTATAGTCACTAATATGTGTCTAAGAAATTCTACCCAGCCCTGAGTCATAACCAAATACAATGTTTTTTATATCATTTATATAAAGTCTGCAAAGCAGACTTATATTCAAAGAGGGTTTAGAATAGTATGGTATGGAAAGATTAAAATTTAAGATAGATTACCTTATTAATATATCAGAATCTTTTATTTCTTGGCAGTCATAAAATGGGTCTGGAAACAATTCTTTTGCAGTCAACATGTTCAACAAATGCATAGTGTACAAACAAACAGGGTTAATATGCATGAGTGTTAATGTCGCCAAATTTTTATAACAATATATGTATCAAAATCTTAGTTAAATAGCAAATTTCAATTTGTGTTATAGACGACTAAGACCCTTTGTCCCTCTGAAGGGTGTTTGGCATTTCTAAAACAAGGGTACACTTAATCCATGTCTTCTACCATGTTGACTGATGGGCAAATTGGTAATCAACATTCTAGGCATTTAACACACAATAATTTAAAACCTTCGCTGCATACTTAAAAAGGGTGTGAGACATGTATTCTTGGCACATACTTTTTGGAGGAAGGAACTTATACCAGACGAATAGGAGGTATAAGGCTTGGCTTTAGCCTTTGCCTTTGACTACAAGGCCATGGTGACTTGTTCTTGCTCCCTGTTTAGAATGCCTCACCACACTCAGTCCGACTTAGATCTAATCATCAGGACTCTGGCTCAAGCTGAGCTCCCCCTGTGGTTGCTGCTGACCTCTGTTGAACAAGCTGGCAGAGGTCAGTGAGTATTAATGTGACTGAGTAATTTTTGTGTGTCAGAGAAGATTAGATGCTATTATTAATAATTACACACCTAAATACCTGGGCATTTAGGTGTGTTAGTAAATTACCCCAAAGTCTAGAAGCTCAATTTTCTTCTGGTGCAGACAGAAAAGTTGGAGACCCTTACTGATTGCCCCAATAAACTTGCAAGATGAGAGTCAATAGTATATGAAGAGCAGATGACAGCTTACCTTTACTTTAAACACCACAACCTTCTTTTATAATTGGTGTGATATTCCTAAATAATCCTTTTAGAAATCGTCAGTATGGATATAATACAAAGCAGTTTTAGTCTCCCCAGTTGCCATCAGGAAATCGTGTGAATTTCTTCAGGGTGAAGAGCTCAGTCAGAGGTATTTTCTGGTTAGTTACTGCCTTCCATTCTCCCTTATTATTAGCACCGTCATCTGCTATTCTTTGGGATGGTCATTTGGACACTTGCCTAAACTCATCAGTGTCCAACTGAATAAGCAGTGTTCTTCTGAACTGTCCAACTGCTTATGGCTTAGTACATGCATGGTACCTAGTAGGTGTTTGATCTAGGTTGCTGACTGAATGTGTACATGCATTAGTGAATGGCTATGTGGGAGAAGACTACTGTGACCTTCATGTTCAAACAGCAGAGGGTAGTGTTCTCACAGCCCTTCATATTGTAGGAAATAGGTCATAAAATATTCTAGCTGAAAATCAAATTGCCTATAAAAACAGAAACTCTCCAATCTTCATGCCTGAGTGGCCTATTAGAGTAGATTAATTGCAGTAGTGTGGCTGCTAAGACGCCGATAATTTGATGATAATGTTCCTTATGTTCAAAATGGTGTTCAAACTTTGGTGGTGTGAGTAAAGAAATTAGAATTCCCAAACCGTGAGAGCTTGCCCCAGGTGCCTCGGAAGTTTTGCTCTTGTTCCCTGTTTAGAATGCCTCACCACACTCAGTCCGACTTAGATCTAATCATCAGGAGTCTGGCTCAGGCTGAGCTCCCCCTGTGGTTGTTTTCTATATCACAGTCCTTGGTGCTATCTACCTAGACGGTGCAACATGCTCTGCCTGTCATGACACATGCTTCTTGAGGTGTGAATATATGTGTATTCATTTAGGAGAACACAGAACTTATGAGTATTCATTTAAACCTGATCAGTAGCAGGGATAGAACTTGAGTGTTGCAATTTTCTTCTTACTAATACTATGTGATTATCAGATTTACGTGAGTGCTAGGTTTATATGGTTCCCTGCCACCAACAGGCGACAAGATATAAGCATACAGAATTTATTATATGAATTGGTGCAGCTGCAAGTAGTTGTTCAGGGCAGCATATGGGCTATTAGTCAGAATGACATGGCAAGTGGGTGATATAAAGGTTTGGGTAAACGATAGGTCATGATAGATCTTTAAATATCTTTCTTCATAGAAAAGAAAAATTTAAAGATATAAGAAGTTTTCTAAATATCCATTTTGTAGGAGAATAAATAATTTCATGCTTATGATGGTGGATTAAATTCAGCCCTAATGTTCTGAAAGAATTAAAACTGTGTGTATGTGTACCAGAAGTCAAGCGCAACTTGTCAGTTTTTCTCCTTTCTTTAGTGCAAGAAAAACAAGACAAGAATAGAGCGCTCAACTGAGGCACAAAGACTGCTTTTCATCACAAAGGAATCAGGTAGAGATTCTCAGAGTCTCAACTCAACACATTTCGCAGGTTTTCTTTGTAATGAGCACATACAGGTTGATATTTATATTACGTGATGAGGTTGGCTCTTTTGGTAACTGAGGCTCTTTGAGGTAGACACGGGAGAGTAGACCTCCATGTTTTCTTTCCTTGGTTCCTTTTATGCTAACAGTCCTTGAGTCATGGCAACCAAAGCAACAACAGTAACTGACTGTGGATGTCTTGAAGAGTTTCTGGACAAAAATGCTTTACGTGTGGGTCCCCAGTAAAGACCTGGTGCTGCTGAGGAAGGTCTTATGCTCAAAAGGTAAGTGACCTGGGAAGGCATGAGTCACAGCCTTCTCCTCTCATGGTGGGCTTCTTGAAATGCTGCTTCAGTCTGTGCCTGGAAAGATGGCCCTGGTTTCTCTTGTGTTGGTGTATGGGTATGCTGAAAAATCAGATTCACACGCACGACGGTGAGAGAAATGGCTAAGTGGTTAAGAGTGTTTGTGTTCCTAACACCCACCTTAGGTGGAGGGTGATCATCTGTACCTTCAGATCCAGAGCATTTAATGCCCTCTCTTGGCCTCATACACAGGTACACACACACACACACACACACACTTACAACAAATAATTTATTAGATATAAATGAAATAATATATCCCAAGTATTATGTATCTGTGAGAATGTGTTCTCTATTTTGCCAACATGATGCCCACATAGCCATTTCATAATTTTTGTTAATTTCCATATTGCTCTTCTCCATGACAAGTTGGGTTTTTAAAGCACATTGTTCTTAACTACATGATCATGATGAATAGGAACAAATTAGACATATCACTCTATGCAGAAGGCAGTATTGACCTATTCTAAAATGCATTATCAGACCAATTTTAAAACACAAGAATCAAAGTAATTGATTGGTGGCTGTGGGAATGTTTGGCCATCAATATTTAAGTGTATTTTCAACTCTCTGTATGCAGTTAAGCAAACCTGCTTGAAGTCACACAAGCACAGCATTTAATTCAACAAAGTGTAAGGAATATTCTAAACAGCAAAGCTTAAAGCCACACTACTCTAACACTTCATATTAATAAGAAGAGAATGCTCTTCTTGCCAGTTGAGAAATGTCTTATCTTTCAAGATAATTTATAAAGTTGTTATTTCTTACCATAAACACACACACACACACACACACACACACACACACACACACACACAGAGTTACAGGAAAATTCCCAGCAGGAATTCAGAGCAGTAGCAAATACGTAAGAACAATACCAAACTGCCAAAGACTTCAGAATAAAAAATATATATTTAAAAAAAGATTAACAGAAAATTGTGGATTCTAAGAATGTAAAATGTTGGCGATAATTTTGACAGCCTTTCAAGATTAGCTACTTTACATCTGGGTTTTATATAAAACGTGCTAAGAGAGACAGTTATTATTCCTATTGCATTTTCATTTACTCCCATCATCTGACATCCCTTGTAATCTTCAAGCTCCTTTTGCTTAATATGTCACCAAGAGCAAACGCATGATTTCACTTGGCTGAGACCAACTGTAAGGAAAGTCAAAACATCGTGCACGCGGCCAGTCTTTTCTGCGCATGCGTACATTATAGTCAGGAGGCAGACTGAGAAATGAAATCAGGCTTCACACTAATTGCTCAGAAGTATCTCCCTGAATGAAAAGTCACCGATTTCTGTCATGGATGCCTTGCTTCTCAATTGCCCATTTAGTTTTCATGGTTGAGAGACAGATACTCATCCTTCTTCGGCAGATTTGGGGGCCCACTGAGCACATGGCAATCCGACTGATGTGTTACTCTGTTTGCAGATCTCTTAAAGGCCAGGGATGGAAGTCACCCAAATGATTCTCCCCCTCCACCCTTCACTTAACAAGCATAAGAATAAATGAACATTTCAAGTAGCAGCAAATATATTAACTGGAAACAAATAGGTTTCATTTGTAACGAGCACATACAGGTTAATTAACAGGAAGGAGCCTTTGTGTTGGAACACGGCTCCCTGAAGCTGCCCGGGCAGGTGCTGTTACCGGCCAATTGAGCTCTATAGGATAATTATGAAGTACCGGCATGCTCTTGTGTTTGTGAACAAAGTGCTGTCCACAATTTGCCTAAACCTATAAACCATCATCTGTGATCCTTAGCAGCAATTAAACGACAAACATCTCCTCATCAGAGACTTGGGAAAAACAAAACAAGACAAGAGAGCGTTTACTCAGGCAGATGGATATTTTGAACAGTTACTTTGAAGGCTACATTTTCAATAACAGAGCTTTAGACAGAAACATATTTGTATTACGCAAATGGAGAATAGGTTTTCCTGGAAGGGAAGCTAAAATCGGCTTATTGAGTAATCGAGGTGGTGCATATTTGGGGAGCTTTGATTGTAAAATGGCAGGGTGAATGGGCAGTTTATTCGAAAACACGCCCTCTCATTTCTTTCCCAACAACACCGTAAACTCCCTCCCCCACCCACGTTTTTTTCTATTGTTCTAGATACCTACCCAAATTTGAGAGAGGCTATGAAGAAGGTAGTGGAAGCTTCCTCACAGCATGGGGGCGGAAGTCTAATCAATACAGCACTCTTTCTCCAGGGCAAGTGGGTATAATTAGTTCTTTAAAAAGATGCTTATTACCGAAAATGATACATCAGCACAAAAAAAGTAATTTTAGACCTGAAGATCGGCTTCTATCACAAACTAATTGATCTAGAAGCTTTAAGAATGTAACATTTAAAATGCCTCTGTAAGCACGGCAACAGTGCCAGAAGCCATAAACCTCACTGAGTTAGTTCAATTAATTGTCTGGTTGGAAGATTCTGGAAAAGTTGCAGAAGCGCTTGGTTTTATAGTTAAGGTTCTTCTGGGCATTTAGATGCTCACGTTTAACAGTGTTGTCTGACCGGTTTGCAGAATGGGTAAAGCTGAAAGGCTACCCTATACCATTTAAAAATGCAATTTCAAGTGTACGAAATTCCCTCGGTTAAGGGGCATCGCTTTCCTTTTTTTTTTTCTTTTCTTTTCTTTTTTTTTTCCTTCAATGCCAAAATAACAGCATTTACAAATGTTTTCATGAACCGCGAGGCGCTACTTCTCCGTGTGTTTTACTGTAGTATTGGGTCAACAGCTCTCTTGAAAGAACAAAACCAACCCAGGGCCAAACAGGCAGGCAGGCCTAATTAAGCGCTCTGCAGCAAGGAAAACTCTCCTGCAGACAGCTACAACGGAATGGACCCCTGCTTTGTACTTAGCCGGGCTTCTCTCTACCTTTGCCACATTCCTCTGGATTTATTTTGTTTAATGAATTATTTAAACATGGCCATTTCACATCTGAAATTAATTTTCAAAGAAAAGGCAACAAGAGAAATAATCGCAAGTTAAACAGCTTGGAAACAGCTCCAGTTTTGGCAGATACTGAGAGCGCTAGCATCTCTGCTTCAGAACCTGCCTCTGGTGGTGGCAATGGCTTTGGGCCCCTGAGACTCAGCCTGTGTCCCAGCCAGGCGGGGAGGGCATGCAAATATCAAAGCAACTTTATTTTAGGTGGTATGTCTGTTTCTTTTATGTAAATTATAGGAATTAATGATCGTGGTTTCAAGTAGAGAAACATACTAGCCTATGGAGATCAAGGCATTTTAAAAAAATTGTTAAGGAATAACTTTCTTTTTAAAAGAATGGAAATCTTAGCCTCAATAACCACATGTACAAATAGTCCATAACAACTGTTTTATCTGGTTATCTTTTCCCTGTTAGCACATGGAACTGGGAATGGCTTCCAAAATTCACAGTATCATGATACTCTCCGTACTTACTGGAGAATAATTCAACTGGAATAGACATCAAGACATTAAATTCATCCTCTGCCCTCAGGTATGGCCTCGCTGCCGGAATCCATATTGAAATGTATTTCAATGGGCATGGCCTGATATGATATAACATGTTGTGATATGACATGATATGATACCGTATAACATGAAGTGCTTTGCTTTATCTAACAGGTTGAGAACCTGTCCTGGGTGGGAACAGAGGTTCTGACATCCAAGCCTCAATATCTGTACTGGAGAAATGAAAACATCAAATATGCAAAATGTATCTTTATTAGAGAGAAAAGTAGGTGTGTAATGGGGAAACAACTTGAAGTGTTGTCCTCTCCGTTTGACATTTCACAATCCTCCTCTGAGAACGGCCTTTCTAACTGCACAAATAGCAATTTCCACTCCATTACTATTATCCCAAGGAAGAATTACCTTGAAAAAAAAATCAATGTTCTAAAATGTAGTGGTATAGAAGGGTATCACTTAGTTTTAAGATTAGGCTAAGGTACTCAGTCTCATTTTGTTTAAAGAAAGATCACGAAGGTGCATAGCCAGGAAAGTTCTGCCTGGTGAACCATTAAAACCACTGAAGACTATTAACTGAAATTTCTCAAGGCAATCTCTTTGCCAGGTTGCCAAGAAAAGACGATTCTGACATGAAAGTTTGTTTTGCCAGCCTCACACGACAATGAAGAAAGATACCGTCACAGTTCAGAGAGGCCAAGCAACAGGGAAAGTGAGCCCAGCTGCCTGAGCTGTGTAGCTAGAAAACAGAACTAAGATTCAAGTACAAGATCAAAACATATGAACGATAAAATGTCTTTTAATGAACTAGAACTTCTCTGAGATCCCAACATCGGTTTTTTTTTTTTTGAGTATGCGTGCTTTTAAGCTCTTCCAGAACACCTTTCTGTTTTTAATCTATCCCCAACTCTGCTTCAGACGAGCAAACATCACTTAGATCTGCTAATGGGCAGAGAAACCTATGTCCTTACCCTGACCACCCAATCTATCTCTCTCAGATGACTTCTGCACTCTCATCTCTCCACATCCACTGTGCTTTCCAAGTAAATATTTTATGCTCAAGGGAATCTTTGGTTGAAAAAAAATCTAAACTTAACTGAGCAATTTCCCCCTGCTGTCCCTTGCAATAAAATCATACGTTGAAAATAATGACAATATGGGATTTCATACAGTAAAATTATGTTCTGTACATTGCTAGCTTTCAAACACCATAAAACAGAATGCTACGGTACTTAAAACTAGAGGCTGTTAGCATAATTAGTAGTGTACTGAGAAGGAAATTATAAATGATTGTACTACATTGTGAAAAATAATTAAAATAATGGCTAATCATGTTTTAAAATTATGTAATGAAACAGTTACTTAATGTTATATATGCTAAGTGACAGGAATATTGTTAAGTCAGTGAACTAAAAAGACGCCTTAAGGAAATCCTACACTCTCAACATTACCTGCGAGCATTGAGCGTGAGTGAGTGCTCAGGATCATTTAAACTGGCTGCTTCAAGGCTGGTGGCTGGCTCAGGAAAGCACATTTTGCCTTACATGCTCTATACTTTGCTTCAAGTGCTTTCTCCTTCTACCAGCTTAATAAAGACAGTATGCTTAGAAGTTTCAAAAAGAGGTTAAGAAGCACACGCACACATGTGCACACATACAGATACATGTGCATACAAACACAGAGACTTACACAGTGCACACACAGGCATATACACAGATACACATTTCACACATACACACAGACTCACACGCAGACACATGTACATCAAATGCAGATCAAATATAACATACAGGGAAATATAAACATAACTAATGGAAACATAATTTATGACCCCAGGGTGGGATCATAGTATAAGAACAGATATCATAGCATTTTGTCATGCGTGCCACACTAGCATAGCAACAGGTCTTCCAACAGTCATTCAGAAACAGTGCAATAAGTGAGTAAAAGAACCAAGATGGAAATCTGTGCAATAAGCATGCTAATATACACACCTGAATGCATCCTGTCTGGCTTGGAACCCTCAGATTTATAGTTGAGAAGGTTCTGGTGTGGATCCTGCATGCTGTACAATTCTCACCAATCCCCTGGACCACACATGGACAATAAGAGGTCTGGGGGAGACCCCAGCACAAACTACACACCCATTACCCCTCTAGCATCTTCAGTTTCCCAGCGTCTGCCTCCAGGGCAAATTTCTATCCCCCTCCTCCTCCAGACTCCTTAGCATTTTTTGTTTTCTTTACACTTAAATAGACTCTACTAGAGCTAGCTGTGTGTGTCTTAGGCTTGGAATCAAGTCTCACTCACCAACTCTGATTGCAAATGGGACATCAAAAGGGTTTCAATGGAAAGAAGGCATGAAGTCCTGGGAAGGAGAAATGAGACTGAACAAGGCCCAGGGCTGGAGGCTGTGGCAGCTGGGTACGTGAAGGGAACTTCAGAAAAGACATAGACATACCCTTAAATTTCCCTTAGCTGTCTCCAGTTTGGTCTGTGTGAGACTAAATAATACACGTGTTGAATTAAAGCTGACTTTTTGACTGTCACAGTGTTAGTTACCTGTCATAAATAAAAGAAAGGCAGTTTTCTCACCTGCTTGCTAACTTTTTCTTTGAAAGTCTTAGACTTGTAGAAAGATTGCAAGAATCATCTGAAGAATTCTCTTAAATGTAATTCCTCCAACACCAACAGTTGCTCAGGCCTCTTGTTTGTTTTGTTTTTAACTGATTATGAAGATGAAGCCCATCTATTTCTAAAGATTTTAGTTTATATTTTTATAAAAATGGTAATTTTTATGCATCCACAACATGGCAAAACCAGGAGACTAAGATTAGGACAGATTTAGCTGATTAACTGAATGTCTTAAGAAAGAAACCCAATGGTCCAGAACTGTGATTGCCTGTCATGTCTCTCTCTCTGTCTCTTTTTTCCCCAAGACTTCAGAGAAAGTACTTTCCTTTTTATTTTGAGGAAAATGAAGTATTATTGTGTAGCATTTGGGGCTTGTGATATATAAACTTAAACTCACATTAATTGCTTAGGAAACAAAGATTATTCGTAGTGTAGGCTGAAGCATCCTCAATCAATAATTTTTATTTGTATAAAGATACTAGCATTTTTAATTTTAAAATTATAATACAAGTACATCATTTTCTCCCTGCTTTTTCCTCCCTCCAGCTCTTTCCATATACTCTATCCCCTTGCTCACTGTCAAATTCATTGCCTTTACTTATCAAATTGTTGTTACATATTTCCCTACTGTATAAACAGTCTGCTCAGTACACATAAGTTATGTGTATGTATATGATTTTGGGGTTGACCACTTAGCATTAGATAACCAATAGAGGGCTCTCCCTAGGGAAGACTATTTCTCTCACTCTTACGTTCCTTGGTTGACCATAGGATTTGTCGTTCTTTGGTTTTGTTGTCTAGGCTTGAGGCCTCATGAGCTCTCTTCCCCTCCCATTTTAGCATGTCTAGTGCTGTCATCCTCGTTCAGGTCTTGTGCAGGCAGCCACGTTGACATGCTGCTTCTGACATTCTTGGTCGACACCATCTCACAGCCAACCTCCCATTTCTCCAGCTCTTACAATTTTTCCACCCTGTCTGAGGCTATGATCTTTGAGACTTAGGCACAGGAGTTGGGTTACATATATGACTGTCATGTCTCTTTAGTCCTTGAAAACCTGGGACAGATTTTAGGTTTCCATTTGCATTTTGTGCTACCGACTTTGTAGATTTTAGAACATGCCAACTATTTTTGTAGAATTTGCCTCGTTTCGGTTCATTTTAGCATTTCTTCAAAAGCTTACCTGTAGTTTGTGGATTTAGTAGGCCCCACTGATATGAGGAAACACAAAGAGATGTGAAAAGGGCCTGACACTGAAGCTTTGCTGCTGCAAGACGGAGAGTTCTTATGTTGCTTCACGTCTACATTCCCATGTTGCAGAGGGATAAACCTTTGCCAGTCAGTTGTAGGTCCCGGCAATGATTCATTCTGGACCCAGTTTTTATGACAGCTGCCAAATGATGATTTTCTAATTTGCTAATTTCATTCACATTTATCAGTTGTCTCCTTAACCTTGTTTGCTGATACAGTCACACTGCCTTGCACCCGCTGAGTTTTGCTGAAGACCAATGAAGACTATTCCTGTCATTAGCTCAAATGGGCAGTTCTCTCACTTGGCTTCTGCGTCTCACTTGGTTTTGACCTGTTTCCGGGTGTTTCTGTTTACCTCTTGTATTCACATCCCTGTCAGTCTCATATTTTTGGTCCTGTTCATTTTGTTCTGTGGCATAAAACACTCTGGTCCTTCAGTAAAGAGTGTCACCAAATGTGCAGTTAAAACATGGGGGCACTCTTTTTACATCTCAGCTGTTTGGTGTGTGAGTGTGTGGAGGTCAGTTGAGACCTTGGAAGCATCCGTTTCCTCCTCTTACGACGTGAGTTCCAGGTACCTTCACACGCTGAGCCATCTTGGTGGCCCTCGGCTACTCCTCTGAAACTTCCCTTTGAAATCTTTATCCTTCATAATTTAATTTTATACGGAGCAAACCCCAACAACAACCAAAGCCACCAATTTAGCAGTGAGTGCCTACATGCTTCTAATTAAGCCTGTGCACCTTTCTTTCCCCCTAACCACTTGTAGCTTCAGAAGTGAGTTTGATTTTAGGGGGAGAAAAAGAAGTTTGGTCGACAGAGACAATGTGAAATAGAAAGTTGAGGAAAGGTCTTGATGAGCACAGCAACACTGCAGTGTTTTCTGTGCGTTACTGTCAACTTTCTGTCTTGTTAGAACTACACGCGAATGAGGCTAGGACTCTTCTGGAAGACGGGAGTGGGCAGCAAGCGGAATGAGGGGCCCCTGCCCAAGAAATCTTAAACAATCTGCTCTGAGGAAGCACAAGAACAATGACTTACTGTTTCTTCTCCCCACACACTTGCTTCTCCATGCATATTTAAAATATAAGATATCAGAGCTTCTGATACTGTTTTTGATTAAGATATACACACCCCAAAGCAACACACATGGAATACATACCTTGCCTTTGTGACTGTCTTTTCAAACACTTTTCATACAAACTATGAGAGAAGCATGTACATAGTCGCAGGTCATAGGCCCTCCAAACTCCTGTAGTTGGGTGTCCAGCTTCTTAGCAAAGATATGTCATTTTGTTCTTATTTTTATAGCCAGGATATTGAAGGCTATGGCAACATCACCGATCAACTGTAAGATGGAGGAGTTTAAGCCGAGTATAATTCTTAAACTCATTGTCTGGACACAAAAATGTGATAACAGTTGTTCAGAAATTAGCCTACATGCTTTTTGTTGTTTGTTTGTTTGTTTAATTATGTAGCTTTAGAGAGCCATGACATGGTCACCATCTGCCTTCCCTCACTGGCAGAGGCCCGACTCCTCTTGTTGAAGCACCATTTCTCAGGCTCTAAGAAGTTTGGAGAATGACAACTAGGGAAAATACAGGCAACCAACCCTTGCTCTTAAAAATTGTAGCCCTGTCCGGCTGCTTATGGTCTGTCATGAACCATTACAGTTGAGCGAGCTCAAAAGCAAACTCGGAGTTTCAAGAATAGCAGCCACTGGAGTACATTTACGGATTGTATTCTCAACCCACTGCGTCCCCGGGGAAGAAGGAACAGCACAAGTCGAGTGTTAGTTGTTTTCCTTCTGTGTGGTTTTACATAAAGCAGAACTGCAAGTCTGTGAACATGCTCACCTGTCATACCCGTGGTGACCAGAAGGTGGCGCGGTCTCAACATTGACCAAGGACTGTCAGCATCAATGTTGAATATAAGCAGATTTATTTATAAAGAAAACTGCTTCTTAGGATGTGTATATATATGTTTTTGTGCTTGGTCACAACTATACACATACAATCTTTTTTCCACTTCTAGAAATAGAAAATTGCTTGTTTTTATTTTTTTAGACTTTCTGTTTTTAAAAATACCCACACAGATACCCCCTCCTTGCTGCCCCCCCATGTCATACTCATATTTTATTTGGTATTTTTTCCAAGTCCTCACTCCGCAGCCTACGTTGTCTGGTAACTCATTTCATAGACCAAACTGGCCTCCAACTCATGGCAACGCTCCTGCCGTTCCTGCTGAATGCTAGAAACACAGGCCTGAGCAGTTATGTCTGGGCAAAATGAAATTCTAGTATTTTAAAACCTTTTTTTTTTTGGGTGATGTTATGGATATAACCTAGGATCTTGTGCACCTTAGGCAAATCCTCTACTGTATAGCTCTCTCCTCCACCGTTATTTTGCTTCGTGCTTTAGAAAGATCTGAATGAGGCCCTAATTATCTTGCTGCAAGAAGCAGTTGGTTAATGAAGCCTACACAGAGCCCTGTGATTTGATTTTTGCTTACATTTGATGTGTGGCTATCATACGAAAAAGACCATACTTTTACATCCGTTCACTAGAAGAGTTTGGTTTTGTTGTTGTTGTTGCTGTTTGTTTTTTGTTTTTTAAATCAATTAACAAAATGTGCCTGTGCATTATTTTTAAGGAGGGTCAACATTACAAACATGTCAAACACTGGACTTATATAGCATCCCGCTGTACCAAACTGAAAAGGGCATGCGTCTGAAAGTGGCTTTGTGCTTCATTCCAAGAAAGGGAAGCGTGCCATCGCAGTTTGTGAAACCGGGTTTAGAGCGTCAGCGGCTTTGCTAGTCAAACTGAGCCATGTTTAAACAAGCGATCAATGCTTAGTCACAACTTGCGAACGCTAGCAAATGCAACCATCTCTTTTGAAGCTGCTAAGGGAGCTTTCTAGAATTAGGCAACGTTGAACTAGGAATAAAACCAATTTTTGTGTTGTACTTTTTTGCATTTGTCTCTTACTCATCCAGGAGGGAGACAGAAAACACAGCTCTTTGCTTTCCGCCCCCTGTCCCTGTTGCTACGTTGCCCAGGGATTCCAAGTGTCCGTATTCCTGTCTTCTCAAGCTCTTCCTGGCACCCAGCCTTGGGACACTGTCTCCTCTGGCCCACCAGCTGAGAGCCTTCCCGAACCCTGATTTCCTCCCATCCTCTGGGCAATGTGACTGTCAGAAAGCTTCTTGGGAAGGGCAGCCTCTCTGGCTGTGTTTGTTTAACCCTTCTACAGACCTAAAAGCGTTTCAAAACAACTGAATGGAGTGGTCACTCACTCATATGGCATTCAAGAAGGAACACAGAAGAAAGTCTGTGTGTGTGTGTGTGTGTGTGTGTGTGTGCTTAACAACAGCAGACTCAAAAATAATGATTCATTCCTTTGGGCATCTCCTTTCTCTGACTTAAGCCCCCATCAAAAAATATAAAAAGAAAAAGATATTGCCAAAAGCCACCTTCTAGAAATATGTTTTTTTTATAGTATGTAAAAACCGAGACCTGAGAGTAGCCCAGTGACTGAGATCTAAAGATTCAGGATTCTTCTTTTATTTAAAAAAACATTTTAAAATTATTTAAAATAGAAAGGCAGTTGTTCCTCAGGGAGCCCAGAAGTTTTACCTTGTATGTCCCAGCCTGAACTTTCCCTGCTTTAGAATCTACTGTTCTCTGCTTTCATCTCCACTCCTGCCATAAACAAGAGAAATGAGAGCTCCCCCTCACACTGACTCTGTGACATTTTGACTCTTCCCTCAGGGTCCTGAAATATCCCAGCATATGCCTAGTCTGGCGCAGCTCAGAGGACAGCAGGCTCTGGGGACACCATATGGCCACAAGCCTGCCTGTTCCCCAGAGGCATACCGGGGCTTCAGGTACTCGGGCCTGGCCTCCAAGTGATGCTGGTCTCAAGGCTCAGAGTCGGATCCAAAGAAATCCTCTGAGGATGGAAGTCCATTCACACACGGCTGAAAATAGTTGCTCCATCCCGGAAGTGTTTCAGAAAATTCCACTGTTTTGTCATCCTGGCTTGTGAATAATGAATTAGAGCCTCTGGCGCCCCCCAGTGAGAGGTAGAAAATGACGGTTTCTGTAAGGGCAAAAGGGAGGCGAGTTGCCCTTCCTCCACAATATAGCCTCGGCTGGCTGCTTTAGGACGCAGGAAGTTTTCTTCCTCTCCAGTTGGCTCCAGTAGATAAAGGAGAAAGTCTTTGAATTATAGATCCTCTTCTTGGCTTGCGATTCATGCCCAATTATTTTGAACGAAAGCTTTTTAGTTTCTCTGAAGTTAAACGTGGGTGATGGAATTTCATACTGTAACATAGTGTTTAGTGAGCCAGAGGGACAAAGACAAAGGAAACCGAGTGTCCTCAGGGATTTCTGTGGCTGGAGTAGCGGGAAGAAAGATCTTGAAGAGGGCAAGTCAGCAGACTATGACGGTGTTACTGTGCCAGGCAGAACGAAGTGTTTTAACGTAAGGTTAGTTTTGCCGGAGGAAACCAAAGAAGACTTAGTAGAGGAGGTGATGATAGGGTGCATATGTTATGCACAACCCGGCGAGAGCTTGGCTTCTTTCCTCAGTGGAGCGGTCATTTGAACTGGAACACAACCTCGAGCCTCTTGTGGCCAGTGAGAGTCTTCATGGAGGAGAAAAGCCACTCCACCTTCTGTGAGTGAAGGCAGAAAGCAAGTGTGGTGGTTCACAGTAATGGTGAGGGACTTTTGAGATTAGGTCTGTGAGGTGGAAGAACCATGCCGAATGTGATGATACCCTTCCATGGGCAAGGATCCAGCTTGAATACAATGGAGAAAGCAGGCTGGGCAATGACATTTGTCCTTTCCTTTCCTCCTTTCTTGTCCTGTCCTGTCTTTTCCTTCCCTCTCCTCTCCTCTCCTCTCCTCTCCTCTCCTTTCCTTTCTTTCCATTCTCTTCCTTCACTCTTCCTTTCCTTTCTTCCCTTCTTTTTTCCTTTCTTTTCCCTTCCTTTCTTTTTTTGATTCTTTTTTAAATTATTATTTTTTGTATTAATTACAGTTTATTTACTTTGTATCCCAGCTGTAGCCCCTCCTCATGCCGTTCCATTCCCACCCTCCCTCCCTCATCTCCTCTTTAAATCTACTTGTGGGGGAGGTCCTCCTCCCCCTCCATCTAATCCTAGTTTATCAGGTATCTTCAGGACTGGCTAAAATGTCCTCCTCTGGGGCCTAGCAAGGCTGCTCCTCCCTTGGGTGGGAGGGGGCAGATCAAAGAGGCAGCCTTTGAGTTCATGTCAGAGATAGTTGTATCCTAGGGAACCCACTTGGATACTGAGCTTCGATGGGCTACATCTGGGCAGGGGTTGGTTGGAGAAACAGTCTCAGAAAAGACCCCTGGGCCCAGATATATTTGGTCCTTGTGGAGTTCCTGTCTTCTCCAAGTCGTATTAACT
>CM053745.1:48059497-48073209 GCA_028658305.1 Pachyuromys duprasi | reverse complement strand
GAATGGCTAAGATCAAAAACTCAAGTGACAACACATGCTGGAGAGGTTGTGGAGAAAGGGGAACCCTCCTCCATTGCTGGTGGGAATGTAAACTTGTACAACCACTCTGGAAATCAATTTGGCGCTTTCTCAGACAATTAGGAACAGTGATTCCTCAAGACCCAGCTATACCACTCCTAGGCATATATCCAAAAGATGCTCAAGTACACAACAAGGACATTTGCTCAACCATGTTTGTAGCAGCTTTATTCGTAATAACCAGGACTTGGAAACAACCCAGATGTCCCTCAGTTGAGGAATGGATGCAGAAATTGTGGTACTTTTACACAACGGAATAATACTCAGCAATTAAAAACAAGGAAATCATGAAATCTGTAGGCAAATGGTGGGACCTGGAAACGATCATTCTTTTTTTCTTTCATTTTCTCCTCCTCTTTTTCATCCTCGTCCTTCTCCCTCTTCTTCTTTTCCTCTTTCTCTTTTTGTTTTTGTTTATTTATTTATTTTTGAAACAAAACTTCTCTGTGTAGCTCTGACTGTCCTAGAACTTGCTCTGTAGACCAGGCTGCCCTCAAACTCAGAGCTCTGCCTGCCTCTGCCTCCTGGGATTGCCACCACCACTTGGCATCACCTGACAACTGGTGCAGTGTGACCTGCTGGCTTATGGTGCTAGCATTGTGTCTTTCCCACCTTAATGGACCGTGTCCCCTTAAATCATCCCATGGAATAAACTCTTCCTCCCTTAACTTGTTTCCTGTCCAGTATTTGGTTCAAGAAAACTGTTGCAACAGAGTAAAAAATAACTAAAACATACAAAAAACAGAAACAAACAGTCACAAGCAGGAAAGTAACAATAAAGATAAAATAGAAAAGGATGAGAAACTTTAGGAAACATATTGAGCACAGGAATAGAAACTTAGAAAAATGCAAAATGAAGTCATAATATTGTTCATTACCGTCTTAAAACTCTGGGATTCCTCTCTGAGTACTGGAGGGCACTATGAAAGCTGCCAAGGATGGCAGTCAGTATGTCCTACCTGGCTGTGATGCTCACCATGGCAAGATTTCCCTAAGACCTGGAGAATGGTGCTTGCATCTTAAAGGTAACCAACATGTCTAATTGGACTCAAAGTCCAGCAACAGGAAGGAAGTCGGGGCTGGTTACTGGAAACCTAGCCAATTATCAGCAGCTACTAACATTACACATCTTAGAGGAGAACCTACTACCATGACTTTCTTTTTTGTTTCTTTGTTCATTTATGACTTCTTTTTTTCTGTTTTTAAAATTTTTATTTTTATTAATTACAATTTATTCACTTTGTATTCCCCCTGTAGCTCTCTCCCTTTTCCCCTCCCAATCCCTCCCTCCCTCCTTTTCTTCACCCATGCCCCTTCCCCAGTCCACTGATAGGGGAGGTCTTCCTACCCTTCCATGACTTTCTTAAACCAGAATAATTCTTAACATCATTTTAAATGGGTATCCTTGTGTCCACAGACAAGTGTAGTTTTTATCTCTCTTAAAAGAAACTTCCCTTTGCAACAGACAGATATCATTAAAGAAAACCACAATTAATCAAAATGCAGAGAGCAACTAATGATGAGATGTACAAGCCCAGCTGATCCATCTACAGCATGATTTCTGTACTTAAGGCTCAGAGAGCAGCAAGGTAGTGAGGGAGGAAAGAGTGTATGGTCCTGAGAACCAGGACGCTTGCTTCAAAGTTATGTTCCTAGAAATCACAAACAAAACTCATGCATAACACCTCAACACTTTGGCTGCCTAAACAAGACCTGAAGAAGGACATCAACAGACTGCTGATGTGGAAGGGAGAAACCTCCCTGGGTCCTATGCTTAAACGAAGAACTATGGGCAACTAAGGGATGCTGGGAGTAGGAGAAATAGTTTTTCTAGGGATGAGCTTCCTCATTAATTACCCAACACAAAATGGTCAGCCCTGAAATTATATACGTACAAGTATCAAGAAACTCAGCATGTTCTCATTTGTGTACATTAATAACAATTAAAGAAAAAGAAGTTATGAATTTGAGTAGAAGCAAAGGGGAAATGCCAGAGGTTGGAGGAAGAAACAGGATGGGGAAAATGATATGCCATTATATTCTAATTAAAACATTGAAAAGCTCCGAGATAATCTGAATATCTTGTTTCTTGTGGTAGAGGAGTAGAAACTGTGATTAATGCCATTCTTCTAGCAAGGAGGATCTGGTGATGAGAAATATTTACACCTACATAGCTTTTTTCCTAGGATGCTGACTAATTGACATTAGTACAAATTCTAAGTGCTTAGCGGGTATTGCTATATTTTCATGCTTCCCAACTGAAGGTGTAATAATCAGACAGCCTCACCCGAGCATCTGTTGTCCTTATCCTCTGAATATATGCTTCAAGTCGGCCGTCACTAAAGGCTTACATGAACCACAGAACCATCACACTTTTCTTTCTTACATGCTAATAGCTCATAATTATCCCTCAAGTCAATATGGTTGACATTTTCATTCTGCTTATGATTCTTAAACTATGTATTACTAGATTGGAACTCAAGGCTTCCATTGTTTGATATCTATGAAACAAGAAAGGGACAGCCAGTTTTCACCTGAGCACTGGTACTCCAAAAGAGATATAGTACCAGCACTAAGGAAATTATACTATGACAGGTTAAGTCACATTGCAGCGGTGATTCTAAAACACACTGTCTTTATTCAAGGTGAGTTTATTTCTAATTTACATTTGATGAGACTAGATTTTCATGCATGCCCACATTCTTTTCTGTTCATGATCATTAAAGTAGAATGAGCACTGTGTGAACACATCTACTGTTTCCTAAAATTTCTGTCTAGACTTTATCTAACTGCATCTATTTCATTGACTGAAGTCAAGACACGTACACATAACTTTGAATTGGGCAAGGAAGTGCCATCCTAGAAAACACATAGCAGGAGAGAAGAGATGGAATGTTTCTGAACAGCTCCAACAGTTTATCAAAAGCATCGTTCCTGCTGAGAGAAATTGCCTCTTTAGGTTACTACAAAGTTTGAGCTAATAGTTACCAGAACATGAAATGTGGTCATTTGATCCATGCCCTAAGTTATCCCTCAAAAGAGCTTTGAGGTTGGGATACAGGGGTAAAACAATATCCCTTTCTCAAGAATTTTGCAGACCAGTGGCAGGAGGAGAAAATGATAAGTATACAATCACAGTAGTTTGCAATTGTTGCTGGAATAAAAAAAAAAAAGAAAAGAAAAGCAGAAAACAAAAACCACAGAAGCAATGGGCTTGCAGGAAAGAAGGATTTAAAAGACTCATAATGGTGCTATTAAGAGTATTTGGTGGCTGATTAGTCAGTTATTTTTCATGAAAGACAAATATTGGGTGATTCTAAGCTTTTAGGTTTGGTTAATTGGTTAAACTTTGATACATTTGAGAAAGGGATAATAGAGTTAAGAACAATCCTGGGAAATATAAGAGATAATGTACAAATTTCATTTTGTCTAAAACACTCTTGAGTACTGCTGGGAGACTTGAATGGTGATGAACAGTGTTATTTAAGCACAGACGTAGTGATGGTTTGAATAGACATGGCTCTCAAAGACTCCTGTGTTTGAATGTTTGGCCCGTAGGAAGTGGCATTTTCAATAGGTGTGGCCTTGTTAAAATAGGTGTGGCCTTGTTAAAATAGGTGTGGCTTTGTTGGAGGAAGTACGTCACTGTCGGGGCTTAGCATTGGGTCTCTTATACTGAAGCTATACCCAATGTGGCACACAGTCTCCTTCTGCTGCCCTTGGATCAAGATACAGAATTATCAGCTCCTTCTGCAGCACCATGTCTGCCTGCATGCGGCCATGTTTCCTGCCATGATAATGATGGACTAACCCTCTGAAACTGTAAGCCAGTCCCTATTAAATGTTTTCCTTTATAAAAGTTGCCATGATCATGGTGTCTCTTCACAGCAATAAAACCCAAACTAATACAGTTCATACAACTCAACTGAATCTTCAAAGAAACCAGAAACTTCCACTTCACTGACGTCTCCTAAAGAAAGCTGTTTACACATAGCCAAACAACTGCTCTCAGAATGACTGCTATGGAAAGTACTTTGCAAGATACTTTATATACAAAGTTCAATAAGCAGAATCCATAGTACTTAGGAGCTATATTTATGGTTGTATATCAATATAATTATTCTGTCAAATGACCCATATTGTAAGAGAAGTGCAAGCATGTCTGGGAAACCAGCAGAAAACAATGGTGTTCAGTGTTCAAGAAGTGATGTCTAAGCCTAGTGTACAGAATTGGATAGAAGTTCTTTGGGCACAACGAAACCTTTGGTTGATAAAACCTGAGGCTTAGATCTTTTATCCATCATTTTCTCATGTGAATCACTTAACACCCGCTGTTTTTGGGGGGTTGGTAATTAGAATGATGCTTACAGAAGTTCTACAGTGTCTGGCTGAGGTACTTCTGAGAAGTAAATACATTGGGGCACTGAGACCAAGGGACAGCAGACACACACACAGAAGCTCAACAAACACCAGTTATGAGGATTGCCATTGGTAGAGATTGGATGGGGGAGAATTATAAATAACAGATTTAGAGAACATAGATGTTTATGAAGTCCAGCCAGCAAGGTAATTTGGAAATTATAAGTAACACACCTTGGCTGGTGTTTAAACTGTGAGGCAGGAAGTAGCCATTAATAGAGGGGAAATAACGTAGCTTTGGGGTTTATTACACACATAGGGACAGCTATTTATCATTCTTAAATAAATATTTTAATTTCCTTTAAATTATGTGTGTGTGTGTGTCTGTGTGTGTGTGTGTGTGTGTTTAGGAGGTGGTGATGTGCACATGAGTACAGGTACCTGAGGAGACCAGAAGAGGAAGTCAAGTGTCCTAGAGCCACAGTTGCATGCAATTGTGAGCCACCTGCCATAGATGCTGAACTGATCTCTGGTCCTCTGCAAGAGCAACAATACTCACTCCAGGCGCCATCTGCCCAGTCTTATTTATGAGGTTTAAGAGAGTGAGAGAGGATGGTGTTTCTTTTATGAAGCATTCTTACCAGGAGCCTTTTGAACTGGGAGGAGAACTAATGGCCAGTAAAGCACTCAATATAGGAACACTTGAAATCTGTGTGTAAAACTATACAAGGTCAGAAATGGACTAAGACGGCCAAGGATGGACTTAGGAGGTTGAGCCTCAAAATACTTAGGGAGAAAAGCAAATATATCATTGCCATTGGATGGAACCATGCCGACAGAGGGATGGTTCTGGGCACCAGAGTGGTTAAAGCACCACCACTTTAATCAGCCCTTAGTGTGTAAGTAGAGACTTAAGCATGGTGGATTTGTTGCTGTAGTTTCAAGACTTCTGAATGGAGATGCTGAAATGTAGCTTGGAAAACTTAGAGCTATAGCTGATGTCAACAGCACAAACAAAATCGGGGGCAGGGGAGGGGGGTGAGCCACAGGAGCATGTTCCATGAGGAAAGCCTAATGCTGGGACAAAACTCTAAAGAGCCCCAGCAACCAAAGGAACAGAAAGCAGTGAACTGCATATGGAAAGCTAGGAACATGGCGAAAGAGTTTTCCTTCAAGGGAAACTGTGGTTAGAAAGTAAAGGAGCAAGTGTTTATTAAGTTCTTTTTATTTTTAGTAGCTTACAAATGATTAGGTTTGATCAAAGTGTTTTAGATACACATTTGTTTTTATTGTCTTTCTTCCCCTTTATTCCTCCTCCTTCCTTCCATGTGTCCCCCTCCTCCCATTAGCTTTCTTTCCTCCTTCCTGTCACTTAGAAACTTTTTGTCCCTATTCCATGTTTCCCTCAACACCTCTTGTTTTCCTCTTGTAGTCTCTATCTAGTTTTATTGTATGTACTCATACACACACACAGATACACATGCATACACACACACACTCACACATTAACAGTCAGAATCTGCATATGAGCATGATGTCTAGTATTTCTGATACTGGATTACCTCACTTATATATTCATTCTCAGGTTTAGTCCTTCTTACAAATTTTCTAAGTAATGAAGTAAAAATCCCTTTGTATATCTATGTATTTGTACACACATTTTCAGTATGTCTATGGACATCTAGGTTGGTTTCATTTCCTTGCTATTGAGACAGTGTCATAACAGACATGGAAATCTCACCATCTTCTTTCACTAGCATTGCAACCTACAAAGACAAATTCACAGAACACTGGGAATGATACGGACTGAAGACTGTCACTGCATTTAGCAGGAAGGAGTTCCAGTGGCCACCTAGATGTGACTGGCTTCTATAGATTTTAGATACAAGGTCTTGAAAACAACAGAACAAAGAATAGATGGTGACTGAAACAAAAGAAATAGTAATAGTAGATAAGTTGAGCAAATATAGAAAAATGGGTAGAAGAGAAGAATAGGAGGAAGTGAAAACAGTAAGGAAGAGAGAGTGGTCAGGTTTAGGCTGACAGATTTGCACAGTAGAAGACAGAGTGAAAGGATTATTCAAATAAGCAGTACCCTGAAATCATAGACATACAAGTAACATTATATGGACTGAGAAGGCTTTATTTATGTACTTAGCAATATACGTGAATATATGAGTGTGTATATAATTCTGTATATAGAGAAAGTGGGTACATAAAGTGGGTCAGAAAGAGGAGAGGGGAGGAAGAAATGATGTTAAATTTTAATTTCAAAATAGTTTGCATTAAAATAAGCAATACATTTATATGTAAATTTTGTTTAAAGAGTTTACTTATACTTGATAATCATTGGTAAGTACTTATATTCCCACTTATTTAAAAAGTTGTTAGTTTTGCCTTATGGAATATACGTAAAATAGCTGTTTGTCTGTAGAACATCTAACATCTGAGTTAGATGTTCTCTCATCTCATCTCTCATCTCAAGGCTGACACATTTTGAGTCTTTCTCTTTAGAAGCGGTCACATTTTTTACGCGCTCTTAAGGCTGGCTAACTGTGGTTAGAAGCCAGATATTTTCAGTATTATATTACGTGCACTAAAATCACCAGGAAAATGTAATCATTGTCATTATCCCCCTGGCTTCTGTTTCAGTCCTTGTCCTGACTGTCCCTCAGTGATGGACTGTGACCTGGAAGTATAAACTGAAATAAACTCATTCCTTCCAAAGTTGCTTTTGGTAGTGGTGTTTATCATGGTAACACAGAGCAAAACAAAAGGCCACACAAACCTCCTCTCCTTCCCTGCCTCATCTGCACTGGCCTTCTTGAGCCTTTTAAAGATGGAGAGAGCAAAACTGGGTCCTGCAGAGACTGATACCCCAACCAAGGACCATGCATGGAGAGGACCTAAAACCCCTGCTCAGATGTAGCCCAAAGACTCAGTCTCCAAGAGGGTTCCCTAGTAAGGGGAGCAGGGACTGTCTCTGACATGAACTCTGGCTGACTCTTTGATCACCTCCCCCCACCCCCGGGTGGGTGCAGCCTTGCTGAACCACAGAGGAAGATGATGCAGCCATCCCTGATGAGGGTCAGATAGAAGGGGAGGAGGACCTTCCCTACCAGTGGACCAGGGGAGGGACATAGGAGGAGAAGAGGGAGGAAGGGTGGGAATGGAAGGAGATGAGGGAGGGGGCACACTTGGGATACAAAGTGAATAAATTGTAATAAACAATAGTAAAAATACCAAAAAAAAATGGTGGACGCATTTCCATCCCAGGGCCATTGCGCTTGCTGTCCTCTGCCCAGGTCTCTATTTCCATATCAGGCATATCAAACAGCACCCATTGCCCCTCCATGTGAATGACCCTCCCCTTATTGCATTAGCTCATGGTTTGTATGGTTTGTATGATTTGTTTTGAGTGCTTGTAATGGTCTACAACTATACTCTTTGCTTGTTTGTATCTGCTAGAGTGAACACAAAGCCAGAAATTTCTCAAGTCCAAGTATTAAAACTCCCTTGTTTGACTACTATACTTATGGCACAGAAAACAGAGCTCAGCATATAACAGATGCTGGGAAAATCCTAGTTTCAGGTTCTCAATCATCATCATGAAAAATGAAATCCTCTCAAATGATAGAGTGGCAATGTCCTCCAATGATCTGAACAAAGGGAAACCGTGACCAAAATAAAGCTAAAAGTTAATATTTTGCACTTTAAAAGATTTTTATCTATTCTAGAGTTGAAAATTAATGTAACTCAATAAGGTTTGCAAAATCCATATGAATTCTCTTCAGTCATACAAAGAAAATATTCTACCACTCAGAGGCAGACACAGAGATCCCAAGAAGGTATATTTTACATTGTTTTTCTTGTCATGGTTCCTAGGGATGTAGAATTAGTGACAGAAGAAAAAAAATTGCAAATCATAGGAACAGACTCACAGAATATTTTCTTCCATTCAATGTCCAGCATATTTTAAGGAGTATTTACATCATTTCCAGCATTTTAATCCACTTAATATATTACAGAAATAAATTCCTCATTGTTACACTTTTTAGCCCTTTAGAAGAACAAAATGGGGTTTAGGCAATGGAAGAACTTAGCTCTCATATTGATGATTCAGTGATATTTATGTGGTGGTGGTCGTATTTGCTAAGAATACAGTAGTCTAGGATGCTTTAAGGTCTTGCTTTGAACACAGAGAATCTTGAAAAAAAAGGAAAATACCTGGAAAGTGAATTGGTTAATGATGTTCTTGGTTCCTCCATTTGTAAAATGCATACACTGAAATCATATAACTGTGGCCTTGAAAGAATTTTCCAGCACTTTGATTCTAAAGGTGTTTGAGGTATGAGACTTCTCTGCAAGGGCATATATGGATCCGCCACTAGTTTCCAACTGACAAGGACATATGATTAATACATTGGTTTGATAAAGAAGCCAAAATGAATGTCATTAATATTGTATATGGAGGGAGCAGTCACCTCTTGCCAGCTCCGGAGATCCACCCATAAGGTACACACAGCCCTGAGCAGAGCCATGTTTCCTCCACATGTGGTCTCCAGATCATCAGCATCTGGAAGCTTAATACAGAGTTTTGGAGCCACCTCAGGCCAATGGATTCAGGAATTTTGGAGGCAGATTTCAGCTGTCTGTCTGAAGCAGTCCTCAAAGGGACCCTGGCATAAAGACATGTTTGAGACTTATGTGAATTAATGCTTTCAGCAGGTCAATGAACAAACATGTAGACCCCAAAAGAGTGATAAAAGAAAGTGGAGAAGAAAAGCTTAAATGTTTTGGACATTGAGACCTTGCTTCATAATTAGGTCAAACAAAATTTCCTCTGCTCTCTGTGCACAGTGAGGAAGGTAGAGAAGTTCACTCTCATTCCAGGATTAGTAATGACTAATGGGGACTCAAGCGTAGGGCACTATTCCCAGATCTATCTGCCTGGCTGCCTGCCTGGCTGCCTGGCTGTCTCTCTGCTACATGAGGCCACCTATGAAGTAGGTGAAAAAGGAGAATGACTGTAGTGCATGAACTTTGAAAATTAGGCCAGATAGAGGCAACAAACATCTCAAAATTCAAGACTGGCTGTATTTGATTCATGCAGTAATCAGTGATGGACAATTCGTACTTGTTCTGAAACTTCATTTTGACTTCTCATCTCTCTTTTTTTTCTTGGTTAAATAGTGGTGGTTTCACTCACATCTTCACACAGCAGCAATTGGCTGATACTGGCAGCTGCTGCCACCTTTGCTCAATGCTATTGTTTTCCACAGTCCCCACTCTTCCTTGTATGTCTGCAGTAGTCCCTCTACCCAGACTGCTCCTTTCATAGAGGAGATTCTTCCTCATTTTATGCTGAAATCAAAGGTGAAAAAAATGTAAGGACCAATGTCTGTTCCGATAAAAAAAAGTGGGACAATGTATATGGAGAGACGGAGAATAATTTTGAATTTGATAATCACAGAAAACTTATAAACAAAACTTAATAGGAACAAAAGCGAATATGTGACAAAACCTGACATGACTTGGCAAATTAATAATGAAAAGGGGCATTGAGGAACGAATAGAAGTTTTTCCATATATGAATTCACCTCTAATAGTTATTCATTTAACAAAGTGTGGCCGTTGATGCAGTTTATCATATTGGAAGTATATGCCTCCCCCCTCTTCAATTAAAATCATTTGGTAATCTATCATCATAGGGTCACAAAAAATGGCCGTGTTGTTCAAGGCTACATTTTAATTACCCTGGCCTGAGGCTCTCCTCCAGCCCAGGGGTACCTAGAAGTCCTTTTTAATAAGGAGCTCAGGCTCCAGGCTCAATGTGACGCCACAGACACTCTCATATGAAAATGCAGAGCAGAGCTATATTCCATAAAGCAGAAGCCCAGGGAAAAACAGTTAACCTAACATGCTCTGAACTCTGCCTGGCTTCCTTGAGGGGACTCATTATGAATGAAGAGTGTGCTAGGTCACTGAAATATTTAAAGGTCAGGAGCAAAAGGCACCAGACTCTAACCTTGTATGAGTGTGTTTGTGAGTTTTCCAAACTAGCATGTTCCTGGAAAAGGCCAAGGCGAGGCAGCATTCAGTAATGGCACAGGCCAACCCACTGCAGAGATGGAAGAGACCCCGTCCTTGGTGAATGTGGAGCCTTCTCAAGTTCCAACAGTGGCATTTTGCCCTGAACTTGCAGCCGACCTTTACCCAGCTTCTACAAAATCTGTAGCCTATCCTGGATCCTGGTGGTCTGTGCCAAGCACAGAATGGGTGAGTTGGTCCACACCTGCTGGAGGCTTCTTGCTGCCAGGGACTTGCTCCGAGCTCCGCTCAGCTGCGTCTGCGTGTGCACGTGCTGGGGAGAGCTTTGCAACCAGGCAGGGAGAGGGTAGAGGCATCCCCGCCTAGCTGGAGGCCAGGAACGAGGATGTAAGTGTGATTACTGCTGACAGCTAATGGAGTGCCGGAGCTTTTGGATCCCAGGTACTATGGTTCTCATGCCAGGAAAATCTCTCGGAGGGAACTGATTGATCTTTCACACAAAATGACTAAATTGGCCAAGTTTTCTTCCCCCTATTTTATCTTAGTTCTCTTTCCTAAAACCAAAGACAGATGGCAGTTTAAAGGTGACATGGTGGCTGGGCAATATAATGGAGGAGCTGGGCATCCCCAAGGCCTTTCTCGAACCTTTTCTTTTGAAGAGCGACTGACTGGAAGATGCAAAGGAAAAATAAAGAGCTGCCACGCTGGGTAGAATGCAGCTGAACAGGTTTACACTTCCTTTACCATGCTCCAGAGATTGGCCTATTCTCTAGAGAGGTGAGACCTAGATTTTATAGTGTTGATGGGCATCACTAGGGATAAATCCAGACAGGGGTGGAATATTGCAAAGATAAGTTAAGTCTTAGAGTAAGAAGTGGTGGAGCTCACTTGCCTGCAACTCTCTCCTTCTTGTGCTTGGCCTTCTGAGACATCCTGGTTTGTGCCTCTTTCTTATGCCTCCCCTGGTTACTAAAGTTCTCATTGCCCACTGATTGTCTTCAGCAAAAACTGTAGTTTTATAGTTTTATGCAATTATTATGTGTAATAACTCTAAGTGACTCCCTAATAATGACTCCTGCCCCTTCCAAATTTAATCCATATTTGTTTAGTTATTATGTGCTCAGTGGTATTTCAGGCACTGGGGGCAAGGGAGGAAATAGCAAATAAACAAGGACACCTGTGATTTCCAGTATCACGCGCTTGAATCAGTCATTTAGAGGTAGGGCCGAGATTGAAAACTGAGGGAGGTTGCCCATTAGGTCAGAACCTTCTAGAAATGATGTATGACAAGGAAGGAATACTTTTGGATCTGTTTTGGGCTTTGGAAAGTCATACAAGAAATGCACCATTCGCTTCTTGTTAGTGGAGAGCTCACAGGAGACCTTCCTGAGAGAACACCAACAGAAGGATAGGAATAAAAGCCAGCGGAGGGACAGTGAAGAAAACATATCTTGTTTTATTTTGAACCTGTGTTGTCTAACACACAGTAGACATTTACCTTCTGTGTTAGCATCGTTCATAGCAACAGCACATTTCCGTATTAAATGTACCCATACAACTTTTTAGCAGTACCACACCAGACATTCTGTGAGGGAAAAGGCTCTCATATTTTTATTGTTTGTGCCCTGGGAATTCAACATCATTTCTGGAGTACAGTAAAGTATATTTATATACATACACACAACACCCCCACCCCTACATAACGGTAAGTAGTCTCTCTGTTAGTATATATTGGATGAGTACGTGTTTGCCAGACAATAATGCTTACATTGCCTTTGTCCTAAAATTTTCATGTCAAAGCAGGAATAACCCAAGTGAAGGGCACATAGAAAGGGGATTTTAAACACAACTCAGCCTCGTATAATACAGTAAAAAAATTATAATTGAAAGACAGAAGAAAACAAAATTTAGTGTTATTTATGAGAATACAGTTCAAAGGTTAAGACTTGCATGAATTAGTAGCTACCGTTTGCTAGAGGCCATTTATGTTCAAAGATGCCATGATAAATCATATGCCTACATACATGAACTTTAATTACGAAACAATCTTAGTAGGTAAGTACCATTATTTTATCTCTGTTCTTTAGGGAATAAGACAACTAAATCTTGGAGAAAACTTACTTTTTTGACATCACATGGATCTCTACCTATGTGTGGATTAAGAACTGGCCTTTTTGTTGCTGTGTTTTTTTGCCTTTGAATGGGACTTTGAGATACACATTTAATAATGTAGATAAGGCACTTTGACCAAGGCCCCACTCGAATGCTTAGGGACCTTGGTTTATTTTCTAAAATCACAAAAACGGAAGGGAATATGACTTAGTCGGTAATGTGCTTGCCACACACGCATGATGACCGGAGCCTGGTCTCCAGCATCCACACAACGGCTGGATGTGGTTACACACATCTGTAGTCCCAACACGGAGAAGTTTGGAAAGCAGTTCCCCAGGGTTTGCTAGCCAGGCAGTCAAATGAATTAGTAGGTCAAAGTTCAATGAGAAGTCATCTCAAATATAAGGTTGAGACTGACTGTTGAAGACAGAGTTGACCTCTGGCCTCCAGATGAGCATTCCTTCATGCACACGCATAAGCAATGTCATGCTTATGGGTACCCATGTGTACCATAAGTACACACACACACAAATAAAAAGATAAAATAGTAAAAGAGCTGGTGGCCAATGCTCACACTCAGAATCCCAGGCAGCGCGCTAGGCACTCGCATCTCACCCTGCTAGGGTATATAGCTAATGAGGAGGCTGCAAACGAGAACAACGCAGCTCTAGGAAGAATCAGTGGGGGAGATTTCACCCAGTGCCGTTTGTTCTTGCTCAGACACCAAAGTCTAAGGCATTTCCACCTGCCTGCTCTCTTCCCTGCTTTCACATATGGTGACTCTACAGTGCTAACACCAAAGCAAAGCAAAGCACAACAGCAACTGTGCAACCTTGAGTATAAAACAGCAACAAAGAAAGCTAAAGGGCTTTCCCCAGAAAGGCCCATGGGAAATCAGGGTGTGGTGGCTCCTTTCTAGAATGCTAGCACCTATGAGGCTGAGCTGAGCGGGAGGACTTTTCTCTGAGTTCCAAAGCAACGTGGGCCACAAGGTGAGTTCCAGCCAAACGGAGCTACAGAATCAGATCCCGTCTCAAAACCAAAACCACGCAACCAAACAAAGTCTAAAGACTGTTTTTAAATCACCAGTCCTGCGCAGGTAGGACCCGAGA
>CM053745.1:48020543-48058997 GCA_028658305.1 Pachyuromys duprasi | reverse complement strand
AATAGCCGAGTAGTATTCCATTGTGTAAGTGTACCACAATTTCTGTATCCATTCCGCAGATGAGAGACATCTAGGTTGTTTCCAGCTTCTGACTATTATGAATAGAGCTACAACTAACATGTTTGAGCAAATGTTCTTGTTGTATAGTTGAGCATATTTTGGATATAAGCCTAGGAGTGGCATAGCTGGATCTTGAGGTAGCACTCTTCCCAATTTTCTGAGAAAGCACCAGATTGATTTCCAAAGTGGTTATACAAGTTTACATTCCCACCAGCAATGGAGGAGGGTTCCCCTTTCTCCACATCCTCTCCAGCATGTGTTGTCACCTGAGTTTTTGATCTTAGTCATTCTGATGGGTGTAAGGTGAATCTCAGGGTTGTTTTGCTTTGCATTTCCCTGATGACTAAGGACATTGAACATGTCTCTGCCATTTGATAGTTTTCTATTGAGAATTCTCTGTTTAGCTCTGTACCCCATTTTAAAATTGGATTATGTTTGTTGGTGTTTAATTTCTTAAGTTCTTTATATATTCTGGGTATTAGCCTTCTGTCAGATATGGGGTTGGTGAAGATCCTTTCTGAATCTGTAAGCTGATGTTTTGTTCTGTTGACAGTGTTGTTTGCTTTACAGAAGCTTCTTAATTTCATGAGGTCCCATTTATTAATTATTGATCTCAGAGCCTGTGTTGTTGATGCTCTGTTCAGGAAGTTGTCTCCTGTGCCAATGAGGTTAAGGCTCTTCCCCACTTTTTCTTCTAACAGATTTAGTGTGTCTGGTTTTATGTGGAGGTTTTTGATCTACTTAGACTTTAGTTTTGTGTAAGGTGATAAATATGGATCTATTTGCATTTTATACATGTAGATATCCAATTAGAGCAACATCATTTGTTGAAGATGCTGTCTTTTTCCATTGTATTGTTTTGGTTTCTTTGTCAAAAATCAAGTATCCGTACGTGTGTGGGTTTATTTCTAAGTCTTCTGTTCAATTCCATTGTTCCACTATTCTGTTTCTATGCCAATACCATGCAGTTTTTATTACTGCTGCTGTGTAGTACAGCTTGAGATCAGGGATGGAGATACCTCCAGAAGATCTGTTATTGTACAGGATTGTTTTAGCAATTCTGTTTTTTTTTTTCCAAATGAAGTTGAGAATTGTTCTTTCAAGTCAACTCCTTCTCTTTCCCAGCATCGCGCCCCTCCCCGCAACCCTTTTCCCTATCCAACTCTCCGCTGTGTATTTTCTTTCTTTTTTTCCCATAATTTATTCATTATTTTTCCCAACTGAAGGCTCCTCTGTCATTTCCTCCCTTCCCTTCCCCCATATCCCTTTCCCTAGTCCACTGACTGATAGGGGAGTTCTCCTCCTTTGCCATCTGCCCATAGCTTGTGAATTCTCACCCGGACTGCCTGGATCCTCTTCCTCTGTGGCCTGGCAAGGCCACATAGCCATAGGCAAGTGATCAAAGAGTAGGCAACTGAGTTCATGACAGAGGTAGCCCTTGCTCCCCTTACTTGGGAATTCACATGGAGCCTGAGCTGCCAATGGCTACATCTGAGCATGTATGCTCCCTTTTTGGTAAAGGACCAACCTGGGCTCAGAATTTTTAGCTTTGTTAAGCTCCTGTCTCCTCCACGTCCCTCTATCCTCACCCCCCTCAATATTTAGCTTTCTAAGTTCTTTTTGTATTCCAGATACTAACTGTCCATCAAATAGATAGCTGACAAAGTTGTTTTGTTTTTTTTTTTTCCATTCTGTGGGCTACCTATTCACTCACTTCAAAGTTTCCTTTGTGGTACAGAAGTTTTTTAGACCCATGAGATCTCATTTGTTGATCCTTGGCCTTGCTTCCTGTGTCACTGGGGCCTTATTCAGTTTTTTTTAGGTGTGCCTTAGTTTGAAGTATTTCCAGCTTTTTTGCTCAGCACTTTTAGAGTATAGGGTCTTACACTGAAGTCCTTGACCCATTGGAATTGAGTTTTGTGAAGAGCAGGAGAAAGGCATTTATTTTCATTTTTTTCCAAAGTTTGAAATAGTGTGTCTAGCACCACATCCTCAAGATGTGGTTTCTGTGCCAATGTATATTTTTGCCATCTTTCTAAAATACAAGGTGACTTTTGTGTGGTCGTGTATCTGGGTCCTCCATTTTACCCCACTGATAAAGGCATGTATTTCTACACCAGGTCATCTTGTTTTTATTACTATGGCTCTGTGGTATAGTTTGAAATCAGGTATAGTGATCCATTCCACAGCATCCCTTTTGTTCACGATTGCTTCAATATCTTTTATACCTTCAATAAGTTTTTGGATTGTGTTTTCTATGTTTGTAAAGAACGCCCTTGGAATATTCATTGGAATTACATTGGATCATTTCACCGGATTAATTCTCCTAATATGTGAGAATAGGGTGTCTTTCTATCATCTAGTTTTCCCCTCAGTTTCATTCTTCAAGTGCCTTAAATTTTCATTGCAGAGGTCTTTAATTTTCTTCATTATATTTATTTCCAGGGTGTGTGTGTGTTGAATGATTGTTTCCCTGACTGACTTTTTATTATGTTTGTTACTGATGTTAGGAAGGCTGTTTATTTTGTGTGTTGTGTGCACGTACACATGTGTGTGTTCACTTTGCACCCTGCCACTTTGCTGAACATTATTAGCAGCTCTAAGAGGTTTTTGGTCCAATGATTAGTGCCTCTTACATTTACATTCATATTATTGGCAATCTCTACTTCGATTTTTTTACTTGTATATCTTTTATTTCCTTCTTTTATCCTGCTAGCTAAGACCTCAAGCATTATATTGCATAGAACTGGAGAGCATGGCTAGGTTTATTTTGTTACTGATTTTAGTGAGAATGCTTTGAGGGTCTGTATTGTTGTTGTTGAGGAAGTAAAATAATGGATTGAACATTTTCCACTATGAACAACAAATGATATGAAATATTGTGGTAGAGCTATTGTTTTGTCTTCTGTGATGATTAATTTTACTTATCAATTTGGTTAGGCTATGGTGGTCAGTTTTTTAGTTGAACACCAATCTAGATTTTACTATAAAGGTTTTAAAAATAAATGCTTTCATTCATTATCAATAGACTCCAGATTTCTGCAGGAAGGGATTCAGATTCCTCACTGCAACACAGAAGTCCTGCCTGAGATCCAGGTGTTCAGACTCAGGACTTCGACAGTAAATCTCATACCAATCAATCTAAACCTACAGCCAGTGAGCTTGTCCTACTGATTTTAGCCCTGCTACTGCCCATAATCATGTGACACAGTGATTTCAAATAAATCGCACACAGTTGTGCACACACACAAACACACACATGCACATACACAGATGCATGCGCGCACATGTACACACAGACAAACACATATTTACACATCTGCTATTGTCCTTATTTCTCTGGAGATCCAGAAACAATATAATAATTAAGTGGGAGTATGATGGCAGGCAGTTCTAAGAATCTGAAGCTTAGATCTTCGGTACCGATTTGGGCTGAAATGACTACTATAAAGTATAATAACCGTGATGCCACACAATTTGCTGTAGACTGTCTTCAATAACAGAGATATATTGTTTTTTTTATAGTTCTAGAGATCAGAAGCCGGACATTAGGTGGCAAGTGCGTTGGAATCTCCAGGAAGTGCTGGAGGCGGTTGCACTGTGCTTTCTCTTCATTTCTCCTGGCTGCCGTTGGTTTCCAGTGTGCCTTGCCATGCAGACGTGTTATCCTGTCTTCATATTGTTTCCTCTCTTATGTCTCTTTCTTCATCCAAAAACACCTGTCAATGGATGTAGGGACCGTCCTAAGCCAGGATGGTCTCCATCTGAGATGCTTACATGAAGTGTATCTGTAAAGATGCCTCTTCAAATTAGCATACCGTCCTAGGTTCCGTGTGAACATATATTTTGGGAGGCATTATTAAACCTACTCCAACAAAATAAAATGTGAAACGTTGATAATATTTTTACTAATTATTGGTACAATTAGCATTATAAGGTTTTGTTTGCCCAGTGCACTCAAGCTCATTCATCATACAATTAAATTTTGACATATGCTAATCACATAAGAGTACTGAGGCCCAAGCTTCTTCTTTATTTAGGTAGCAAATGTTATCAGGATTGCATGTTCTTGGGAATAAGAACCAGGCCACTTCCACTGGCCTTGCTGTGGACCTAGAGGAAGCTTTTCCAATAACAATGTTCCAATCCATAAAATAGACACATGCCTTTGATGGATTGATGTGTGCACAGTTTGCCTTGGTGTGTGTTTCCATCTTTCAGAATTTGAGGAAAGTTGGATGATCGATAGCCTTGACCTACAAGCTCTACTAAACTTTTGTGGCTGCTTATCCCCTAGAGATATGCTATTTTCTTTGCACTGAACGATCTGCAAAGTGTCTGGACCCAAACGACTACAATTCCCCCCATTTACATCAAGCTTCAAAGAGCAGATTAAAGACCAATTCCCTTCCTTGGCTGCCTTTACATCTGACTCTTGTGGCCATTTCTGCTGAGGTCAGCCCCCCACCCTCTGTCTCCAGCTATCACCATCATTTTCCTGCATTGATGGATGGCTGGAATAGCGATCCATCACACATGCCTTTGGATGATCCAGGCCATGTTTGTGGTCCTGAATTTGGCAGCAATTCAGTGCAAGCTTCATCCAGAGAAAACAGTCCTTTTGTGGCATCCACGGAGACTAGGGAAACATGAAAGGCTTTGTCTCTATTTTAGAATGCTACCACCCCCCTTGTCTATTGAGATAGAAAAGTGAAACTGCAGATGAAAAGAAAAATGAAAATAGAAAAAAAAAGATGAAAAATGGAACACAAATATTCAGTAACTGACGCAGTGGTGTCTGGCAGATCATGTGTTTGTTGATTTTGCCACAAGTAAATTGTTAAATGTTCTGGGGATTAATATGAAAACCACAGTGCCTCTGTTGGTGAAAGGAATGAGAGCCAGTTAATCAGGTGTACAAATGGGGTAACAGAGGACTACTGCTCACAGATTGGAGAAACCTATTTTCTTCATGTCCTCCGATGTTGAAAAGAAAGGTGTGGTAATGACTTAGTAAACATTCCAGCGGAATCCAGTTCATTCTTCAGAGCACATCCTTGCTGCTGTCGTTCACACATCATTTGTTAGGCAGAAACTACTGCTGATTCACTGGTGAACTGCAAACATGTGGACAGAACATGCAGTTCTGAGGTGAGGACTCTTTGAGAACAATAATTCTCATTTCTAACCCTGTGTCCCCTAAATTTCACTTTTTAAAAAAGGAGAGATAAAATATCATGATTGTGAATGGAAATGGGTTTAATTTAACATATGAGGAACATAAGAGCCCTTTTCTAGGTAGCCACGGCGACTCTTTAGTGCCCACAAGAGCCATGGCACTTGCTTTCCCTCTGCTGAGACAGTCATTCAGCAAACACCTATTTAACATTTGCTCTCCAAGCACAGGCCCTCAAAGACTTTGCACCGTGTCTGGGGACACAAAACCTCCACTTTCAGGACACGGTGATTTGTGCCTTCCCTCCATCAATAGCCTAGATATGCCAGGTTTTTAAGAGTGGATCATAGAAGACCTAACAAAGTGATCCACCAAAACCCTACAGGACATCCCGAGTGCCTTCTGCATCCTTCAAAGTAGAGGGGCTGCAAAGGGGAGGCTTCTGGAGGCAGAACCAGAGCCTGTGTTACGAGCCCTCTTCTGTCTTCCGTGTGGCTTTGACTATAAAGAAAATGAAAGAGCTGACAACAAAGCAACGGGTGGGGATAGCGGCTCATCTTCTCCTCGAGGTAACTTTTAAAATAGGATTTAATACATTTGTACTTGTGTGCTATAGCTCATAGTCAGCATATTTTTATATATTGACCTAGTGAAAGTCTTTATCCATATTAGAGCCTCTGTGTTTACTGAGACTCGTTAGAATGGAAGATAGTTTAAATGCTGTAAAGAAAAACCGATGGGGTTACATTATGACTGCAGCTAGCACCATTTTTCATTTTACATAACACTATTTCTGACTGAAAATCCATAGTCTGCTGTTAACTCTGAAATTCCCATTCTAACCAATGGGTAAAGCAAGTGATTCTGTTTTTTCCCTTTAGAGTTACTATTCTGTGAAGCCCTGTATTCTCAAATGTGCCAAGTTAAACTCCTTATTTCAATCACGATGTGTATCATCTGCAAGAATTTATTTAAAAAATAAATCTCGGAACATTCACAGTAGACAAATGCCTTTCTGATCATAGCTACAGTTGTTCTTGCCTGAAATGGAGGAGAAAGTTTGAGCAGAGGAGGGTTAGACGCCAACGGGATCCAGATACTCTGTTTAGTGCAGGCTGGTCCAGGTATTGGCTCTAAGAAGTTCTGACGCCATCTATGAAGACTGGTTTACCCTGAAACCACCCTATGACTATAGTAAGAAAAATGTTTTTATTGTGAGAAGTCAAGGTCGGACTGAAGGCAGCCTCTGAGTTCCTATGCCAGAAGCAAGCATGGAAGGCTTACTGTAGGCAGGGAACAGTGGTGGAGACAAACATAAGCAATGGCAAACACAGAGAAGGCACACAGCTCGGTTGATAGAACTCATGGGGATGGAAATAAAGACCAAGGAGGAATTCAACATGCAAGGTAGGAACGACATACGGTAGGCTGGAAGCAGAGACATATACACACATGGAAATAATACTACCTTATTAAAAACAATTCCAAGAAGGTCTCTAGCCTTACCTGCATGCTACTTAATGCACTCCAATCCTATTCATCTCCCTGTCCCTTCATATACACCCTCTACCCTTGCAACCTCCCCCCATAAAAGAGAAGAAAATAAGATAGACTTGAAAGAAAATCTTATCTGTGGAAGCTGTAGTGTGTCACAGAGTGTCCCAAAGTATATCATTTTGTCCACACATATTTACTTGCAAACGTTCAGTACAGTGAGTCATTGGTCTATTTCAAGGCATCTGGCTTCTGCTACACTGTCAGTACTTGATCTTCACAGGGACTCCTCTTGGATGTCCTGTTGTTGCCCTGGGTCATGGAACTCTTTCAACTTTGCATTTGCAGGACCAGCCCTTTCACGTGCTCCAGCAGACTGTAATAAGTAGGGTAGATGCCGGAGTGGGCCTGTGTCTGGACCTGGAAGGTACCAGCCCAGCTAGCTCACCCAATACTGAAGCCTGCAAGGGTCAGTCAGTTCCTCTCTCAAGCCCTTGAGGAGGCTCAACCATACTTTTGCCACCAAGGCACCAGGGCCAGCTCTACCGTGCTGCCCAGGCAAGGTCCACGAAGTGAGGGGCAGGGTGCCACAGGCAGTGAGACAAAGGGCGCAGCACATCTGGCACTCCCGCATGACATCCCATGGCAGATGAGGAGCAGGACCATCTCTCACATTCACGCCTTCCAGGCTAACTCACTTCACTACTTCCCTACCATCAGGATCAGATCTACTGTGACACCCAGGCAAGGGGCACTGCCAGATCTCTTGAGTATGGTGGCCATCAAGCGGTGGTTCCAATGCGGCCTTTGCCTCAGCTGGCAGTCACGGACATTGGCATGACCTTTGGTGATAGCACAGGCCTGGGACATCAACACAGATGAGGCTGCCATAGGACCACAGATCCAGACATGGTCTCAGCAGTGACCTGAGCCCAGATGTCCCTGTGGCCTCAGGGGGCAGCACAAGCCAGTCAGGTCAGCATGTTCTCCCATGGCAGCATTTCCCTCAGATACCCACATGGTCTCTGGTGGCAGTCCAGACCCTGGATATCCGCTTGGCCTTTGGTGGTTGCTCAGGGTACAGACATTAACACAGATCCCAGTTGTAGCCAGACCTTGGACCTGGACATGGCCCTTGGAGGCAGCCCAGGCCAGGACTTTACCATAGCCTTCTCATATCTGTCTGTCTCTCACTTCCCTCAAGTCTCCACAGTGTAAGGATCCCTCAGCTTTGCTTTCTCTTCAGTCTCTCTGTATATGCTGTCTTTCCAATGTCTCCATCACACATTCGTTCACTGTGGTGGTGCCAGTAGAGGGTGCTTGGGTGGCTTTTGGTCAGTCTTTGAAAGTGACTACTAAGCAGTAATCACTCGGACCTATCGGCTAACTTAAGGTAATTTACTGCTAAATGAGGACTTCCATGACTGCACCCTCAGCATCTGGGAGGCTGATGTAGGACAGTGGTGAGACTGAGGCCAGCCCAAGCAAGACTCGTTATTCCTTTAGAAAAAGACACTCATAGTATTATGTAGTTCAAAATTACTTCTTTTGGGAAACTGCAGATATGTTTTCAGACTAAACCCCAATATCCTGGCTGTTGAATGATCCTCTATTAAGCAAAACACATGTTTCATGAAAGGCTTGCTAAAAGAATAGAGTTGACATATATTAAAAGGGAATTTATCAAGTTGGCTTCCAGAAAGCAGTCAAGTAGTCCAACAGTGGTTATCTTAGAACATAGTAATTCTTTAGCCCACAAGGCTGGGAGTCTAAGCTGTCCAAGTCTGCAGGCCTAAAGGATTTATGGATTGCTACTGGTCTGCATGTCTATGTTGGAAACCCAAAGAAGTTCTAATATTGGTTAAGGAATTCATTAACAACAGGATAGATGAACATGCCAGCAAGAGTGAGGGCAAGTAGGCAAAAAGCAAAGATTCCTTCTTTCATGCCTTTTTAAATGGGCTGTCACCAGAAGCTGCATCCAAGATTTAATGTGGGTGTACCTGCTTCAACTAGTCTGATCCAGAAAATCCCTCACAAGAGCACTCAGCAGCTTGTGTTTAGTTGGTTCTATATGTAGTTAACAACCAAGATTAGCTCTCACAAGGACTGTTAGTATTCATGTGAGTAAATATAGAAAACCACAGTGATGGAAAATTCTGTCCATCCCCAAGGATCCTTTTTCCATGCTGTAAGCATCCCCCCCCCTTGTAGAGCATATATTTCTATTGAGAAAATATTGAATGCTACTAACAGCTTACTATCAAAAACTTTTACACGGAAACATTTCAATCCCATCCTCACCTGGAACCATCTTTTCCCACCTCATTTGTTCTCTAACAAGGATTCTCCTTTTAAATATGCAGCAGATAATTTTTAGATGCATTTTTTATTTTAGCATCACTACATCCAGCAAAAAATACCCACTTTCCCTGCCATGTGTACTTATGACAGAGTTTCTTATTAAATATACTTGTAATCCCCCATTGCAGGTAATGTCAAAAAAAATAAAGGAGACACTGAAACTCTGTTACTGATTGGTCATAGAGACATTGTAGCATCTGAGTAATTTTTTTTTTAATGCCTTCATTTAAGAGAGAGAAGGAATTAAGTAACTTTATCAGCTATCTTGGGCAGTATTGCTGTGGCTCTTTTTTGCATATTTATAAGGATGCTTTGTCATATATTTCTGAGACTACAGAAAGTACAAGCTGTTTTTCTCATGTATGAAAACAATTTTAAAAGTCACAGGTTTAGTCTTCATGGGGCAATTACCATTATCTATGGGCAAATGGAATGCCTGGTAAATTCTGTAATATTATTTGGAAGTAAAAGGGAGAGGAGTTTAAATTTTACCAAAGCAAAATGCTTTCTGCTTCAAGAGTACCTCAGAAAAAACATCAGGTGTCACCATGGAAGTCATCATTTGAATAAGGGGAACAAAATAATATTTTTCATATCCAAATAATTTAATTTACGATTAGGTGCAAATGACTTTGTATTCATAAGGATGTTAATGCCAAGTAGGAGAAAACCATAAGCCCATTTATTAGGGAAAATAAAGTACAAGCTGGAAGGTCAATCTATTGTCTCGTGGCAATGGCTTCTGAGAAATCTCTTCCCGCCCTGGTTTGAGGGTGTTAAATTACATTATTGGAAAACACACTTGGATGGGTGACTTTAGCCAAGTCTGCACACACTGGGTGAAACTCTGTCTATTGACTTACAAGCTGGCTGCATGTGTCAAAATGCAATCCGGTAGTTTTGCAATAATAGCGAGCAGCCTTGGCTGTAAATTATTTATGGAGAGTATTCAGTGCAAACAGGTTAGAGCACACATCCTCTTCAGCCTGGCTGCCCTGAGTTTAGATCACGCAGATATTCAACTCCTCAGAGATCTATTCTTATCACTGCAGACCCTAAAAGAGGGTTCCCTACGGCAGTTCAGTTCAGTGATCCAAAGCTGCCTGGCCGCTTGCTACAGCTGCACTCAAGGTTCAGCTAGTAAACATGCTCTTCCTGCCCCTGCTCTCGCACCCACCTGGCCCCGGCGATGTAAGGTAATATCAGACATGAAGGCAGATCGATCTCCAGAGCGGAGGCATGGCTGTGTTTCCCTATCTTTGTGCAGAAACATGGAAGAATGTGAGCAGCAAAGGCCACTGGTGATCTTAACGCAAGCTGACATTTCACTAATGCCATGTTTCTGAGGCTGAAGAGAAGGCTGGCTATCCAGTCAGACCCTCAGTTTACATTTAAAGAATCACGGAGCTCTGCTGTAATGTGAAGCACGGATTGCCCCACTCTGCCCTCAGCTAGCTCAGTTATGGTCATTTTCATTTCTTCTCAGTGATCAGTGTAGGTTGGTAGGCCTCTCTGCGGTACCTCGCAGATGGCCAGAAAGGTTATAGCATCTTTTGTGTCTCAAGAATTATACCCACGAAGGGAAACGGTGTCTGATAGTGTTTCAGGAAGGTTGCCGTGACTCCCCATCAAGAAGGCATTTAAGCATGCCGACTTTAGACATCACAGGTCAGGTCGCTGGACTTTTCACTGTATCTTCTTTGTCCTCTAAGATGAAAAGATATCACAGACTTTCCACTGCTGAGGATGGAAAATAGCTCTATTTTGTCATAGATTTTATGTGCGGTTTATGAACAGGAGGAAGTTTAAGCTATGCGCATGCCACTCTAAAAATGGTAAAAGATAGGTTAGATAGCACAATTCCGAAGCAAAACTTGAAAGCATGATGGATGTTTAGAGGTGAGCAAAGCAGAAAACACAATCTGTGTGTTCTGGAACTTTCTTCGGAATTAGGCATCTCCCAAGTGGTCCCATACTGTGTTAGAGAGGAAAGGAAAATGGTGTCCTCAGAATGAACAGCACTCAGAACGGTGAGACGGATCTGCCCTGTGAAACTCTGTGTGGGTCTGGAGCAGGCATTTATCTTCTGGAGCGCTTCCTCTGGAATGTGTGAGCAACAAAAACTTTCCTGACCATCATTTTATTATATGAATAAAATGGCCCGAAATAAGGGAAGCGGAGCTATTGCGAATATGGATTTCCTAAAGAATGTGTTGATTTTTAAAAGATAATATTTGTTGTTAATATTGTAATATAAACATACCACTTTCCCATTTTTCTTCCTTCACTCCATCCCCCATGCATCTCCTTGTTCTGTCTCAAATTCATGACCTCTTTTTCTTTAATTGGTGATGCGTATATATATACACACTCACACACTCCTATATAAATAAATAAAACTTATTTGGTTCTTATAATGTTACCTGTATATATTTGATTCCAGGGCTGATCCTTGGTACCGGATAACCAATTAGAGTGGTCTCGCGTGTAGAAGACTATTTTACCCACTCTCAGAATTTCCCAGTTGCCCGTAGGTCTTTCTTTAGGTTTGAAGCCTCTATTTTCCATTTTCTATTTTCCATTTCAGTGTGCCCATTGTGGCTGGTGTAGTCGCTCAGGAGTTGTCTAGGCAGACAGTTTGAGGAAACTTCATAGTGTAGCTTCTCTGATATTTCTGGTAAGCACAACTTTCCGTTCTTCTGGATTTTACACTTCCTCTGTCCTTTCTTCCTCAGTGATCCCCGAGGTATAAGAAATATGTTACAGATGTATCAGCTGGGACCGTCACCACATAATCTCCTGTCTGCATTTTGATCAGTTGCAGTTTTCTGTAATTGTCTCTGTCTGTTGCAAAGAAAAATTTCTTTGGTGAGGGGTGATAGGTTGATATTTGACTGCCTCAAATTGAATTTCAAATAACATTTTTGTATATACATTTTGCATAAATATAAAAATATATGTGTAAATGTATTTATCTTACATATTGATCTTCATGTATATTTCTGTTAAGCCTGTGACATGCTTTCTCCCACTGTTTTCTGCTTGGTGCTAAAGCTCTTTGTGTATGAGTCTTAATTCTAATAAGTTTTTTGACAGAATGGAATTTAGGCTTTATGAAACATTTTTTATATAATGTGTCTTCTAATTAGCAGTCAGTCAAACAACTTGTTGAGTAAATTAATGATGCTGAAATAATTGTATTTCATTGACAGGTTTTTCACAAATCTGCAAAATTATTATTTGATTAAGCAGAAAAGGGTGGTCTGGGCTTTATTATTTTATGCTATGCAGTTAGCATAAGAGTCCATGCTCTTATTTATTTATTTATTTGTTTATTTATTTATTTATATTACAATTTATTCATTTTGTATCCCAGGTGTAGCCCCTCTCTTGTCTCCTACACTCTACCCAAAGTTTGGCTGTGAGTCTCATCTTCTGCTTCGAAACCTCTATCAGTGAAGTCTTTCAGAGGCCCTCTGTGAAAGGGTCCTGTCTTGTTCCCTGTCTTATCCCATCAGAATAACTAAGATCAAAAACTCAAGTGACAACACAGGCTGTTGGGGAGGATGTGGAGAAAGGGGAACCTTCCTGCATTGGTGGTGGGAATGTAAGCTTGTTCAACCACTTTAGAAATCACTCTGGTACTTTCTCAGAAAATTAGGAATAGCGCTACCTCAAGATCCAACTATACCACTCCTAGGTATATATCCAAAAGATGCTCAACTATGCAACAAGGACATTTACTCAACCATGTTTATTCATAATGGCCAGAATCTGGAGTCCATGTTCTTACTAACAGTTTATAACCACAGTGCTTCAGGCATATTATGAGTAATGTGCCAATTGCTCAACATTTTGCACATGATAAGCTTTAAGGATATGTTAGCTTTAAGAAAGCACTCAGTCCATTGATATTGGAGTGCTTGGGTAGACAAGATGGACATTTAAGAATAGAACTGGATATTTGATTGACAGAACATTGAGTCCTATTGGAACAGCCTCTAGCTCTTCAGTTTCCCCTCTTATCTGCCTCTTTCCCTTTGTTGCTGACATTCATTTTGTACCATAATCTCTCAGCATCTTCGCTGGTCATAGCATGTGCATGTAAGTAGCTTTTCTTCAACTAGTCTGTCTCTGAAAGAGAATATACCCCTCAGAGAACACAAATACCATAAAATTTTTGTGACTAAATTTTTTTAATTTAGAAATGAAATTTTATATATTTATTATGTGCTACATACTGCTCTTAAATATATTATATAATGCAGCTAATTAATATATGTATAACTTCTACTACTGATTTTGTGTGTGTGGTGATAATGCTTAAATCTACCTTGAATGAATTTCATAATATTTTTTAAAGTGTGTTTACTATATGGTACAATGGATCTTTGGACTTCGTTTATCCCAATTTCAATATTTAATTAATTAATTTTATGACATGGCAGTGTGTCTGTGGACTACTTGCATGGGTGGTGGTCATGGAGGCCAGAAGTGGGTTTTGGATCTTCTGAGACTGGAATTAAAGATGGTTGTGAGCTGTCATGTGGGTGGTAGGAATTCAAGCTGGGTCCTCTGGAAGATCAGCTGGTGCTTAACCATTGCCATCTCTCCATTCCTCTATCTATTTTTAATCTTGTCACCAACATTCTCTTTCCCAATTTTACTTATTCTAGTCTTTGGTAGCTGCCATTCTATGTGGTGTTTCAGTTAAATCAATTTCTTAAGATATCACATATAAATGAGATTATGTTGTGATATTTGTCTTGTTATGCTTGGCTTGTTTCACTTAACATAAGCTCAGGGTTCATCTACATTTTTAATTAAAGGATTTCTAATATTTTTACAACCAAGTACTATTCAATTGTGTCTACACACCACAATTTTAAAATCTATCTTTCGATGGAAACTCTGATTCCATGTCTCGATTATGATAATAAAACAGTAGACTTTGGAGCACATCTACATCTTCAGCGTACTGGTTTCATTTCCTGTGAATATTTATAAAGTAGTGGGATTCTTAAGTAACTGGATAGTTCTCATTGTAATGTTGGAGAAACTCCCATGCTGATTTTTATATTGGGCATAGCAAGTTTCATGACCATCAACAGCTAAGGTAAAGAACATGGCTCTAGATTATCAAGACTCATTGTTTGCTTTCTTGATAGTTCCCACTTGAGCACCTGTGCAGTCATGGCACCATGATTTTTAAACTTGCATTTCTGCATGTTTTTGAGCATTCTTTTCATTGCCCATTTGCTACAACTATGCCTTCATTTGAGAAATGCAGGTTTTGGTTGTTTATCCATCTTTAATTGGAATATGTACTTTTTTTCTTCTGGAGTTGTTTCAATTTCTTTTAGAGTTTGGATATAAATCCTTATCAGATATATAGTTTAAATATTTTTTCTCTATTTCTATAACATCCCCTCTGTTTTGGTTGTATCTTTGGGTAAGTGAAAGTTTTTCATTTTAATAAACTTCTATTCACCTATTTTTGTTGTCTGTATTTCTGAGGTTATATCTAGAAAAATGATTTTCTCATCCCTATAGCATAGAGCATTTAGAATTTTCTAAAAGTCTGAAGCTTCGCATTTAAGTTTCAACCATTTTTGAGTTAACCCTACTGGACAAGCATCAGTTCCATTCTTTCATCGGTATTTGTGTATCCAGCTTCCTCAGTACCAGCAGCTGAAAGGGTTGTCCTTCTATTGTGTAGTCTTGGAAACTTTTTCAAAACTCAGGGGACTGCAATGCATGGGATTATTTCTGGGCTGTCAGCTGTTCCACTGGTCATCTTCTCCTTCATTACCATAGCTTGTTAATATTTTTTTCAAAAGTAACAAGAAACTGTTATTCAAAGTGAAGCAATAGTGTAGCCCAGAGTGAGATGCCCTGTCAGGAGTGGCAGTGACCGAAAGGGTTAGAGTACTCAAGGGCTCTAGGGTACAGCCAAGTTTCCCCTTCTCTAAGCAGCACCTAACACTCTCACAGGGCCAGGGAGCAGGAGTCGTGTTATGAATGAAAAGTGTAAACCATAACCTATTATCATAAGGAGGCAAACCATCCCATAATACTGCTTTCAGAACTAACATTCCTTTAGTCTCCACGGTTGCTTGCTATACTAAGATCAAGCAATTTGAAAGCATGAAAACATTACCAGCTAGGGCCAAAGAACCAGGAGCAAATGGGATTGTGCACACGTGTTTAAATGTTCAACACTTTGAGGCTCCCACATAATTCTAGTGTAATAAGGTAGAGCATGAGTTGTTTTTGTAGTTTCTCCCACAAACTATCTCTAAATGAAAAATATCATAGTTCTTAGAATCCTGTATCTATACAACACCACTGTGCTGCACTTCGTCATCAGGGATTATTGATACTTTTGATTCATGAAGAATTACAGAAGGAAATCAAAGTGGTACCTCATTTTCTTGTCTCATCACTGCAAAGAAAGGTAAGGAGTGCCTGTGACTCCATATGCCTGCTTGCTTTACAGCAACTAAAGAATCTTGTAATATGAAATATTTTCCCAACTAAAACGCTAGTTACCCCTTGAAATACTGCTGCCACATAAAATACTGGACACACAGTTAAATTAGAATTTCATACGAACAGCAAGCAATTGTAGTAATATACACTATTTGATAATGCTTATACTAAAATATCATGCACTGGATTTCATGAATACTTTAGCTGTCTCCCAGACTTTTATTTGCTAAGTCTGCAGTGGAATCTGAAGAAATGAGCTGCCCCCTAACCCCATGTCATTGTGGTCTCAGTTTCTCCCATCAGCACCACAAGGCAAGCAGAACCTTTGTCTTGTGTGGAACTTGGTATTTCTCTATATGCTCCTGAACAACGTGAAGGGAGAGGTCATGCATCCAGTATGAACAAACTCTGGGTTTGCTTTGGATGTCCTGTCTCAACATATAAGGTAGAAAAATGGTAGAGGATGATTCCCTACATGGCAACAGGCCTTTACATACATCTGCATATGTGCACCCACACGTGTGCAAAAGTATGCATACTATATTCATAACACACAGGAAAGATGTTAAAATATTACTTTTACAGTTAGAGTTCACAGCTCTCTAAACTTCTAAGATGCACATAAGATATAACATCCTTAACGATCACAAAGCAATCTGCAGTTCCTACTTGATAAATTATTTTAATAAATTAAAGAAAATTTTTATTTAACTGCCTCTTGAGATGGATGAAATGAGAGAAGTACTTTACCACAGAGCACAATAATTTTGTGTCCTCTTTGACTATTCTTTATGTTAGAAAAGAAGGTTAAAATTTCCAACTTTTTGACTCTTTTTCTTTTTCTTTCCTTTTTTCTTTCTTTCTTTCTTTTTTTGTAGCTTGCAGAGTACCTTTCTGCAACAAAGAGATCACCAGCTTGACTTCTCTATGTTCAGTGAGTTGTGTAGGTATAGTCCTCTGCAATGGGTTCTTGCTCTCAGTTTGCAGAGGTCAATGTTTTGCCTTATCAACAGCCTGTGGTGTTTGGGGATATCCATGAGACCCTGTGGCCAACAACTCAGTTGAATGCAACCCAGTCCCACTACTGGAGGCCTCTATTGGTGATGAGAGATGGCTGGTTGAGATTCTGTATCCCCCTTCTTAGGAGACCTCATTCGGATCACCTGTGTATATTTTAGAAACTTTCCACAGCACTAGATTTCCTTATCATCTCTCAAAAGCTGCTCAGTCCCAGCTGTCTCACTCTACATTCTCTCCCTCTATCCTCCCTCCCCTCCCCCTCCCATTCCTATCCTCACCCATGGCCGTCTACTCGTATGATTAGTCTAGTTCCTATTCCAGGGAGACCCGTGTCTACCATCTAGACCATTCCTATTCACCAGTTTTTATGCTAGCAAAGAAAATGAAAATTTTCAACCTTTTGCCATTTTCAGTGTGAAAACTATGTAGGTTAAAGGGCAGACGATCATTTCTATGAATATTGACTTTGATCTCTGTATTGTCCTCATAACATCATCAAGAAGGAGGCATTCTAATTTTTCTGTACATAGTTGTTCTCATACTTTTGTCAAGTAGCTCATAAATAAAAGAATACATTGATAGTGCCATCTCAAGTGTAATTTAGGAACATTTTCAGAAGGATTCTGAGGTTCATATAATAAAGTCACAGGAGTAAGAGCTAACTGAAGATCATTGTATAGCATTAAATATGACTTAAATGAAGTGATGTGTTTGGGGGAAGAGGATACAGTGACAAGATAAGGACAATCGGGGGACTCCTGTGGCTATGAAAACTCAAAATGTGCTAAACTTAATTTACGCCTGCTAGCAAGTAGGAGAAAAAACAGATATCTTAGGGTTTCTATTGTTGTAATGAAATGTGATGACCAAAGCACCGTGGAAAGGAAACAGTTAATTTGGCTAACACTTCTATAGCATAGTCCATCATGCAAGGAAGTCAGGGCAGGTACTCAATTAGGATAAGGAGGAGCTGGTGCAGAGGCCATGGAGAAGTGCTGCCTACTGGCTTGTTCCCCCATGGCTTGCTCAGCTTGCTTGCTTATAAAACCCAGGGAGCAGCTAAGTGGTGGCCCTACCTACAATGGGCTGGGCCTTCCCCATCAATCACTAATTAAGAAAATGCCCTGTAAGCTTACCTATAGCCGGTCTTATGAAAACAGATTCTCAACTGATATTGTTCCCTCTCAGATGACTATAGCTAATATCAAGGTGATATAAAATTAGCCAGCGCAACAGATTTACATTGCTGAATTGTACGGGGTATGCCAGACTACCAGGAGAATCTGGCACAGAACACTAACTCAGCAACACAGAACAAGTGGAAAATGGACACAATCTCAGTAAGAATGTCTTTGTTCATGAGCCTAATGGAGGCCTGACATTTCCAAGCAGCTTGCAGCATTAGATAAAAAGCCCTCAGAGTTCAGGTGTTTGAATTCCCTCCCTAAGCCTCCTTTACTGTTCTTTCAATCCATGTCCACCACTTACATTCAAAAAAGTAATGACTCTCTTATTCTCTTATTGTGTTTTTGTTATGTTTGATCACTTCTATTTTTATTTTAATTTTTTTAAAGTTATGACTAATGCCAAGTTGACATTTCCATCCATCATCAGTTGGAGATCCACAGTTTAAAAACCTTTAGTCTAGGAGACACAACATTTTCTAAAATCAGGAAAATTGTGGCATGTAATGTGTTTTCTATTTACCTTCAAATATGTGCATATATGGTCCATTATCTACGTATGTATACATACACAAATAATTGTGTCAATCAAAATATAAATATCAGACTTAAAAATATTATTAACAATGTGCTTGTGTTCATGAGAAATCTTGAAGAACATCTTAAATATGATTTTATCACACAGTTGAGTTGATCTCATGAATAGCAAAATGAACGTTTTTAACTGTCATTTTCCTTTCTGGGTTATTGCCATGCCTGTGTGTTTTTGACAAAAATGGAGGAAGGCAACTATGCTCATCACTATGCCACCAATGCAGACACAGAAAGAAAAAAAAATGATTGACAGGCAAGGCATGGCAATAATCCAAAGGAAAAGGACAGGGATTAGATTTAGACTGTGGTAGAAACTGAAGAGGGGACAAACTTTCCAGATTAACCCTATGAGTCCCTCATTACTCCTGAACCAAAACAGACAAAGTCAACTACCAGAAAATAAAACAACAGGAGCGTCTCCCTGATAGCAGAGATGTAAACTCCTCAAGGCAGTAAAACAACATTCAAGTTTACTAGTGAGACTAACCCCCACATGAAGTGTCAACAATACACAAACCTATAACTCTTAGGTATCACATTAATAACTGGACAAAGGACCAACAGCACAGGATGAACTCAACAGACACAGAAAAAAAACATTTTTTTATGAGAACAACTTTTAATAAAGTTGGCACAGAAGGAAGTATCATAACATACTTTAGCCACATATGACAAGTGTTACACTCAACAGTAAAAGGTTGAAAACTTTTCCTCGAAGATGTGGGCACAGCTCTTTGACCTCCTCCCACTCCCAAGGGAGGAACAGCCTTGTTAGGCCACAGAGGAAGACAATGAAGCCAGCCCTGATGAGACCTGATAGGCTAGGGTCAGATAGGAGGGGAGGAGGACCTCACCTATCAGTGGCCTTAGAGAAGGGCAGGGAGGAGCTGAGGGCAGGTGGGTGGGATTGGGAGGGAATGAGAGAGGGGGCTCCAGATGGGATATAAAGTGAATAAACTGTAATTCATATAAAATAAAAATTTAATTAAAAAAAGATGTGGGCACAGCAAGGATCCTAATCCTCATCAATCTGGTTCAATACAGTATTAAAAGTCCTAGGTGGAACAATTATGGAAGAAAAAGAATAGAAATGTATTCTAACTATCAAAGGAAAAATAAGAATGAGACCAGAGTGAATTTGTACATTTGCAGTCATTCAGTCTCTGTGAAGGTGCCAAGAACATACTACAGAAACGGAAAGTCTCTTCAATTAATGGCATTAGGAAAACTGGATATCATTCACAAGAATGAAGGTAGATTTTTGTTCCATACCACATACAAACATTAACAGAGAAGTCATGAAAGTATAGTGATGCCTGGACAGTGGATGGAAAACAGTGCAGAAGTTTCATGATATTGGCCTGTACAACACATGTTTGTATGGCCCTCGATCATAGAAACAAACAACAAAACCAAGAGGAATCACATCTTTTTAAAAAGCTTCTGCACATCCAAAGAAACAATGAAAGATGCGAAAATCTGTGCATAAGCCCAAAATCTTTCAAACCACACATTTGTTAAGGTGCTAACGTTCAAAATCAAACAACTATATATCAAGAACGCAAATAGTGTGAAAAAAAAAACCTGAACAGAACAGAACAAAAAAATGTTCAGACATCAATGGGCATGTTAAAAAAATCCTCAAACTCATTTACTTTGGCTAAATGAAAATCAAAACCACCATGACACTTCAGCTATGACAATCCCAATGGCTATTAACAAAATATCAAAAGTGTAGGTAAGGACCTGGAAAAAAAAGGAACCCTTGCACACTGTCTGTGGAGAGGAAAACCAATACAACCATAAGAAAAAGAAAAGACTGTGTTTCTTCAAAAACTTTAAACTAGAAGTAAAATATTATCCATAAATCTCAGTACTGTGTTCATATCCATAGGAAATGATGTCATGGTGATGAACAGGTATCTTTATTCTAATGGTAATCACAGTCTCATTCATGAACCTATGGCATCCTATCAACCTGAGAGTTTATCAAATGAATGGTTGAAGAAAAGCTTGTTTATAATACCATGAAATAATCGTTTTAAAAAGAATAAAATCATTTTATTTGAAAGCAACAGATGACCTACAGGATACCCTTTTAAGCGAAATTATCCAAACTCATAAATAAAAGTGCTTCATAATTTCGCTTATATTTTGAATGTAAAAACATCAATGTTATAGGAGAGTAAGGTGGTAAATGCCAAGAGTTTGAAGGCAAGAGATAAGGAGCTTCTGTTCAAAGGGTTCAAAGTTCCACTGGACAGAATAAATAAGCTCTTTAGATATGCCCAGCCACAGAGATAATGGAGTATTTTAGATATACTAGGATATCTAAGTGCATACTTAGAATATACTAGATATGCTAAGCATTTTTACCTGCATCAATTTTACCTTCCAAAGACTCACAGAAGTAGCCATTGTCACCTTCTTTTTACATATAAGGTAGATAAGTGAAGTTATTGTCTACAGAGCTGGCAGATAGCTGAGAAGGAACTTAAGCCCAAGGCAGCCTGAGCCTGTGCCTCTGAACTAATATGATACAAAATGAAATAGACTCTGCAACCGAAAGGCAACAGTGGTATTCAAAGTTGGAGTTATGACTGGTTTCTGGTATTAGCCATCTTTTCTGTCCTCACATGGCAGCCAGAGAGAAAGCTGGTGTATCTTTCCTTCATTCCATCCCTATTGGATTAGGGCTTCATCTTACCATCTGGTTCAAACTTCATTACTTCCTTACAGTGTCCACCACAATAGAACCCGGCTGTGCGGTGGGGCTTTGACAAATGAATTGCAATGAGACCCAGACTTCCATTTCACAGTAGGGGTTACAGCAAGAGGGGACTCTGGTTGTTTATTGAAGAAATGAAAAAGGAAACTGACAAAGAATTTAAAGGGTGTTGAGTATCCTGATTTCTTTATGTGAGTATTAAAGTTAAATTATTTCTATTTCTTCATGATTCCAAAAGTTATGTAAAAGAACATTTGGATAAGAACATTAATGCCTTATGCTTACTATCCCATTGATGTAAAAATTATGTGGTACTTTATGAATTTTTTTTAAATTTGGAAACAGATGAGGTTTGAAGCCAAATCAACGGTGAGGTGAGGTAGGCTGCATAAAAATAGGCCAGAGATAAGGAGAAGCAAGCAAAGAAAAATGCTGATGATTGAGTGACAGGCTGAGGCTTGGACATGGGCATGAGTGCCTCGAGACGTGTGTCACTTTCTTTCTATTGAAAAATACAAACACTTCCATCTCTTGACAGTCTCAAACAAACACAAGACTCTAGTTAACACCACTCGGGATGACGTTGCTGTTTCTTAAAGGAAGGGGGGAAGGGAGTCTTATCTTCCCGTGGTCACATGGAAGGACCCAGAGGAAGACTGCCACACACTGGAGACATGCATGTGCTCACAGAAGCAAACACAAGGACATTAATGAGGCATGGAACCCAGTTTCCACGAAGCCCGATGTATTTAATCTTGATGAACGATAGTTTTTGAGATTTAGTTTTCTTTGCAGATGACACGTTACTTGAAGTTGCTTTAAGTGCTTTAAGTCCATTCATAACTCATGTGTTCACACCCTGAGGCCCCAATACCTTGGCCGTTCACTATAGTTTTGGAAATTAAGAAATCTGGCCCATCATAGTAATAGTTACTGCTAAGATATCTGACATTCTTTACTGACCTCAGACATGACAGAGAAGATGACTTTCAAAATCAGAATCTGAGCGAACTCCAACCCCTGTAGTTAGCTTAGCTTGTGACTTTATTGGCATTAAGGTAATCCATATAGGCTTCTCAATTAGTTTCAGCTCTCAGTACCTACAAATGCCATCTTGATTGTTTATTTCTCATCAGGAGATATTTTCCTTACAGGTAATATTTCTAAATGCTGAGATATAGAGGGTTACCCTTCCCTTCCATTCTTTGAGTTTCCATTTTTGTCTTATGCCTTGAGGGGCCATTAAGCAGTGCTGGCGGAATTGACAAGCATATGAATAAATAATAATTAATGCCCATTTTGACTCACCTATTGAGATTGCCAGGAAATCTTTTTTATAGAAATATTTGCCGATTAGAGAACTTACTGACAGATGGGAATAAAGGGACCACTTTATTTTTGAGGATCTCCTAAATGTCAGCGTGGCTCGGGGCTCTGTGGGTTTCCTCTGCCAATGATTAGAGACGTGGCATGCGGAGAATAGACTGTGAGGCGAAATATATGCAGGAGAAGTGGTGATCACCAAGGAAAAGGACCGAAGGGGAAATCGATAAGAGGTGAGAGGTCAACAAGCCTCCTGCTGTTAGTCTGTCAAAATGTATTTAATGGGTTCATTGGATACTTTTCACATTTAAGAAATTGACAGGAGGAAGGCCCAGCCTGTACTAATTTTTTATCTCTCTTACAAAATAGCTTTATTGCCCCCCCGCCCCACCCCGAGGCTTTTACCTCTGTTCCCGGTGCTGCCCTCGTGCCCATGAGTTTAAAGAATTACCAGAAGTGTGATGCCATGCTTTCTAACCCTATCAAGAGACTTAAGCCCTAAGTAGTCCCTTCTGAAGTTGTAGCTGAATTAACTTATCAAAGTGCAGTTCCAAACATGTGCATTAAAATTAAGCAAGGATATACCACAGGAACTGCTCTATCTGAGAGACTAATGTCTAAGTCTGAACTTAACAGTTAAGCAAAGATGTCACATTTATTATCTGTACATCTGTACATTCTACACCAAGCAAGAATTCAACTAAGAATAAGAGTAGCAGGTATAAAACAATTAAACTAGTTGTCAGCAACAGATTTTGTTAAATGACTTTAAAAATCAAAAGTTCTTTTCCTTGAAGTGGTTCCCACATGAAACCAAACATACAGTTTGAAAAACAAACAAAACAAAAACAACACTGTATTCCCATTTGATGAACATTCTTACTTGTTTCATGCTTTTTAATTTTTAGATAGTTCTGTTATCACATTACTAGAGATTCAGATCTTTGTATTGTTCTAACATATTTGATCAAAGTACCTTTAGATACATTAGAAATATAAATTCACCCAGTGACTCCTGAGCTATACACAGAGATTACATTAAACTTTTATATCTTGAAAATCCAGCATGGTGAACTTGTATATGGACATCATTTTCTCTCTTTTAAAAAATTAAGTTATTTCAGTTCCAGATCTAAATTTCCTTTTCTTCAGCCCCTGATACCAGTTTGTTCCAGACCCTCTAGCATTTTGTATTTCAGTGAAGATCAGTTTCACTGATGTTGTGAGCATTACTATAGAAGTGAAATATGGCATGGGGTGTCTTCAAATTGTTGCCGTCTTCCCCTGGATCTAGCTCCTTTAATTGCAGTAGACAATTTTAATGGATCACAAGGTTATGCAGGTGAAAAAAATTGAAATTTGATTCATTAAATGTGATTCATTAAAAGTTCCAAGATATGTTGCAATTTGAAGTTTCAGAATGAATAGGAAAGGCACTTTCTAAGCCCAAATATGTCTTTTTATATTTTTCTTTAGAACATCAAGTATTAGACATTTATCAACAAAATTATTAGATGTTTCTTATTTTTAATGCATTTTGATAGCTATTGATGTAATCAAGATGAAAGACCATGACACTGCCCTTTAGGAACTTTGGCTGGTAGGCAAGTGCTAATGTTAACGACAACTATGTGATACAGCTGTTCAAAAAACGTGTCACAAAGCTCAGGATGCTGCTAAAAGCAACACACACATGTATCATCTTGTAGTTTCTGTGGCACAGTGTGACTTTGTCCTGTGTTCACAGTCTTGACAGCTACAATTAAAACACTGTCAGCTTTTCCTGAGTCTTCATGTCCTTTTCCAAGCTCACATGGTTTGAACAATGATTGATTTAGAGCTACAGAACTCATGGTGGTATTGAGGAGGAACAGAATAACTGCTTTAGAACTCACGGGATGTGGCCCACCAGCCACCACAACTACGATGGGTCTGCCTCAGAGAGGCAGAGCCTGGAGAACTATGTGTCTTGAGGCCTTTATGCTGTTCTGGAGCTTCGCTCTGCTCGCTTCCCTTTTGGTCACCACATCCCTCATAATATTTGAGTTGTCTGAAAACTGACGGGGCGGTATCATTGACACCTTCAATAATAACATTTGGTCTCTCTCAAGCATTGCTGCGGGAGCACATTAATGATTCACCTGCCACCCTTAGAAATAACTTAGAGATGTAGATTGTTAGCAATGACCACTACCCTTAAAAATAATTTGGAAAAACAGATTGTTTAGTAAGGTTAGGTATAGATGGTTTTGTTAGTGACTCTGATGTAGAAAATCTTACGGAGCAATTTGAAGTTCAGAAAAGTATACTCTTAATAGTTGAGCTAGAGGCCTTTTGAGGTTAGAGAGCAAGAACAATAGCCCAAATTATCACTGGCCAGCATGACTCCATTGCTGAAGCTAGGCTGGTGACCAAGATGATTAATTCCTTACACCCATTTTATTTTTTGCCCTCAGCTTCCTGATATGATATAACAAAGTTGTTGATGAGTAGATGCGCACCTTGAGGATTTAAAGTAGAAGTGACTGTTTTCTACATAAAAGTTTAGATTTGTGATTCTTTTAAGATTTTTTTTGTAAGATTACCTTTTCTTTCTTTGTAGCTGCAAACTGCAGCCTGCCAGTAAAGAGAAACTGGTTGAGAAAAATACCTTGCTTGTTGAGATTTTGTTAATCTATAGCAAGTTGTTTAGTTACAAATGTATGTGGGTTCTGGGAATAATTTGGTTTTCATATTTATTTCTCACCCATAATACTCAAAATATTTGATCATGTGAGGGTATTGGTGAACATGTTTTTCTACTATGTTCGCTGTGATTGTTCACTACAGGAAAACAGAATGCAATCACATCACAATTCTTACACTGTTTGATAGATTTTGTGTGAATATATAACTTGTGGGAGAAAAAACAAAATTGTCGGAGCTCACTCTTTGGTTTTTACTCCATCCACCCAATGGAGGAATGTATGTGTTTGTGTGTATGTATGTATGCATGTATGTGCGTATGTATATGCATGCGTGAAATTGTTAAAGCTTATTGAAGTTTGTTGGAAATTGCTCACTGGAGCTTATCTTGCTTCGTCCACTAAGTGTGTGAGTGTCTGATTCTTTCCCCAACTTTCTTTCTTTTTCTTTGCTGACTACAAGCAGTCCTGGCTCAGAGTCAAGCTTTGTACCTTCAGAAAAGAATCTGCTGAGTGATCAGTCACTGACCCTACGCCCACCACCTCAGTCTACCCTCATGAAGCTGGTCTTCAACATGGTGGCTTGCTGTTTTAAGTATAGTAGGAGTATATCTCAGCCCATCAAAATCCTAAGTCCCATTTTGGTTCCTGTAATAAATCAGACCCACCAGAGTGCTCTCTCATTGGTTAATGCATAGTGATCTGAAAGGAGACCTTTAATTACAGATGCTAAACACATTCAGCTTCTTCAGTGTAACACAGTGGAGGATTGCTTTTACATCGTAACTACAGGTCTTACCTTCACTCAAGGGACAGAGATAATGATAGGGTGGGAATTACTGGGGATCATCGTACAGTGTGATATCCACCCACCTATTGGAACAGACACGTTAAGAACACAGTAGCAAAGGAAAGGCCTGGTCATGGGAAGATGGTGTTAAAATTGTAGGCACTGGTTCAGGACACAATGAAAGTTACTATCGTTATTTTTTGCTACGTAGAAAATGCTTTCAAGTTTTTTTTTTCTTTTTTCTTTCTTCCTTTTTGTCAGCTTGCTACAAGGTAGAGAATCATTTGGGAAGAAGCAACCTTATTGGCTGTCCTGTAAGTACATCTGTGGAGGTTTTCCTTGATTAATGATTGATGTGGTCGGGCCCAGCTCACCTCTCATTAGGGGTTCCTGGGTTCTATATGGAACACAAGCTAAGTAAGCCATAAAGAGCAAGCCAGTAAGCAACATCCTCCATGGTCTCTGCGCTGACTCCTGCCTCCAGGCTACTATCTTACATTCCTGCTCTGATTTTACTTCCGAAAAGACCTTAAGTTGTAGAGTGAAATTAACACTTTCCTCTCCAAGTTGCTTTTGGTTGTGATGTTTATCATAGCAACAGAAAGCAAACTGGGACATAGTAAGGATATATAACTAGGAGATGACAGACATGTAACAGGAGTCCAATTTCTATCCCATAATCATTGAATTCTTGAAAAGCAAAGATACGGAAACGTATGTGCTCAACTGGGAAGTTCTTTGGGTCTCCATGAGTAGATCTATTTTTCCTTTTTGACATGAGGTCACCCTATGTACTGGACTGGCCTTCAACTTGTAGTCTTTGTAATTCAACCTCCTAAGGGATGGAGTGAAATTCTCAGCTTAGTATCCACCTGAGACAAAGCACATGTGTTGCACAGGGGTGGGGGTGCCCTCTGACCCTGTGCTCCTGAAATAATGACTCATGAGACTCAATATATATATATTTTTACAAATACCTTGGCCATATAGCTAGGTTCTTCTCTGAGTGGAGCATAATTTCATTTTTACTAATTTTACTAATCTGCATTTTTCCACATGCTTGGTTACCTTCACTCAGGCACCATGCATCTGTCCTGCCTCAGCTATGGGCCATTAGCTTTTAATTGACAGGTAATGCTTCCATACAGTACACGTGATATTCTCTCAGCACATATCTGTACTAATAGCTGCTCTGAGAGTGAGAATGTAATTCATGGAAGGAAGGAAGTGGGCAAAAATAGATGAACACAGAAAAGAGGTGACTTTAAGAACAAAGCATGTTTTCAGCTAGTCATTAATTGCTTGAAGTCTAGAAATCTTCTGAGAAACTTTCTGAAATGAAAATCAGAATTTTTCTTAACGGAATAAAACAGAATAAGACAGTCTCATTTTTTTTCCTAAAGTCCTCCAATCAGCAAAAGCCAAGTACAATGCACACAGCATAGTGCTGGGTAAAAATTCAAGGGGTACGTCACTGTGGCTGGTCTTTGCTACTTTGTGGATTCTTCTGTTTCCTTTCTCCTCCAGGTTTCAGCCCATATCATGAGATAGGAGATAAGATAGGATAGAGGGGAGAGAGGCAGAGAAAGAAAGATCCCTGAATCTATTTTCTTCTTCTTCTTCTTTTCTTATTTATTCTTTGAGCACAGCTACTAGCAAACCACAAGCAACCCCCATAACCAACCAACAACCACCAATCCTGCCTGTCAGGGTCTTAACATTTATATACTCTCTGAAGAGTTTCTAGAATTCCAGATGCCACACAATCACAGGAACTATCTGCAGCTGGCAACACCACACCCCTGCTAGAGCACCAGTTGCCCCTGACAGTCTGAAGCAGCCCCATATCTCCACACCTGGGATTAAAACAGAAACATATTTTTATAATATTTTCACGTTTTAAAAAAGAAACCAAAATTTCATAATAGCCAATACATATAACAGTGCTTCCAAGTTATAGGAAAGACTGCTTGAAATACGTGAAGACAACGTACCAAAGCATAGGTTTTTCTTAGCATTGTCTCAGTGTACAATACAACACACGGCTGAGGGAATTTGGAGAGCAAATAAACATCTGATATATTGACTTTTTGAAAACTCAGTGAAAAGTATGGAGCCAGTGTTGAATAAAATGTAACCATACAGAGAGAGAATAAAGATCAACATTTAAGCTGCTTAAAATAAAGGAATGATCTTGGAGTATGGTATTAGGTGGTTACATTAGTTCCCTCAGGAAAAAACATAATTTATCCCTTTTCTCCATGAAACAGCTTCTTTTAAAACAGATTTTTCTTCTTCAGAAAGCAATGGTTCCTTTGGTGGCCATCTCTAAAACCATCTTCTCTTCTTCAGTTGTAAGTATGAATGAAGTCTGGCTTATCTGAAATCACTACTTGTATCAAAAATTAGATAGAGGCAGCGTTCGAGCATGGTGAGAAGACACCCATGTTAAGGAAAACACTTAAGATTTGAAATTCTGGTTTGAATGAGCTGTTTATTGTGTACCTTTCACGCTAGAGAATTCCAAGAATATTGATAATTTGAATACTAACTCTGACTTTGATCACAAAAATTACCATAATACATGGGGAAAAGTTAGATGAATTATCACATAACAAGTTTTTTTCTATGCAGCAGTATAATATGTTTTCAGTTCTTAGACCTGTAAACCATTCCAGCTATGCTTTGGGATAAAAATGTGTACACAGGTCTATACAATCCCACAAAAAATGTCAAAATGAAAGAGACAAGGAACATCACATCCACTAACCTCTAGTTTAAAAAGCAAGCTAAGTTTGAATGACTAAATAAATTCTACTAAAATCTCCAATACAATAAAGGCATGTTAAAAAAAGAATGAAAATAATGTTTGGTAAATAGTCAATAATAAACAGGAATGTGCAGGCACATAACTAAAAGAAAACTATCGGGAAAACATTTAGTATGTTTATCCTATATTATATGTCTAATATCCACTTACAAGTGAGTATATGCCATGTGTGTCTTTCTGCTTCTGGGATACTCACTCAGAATGATCTTTTCCAGTTCCTACCATTTACCTGAAAATGTCATGATTTTCTTGTTTTTAATTGCTGAGTATGTACCACAATTTCTGTATCCATTCCTGAGTTGAGGGACATCTGGGTTGTTTTCAGATTCTGGCTATAACAAAGCTGCTACAAACATGATTGAGCAAATGTCATTGCTGTGTACTTGAGAAAATTGTACACCTAAAGAAGCTAAGCAAGAAAGAGGACCATCGGAAAGGTGATCAATCCTCACTCAGAAAGGCAAATGGAATGGACGTAGGAAGAGGGACAAAACAGGCAATAGGACAGGACCCTACCACAGAGGGCTGTTGAAAGACTCTTCTCAGCAAGGTGTCAAAGGAGATGGTGAGACTTAGAGCCAAACTTTGGGCAGAGTGCTGGTAGCCTCATTGCTCATTTGCCAGTCAACAAAGAAAACCCAATCTTCCACATTCTAAACATTTTTCTCCCTATGACTTTGATTTTTAGATGCAGAGTGCAGGACCTGCAATGGCAATGAATTCATCTAGTTTTAACAGCCTAGTAAGGTGATACATTCCTCCTGACTGGAAAATCTACCATTTTCCACAATGAGTCCTCTTTTAATATGTAGGGAATTAATGTTGTGAGATTAAGATCACTGATGTATTTATATTTTTGACAGAATTTTGGTATTAATAAAAATTATCTGGATTTTAGAATAATTAACTCCTTGTGCTATCTTTTTTGCTCTTATGGTATAGAGGTTTACAGTCTCTATATTTACCAAGTACAAGGATTTAGTTTTGGGTTTTATAATTTGACTGTACCTTGGAAGAGTAGGTTTTCTTTCATCTTATCAATAGGGGATGGGGTTAGTCATCTGAATGAGGTAAACAACTCTTTCAAGCTTTTTATTTGCTTAAGTGTATTATTAACAGAAAATTTTATCTAATAAAATAAATCATCTTCCTCTCTTTCCTCATATACCTTTCATGTCTGCCCTCCCACCTCATCCCAATTCGACAGCCTCCTTTTCTTTAGCCATTGTTGTTACATAAAGGAATAGACATAGACATATAAGCCACTGAGTCTGTTCAGTGTTGCTTGCATGTGTAGGCTGCTGGGGCTGGCCACTTCGTATTGGATAACCAGTCAGGGGTTACTCAGCCATGCTGCTGGGGTTTAATGAGGTAGCTTCCCTGTCATAGCTGTAGCTTCCCTGTCATAGCTAGAAGGCAAAGGGAAAATGCCGTTATTTATTTATTTATTTATTTATTTATTTATTTATTTATTTATTTTACTTTTGTCACCCAGTTCATTAGATCAGTGGTTGAAAGAAATAAAATTTATGGGACAATGACTTTAATAGTAAAATATCGGTCTCAATTTTAGCTAAATTTAGGGCAAATCTCTTTTGTTTGAGATTTGTAGTGATTTTAATATAGTACATAAAACAAGAAAAATCTGCAGCTTCTGGTTCACTTAAGGCTAGAGTTCCAGGAAGGGTGTTGTTTATTACACTATTTATCCTCAGCTTTATGAACACCAGACAAAACCTCCTCTAGTCTGAGAGACAAAAATAGCTTTGTTGTACCTAAGGAATTGTAGTACATTTTATTAAACTTATTTTATGCACATGCTCTCACTTTTCTTCATTGTTGACAAGCTTTGAGTCACAATAATAATGAGAACTAAAAACACAGAAGTCACTTCTCTATACTCACATTTTTTAAAAGCTGCTTTTCTTGCCCTCCTGTATTTAGTTACTTACTCTCACAGGTACTTTGCCAAACTTTTAAAATGCAAAGTAAATAGGGCTATTCCTTGCTAGTCTCTTAGGTTAAAAGTTTCCATCAACTCTGGAAGTTTACTAAAGCAGTGTCGCGGTGGCATGGAGAGGTATACATAAATCAGTTGAGCAGACTCGAGACCCGGAAGAAAACTCTGAATGCTTAAAGGCCAGTTGGCAATCAAGACAGGAGTCAGGGCAATTGAATGGGGTGATAACCATCTCACTAACCGCCGTCACTGACACCCCTGGGTATCTAAAACTACGAGAGAACTTAGACTCATTCCACACCTTATTTAGACTTAACTCAGAACACATGACAGATGACATGATTTTCAAAGTCAAAAAAGTAACTGCATGCAAATATAAAAATCCGATGCCCAGATTTTTGATACCCAGAACCTATGTAATAAACACTTTGTATAGTGGCGAGGTAACAGGAAAATACTTGGTCCTCATTGGTGAGCCAGTTTTGCCTAATGAATGAACTCCTAGTCAATAAGAGACCCCATGTCAAAAAAAAAGGTAGATGACGTCAGAGGAATGACTCTCAGGATTGTTCCCTGCCTTTTTCCCACACGCACATATCCAAGCATGCACACCAGAAAAACACACATGTACCCTCACATGAAATACTAGGAAAATAAGTAAATAAATCATTGGAACTTAAAATTGAGAGTTCGATTCAAGCAAAGATTTCTGAGAAATACCAAAAGCAAAGTCAGATTCCATCAAAATTGAACCCTTACACTTCATGAGACATGACTGAGAAAGTGTAAAGCAGCTCACAGAAAGGGATAAAATATTTGTAAATAATTTATCTGATAAATATTTTGTGTAAAGAAAATATAAACAAACTTTACAATACAATAGTAAGATGAAAAATACAGTTTAAAATTGGACAATTTGCGTAAACATTTCACCAAGAATAATACAAAATTGTCTTTAAGAGGTTCGAGAAAAGATATTTAATATCATCAGACCAGTGAGATGTTTCATATGATACATATGGTAAAAAAAAAAAGAACCAACTCACACAAGTGTTTCTTTGCTGGACACACACACACGCACACTCGCACACATACACATGCACACACAGGCATGCACATCCACACAATATCTAAAGAAATAAAAATTCTTTTTAAATGTAACATCATTTGTCAGTAACAAAATGCAAACTAAAGCAAAAATTATATACCATTTTGACCCATTGCAAAAGCTGCAACCTATCTGGGTTCAACAATAAAAGTGTTGAAAAGGCTATGATGAACTGGGATGAAGCGGAAGTTTCTGGTTTCTTTGAGGACTCCGTTGAGTCATGTGATGTTTTGCTGCAAGCTGTCTGGTGAGAGGGTACATGATGATTCCCTCGAGGCTGGCTTGTGAGAAGGGCGTGACTTTGGCTAGCTGGGAATATCCGTGGGTGGACTCTGAGGAGAGGAGATATATAGAAGCCCAGACAGTGAGACATCACCTTTTGGACTGACATTGCTGAGCTGGTCTTTGTGCTTCAACACTTGACTTCGAAGAGAGAAACGTTCGAGGGAACTTTTCAAGACAACCCAACTGAGTCTTGCAGCTTTTGTTAACTTATTCCTGTCTTTTGAATCGTGCTGATTCATGTGGTTGTTTGCTGTTGGCCTTTGGACTGGACTGGTGATGTCCTGACAGTGAAGAGCAGACTCGTCCCAAAGAACTACTTCTAAAAAGGTCTATAACCCCCTTTACCTAATAACCTTCGTTCTCCCCTACCTCTCGTTGGTGGGTGGAAGGAAGGTCTAAGCATTTAAGAACCCTAAATAAAGTAGGTTAGGTGAAAAATCTAAGCCTACACTGGGGCCCTCATAATAACAGGAATATAAAACACTTGGAGAAAAGGTTGTCAGTTTTTTTAAGGTATTAAATCTAGACTTGCAATATGACCCAACAATTCCATTTGAAATTGTCAATTCAAAAAAAAAGAAAAAAAAATATCTGCAAAAGGAGCTGAGCACAATGTTCATAGTATCCAGGAAGCCACCCACATGTATAAAGAAACGGAGAATAGAATGACAAAATGTGTTACCTCCGCCTAGCGAACAGTGTTTGTCAGTAATGTGCTGAGTTTTGACTAACATGAATGATTTCCAGAACTCTCATATTGGTAAAGCTATGGGGCTTGAAGGATGTGGAGAGGAAAGGAGAGTGTGTGCATGACTCACAAATGCTCTACACATCTATGAAGTTTCCAAAGAATAAAAAAGAAACTAGACTTAAATGATACAGTATTAATATGCATTCCCATTTATACAGAATACATATGAAAGACAAATCTATGGAGACATGAAGTAGATAGTTGTCACCGAAGGTGGTGAACAGGAATGAGAATTAACTATAATTGAGCATGAAGGGTCTTATTGAGATGAACAGAAGGAATCCCAAGATGGGTTATGGTGGTGATGGTACAAGTTAGTAAACCTGAAGAAATTACTGAATTGCAATCTTAAAACAAGTGAATTTTATAACATGTAAATTCTAAATTCAATCAAAGCAATTAAAAACCCAGAAAATATTTTTAAGGAGAGATACTTCAGTTGGAGGTGTCCATGCCTGCTGTCAACATCTTAATATACTTAGCACGCAGGTAGGAGGGTAGCCCTTCCCACTAGGCTCCTTCCTATTTAGTGTGCATAGCACAGCAATGCATAATTTAGTGGGGTGGCATCTTGTTTTGAACCACAACCTTTCTGAAGCATCACATGACCTCCATATAAACAAACACCCCTACACAGTTCGATCAATATGAGCAAAATTCCCTCCCATAGTCAAGAATGGATAATCAATACATCAGACTCCATTTATCTCGAGTGAGGAAAATCATAGTGACATGAACAAAATGATCATACCTGAGTATCAGAGATCGTCCGCCTCAGGTGATTTTGATGATACTTCAGGTACTTATGAAAAGAAAGAAAATGCTTTTCTACAAATATTTTAAATTTGAGTAAGAATGCCTTTGATCACATATGAAGAAACACAGGTACCACTGAAGTCTGATTCTCTGAGGACAGCGACAGTGTGTGTGCCTTTGAAATGGTCCAGGTCAAATCCTGTGAGACACCCCAGGCCCATATCAGAATTAAACAACCTATGGATTATAGAATATATGAAACATCCCGCATATGTAATTATTCATTATCTTTACCACCACCCCTTACCACCTGGTTATTACTGTTATGAACACCATAGAACTTCAGATACTTTAGTGTATCAATCCAATTTGTGCTTGCCTTAGAGGACTAAGTAGTGAGTGCTAATAAAAAGAGAAGAAAAATGGCTTATGTTTTCTTTCATTTATATGTATGTATATACATATATGTACACACATATGAGAGAGAGAGGAAGAATAAGAGAGAGACAGGGTGGGGGTTATGTAATCAAGACCATTTTAGGCAAGAAGGTGACCAGAGAAGGAAAGGAAGGAAGGAAGGACAGGGCGGGGCAAATATGAACAATATGTATATTTGAAAATCTCTAATGGAACTCATTATTTTGTAGGTTACTAAGACGTAAAATAGAGCCGGAGAGATGGCTTAGTGGATAAGAGCACTATGCAGGCATGAGAACATGAGTTCACAGTCCACAAGGCACGTGAAAAGGCAGATGTGACCATCTGTATGCCCGGAACCCTCGGGGGCCTGGGAGGTTCAGAAACAGGACTCACTGGTGCTGGCTGTTCATTCACCTCGCTCCAGATTCAGTGAAGGACTTCATGTCAATGGAAGAAGGTGGAGAATGAAGAGGAGGACACTGTACATCCTCTTTTGAGCCTTCATTCACAAATTCCTGCACCTGCACACACACACACCACACCACACCACACACACACACACACACACACACACACACACACACCACACCACACCACACCACACCACATACTCTATATTCTCTTTCTCTCCCACACACAAGAAAATAAACTGGGTCCTATTTATCTTTGTATCCTAGCTATGGCTGGATATTTGAACATAACCTGCTCACTACATATATTTGGTGATAGTTGAATAGCTTAGTCTTAAGCATTGAGCACCAGTGTCCCTTACAATAATAAATCAGTAGCCACTATTGACTTAAATTTACATTTAACATCAAATTTGGAAAACCGTGAAACACTAAATACAGTGTTAGATACTGAAGCTGCCTTGACAGATTGAAAGACCCAGAGCATCTCTGGAATGTCAAGACAAGTAGGCAAAGAAACAGAACACCCTTGAGGGGCACAAATGATTCTAGTGGGTGGGAGGACTTGCTTTGAAACCATCTTAGGGAGTGACTGAGGAATGGAGGTCTCCAAGCTGAGCCCTGGCAAAGACTTACCCAAATCAAGAAGCTGAGGACACAGAGGGACAGAGGCCAGATTGCAGGGTTGTGTAGACTTGAAAGAAGGTAAGTTTTAACATAAGAAGGGAGAGGCTTGGCATTCCTGCTAGGTCTTTGCTAGCTCTGGGACCTTGGGAAAGTTACTTGTTCTGATTGGTTTATCTGTGAAAGGGCCATGATGCCTCCTATCTGAATCTAAATGTCTTCTTGGTTTGCTTAGGGTCAACATGGCTGGTGCAGATTCTGGTGCACAGTGAATACGCAGACATTGCAGCTATTGGCCCTTTGCTCTGAAGATAAAACATACAGTTTGAAAGTGATTGCAACCTAAAGAGAGAAGCTTTTAAATCTAGTTTGAGATTTTTAACCTAAAAGATTTTTAATGATTATTTGCAGACTGCTTTCAATAAATTTTTATTTACAAATTTAAAGTGGTTTCCATTGCTTATATAATTAAATTTTGACACCCTTAGAAACAAGCCAGCCATATCAAACAACATGACTAATTGTAAATTCTGAAACAAATGTAGTCAATGAATGGCAGTGATTATTTTCTTCTTAAAGAAAACCCCTCAGTATTTGAAAGATGAGAGAAATTCAGAGTTGTTCATAATAGTTCATAATTTGTAAGATGTTATAATTTCCCCAGTTGATACCAATATCAGGTTGTATAAAAAGAGTACTAACACAGTAATATGACTACTAGTAATTGAGCATTTACTATATTAACAATGTTGTATCAAAAGCATTATACCACTTCATTACTACATGACCTATGTCTCAAGAATTATTTTTCTCTAGTTTTTTATTTAAAAAAACAGAACCAAACACATTGGAATAGGTCACAACAACAACAAAAAGCCCAAGAAGAAGCACAATAAACAGATATAAATGCAGAGACTCACTCATTCTTACACTCAAGAATCCCATAAAAACATAAAACGGGAAGCCATAATTTATAACATAATATACAAAGGACCTGTACAGTAGCAAGAGAGAGAGAGAGAGAGAGAGAGAGAGAGAGAGAGAGAGAGAGAGAGGTTAAAATTAAAATAAATTTGAAAAGGTAAAATTTTAAAACAGAGGGAGAAAAAGAAAAAGGCCTGGCATGCCATTATGAAACAAGGAACCTCCAATGATGCCAATGCGTTCATCGTCTGTTGGCGATCTTACTATTGGGCACATGGCCTACTCTCCCTTGTCATCCAATTGGACTCCCTTGGAAAAAGCTAAATTTTTATTTGCAAGTGGTTATGAATTGGAGAGAGCGTCTGGCTTGGGAATTGGGACATGTGTCCACTTCTCCCTTCAGCTCTGGGACCCCAACTGGTGCGCGCTGCCACAGCCTCTGTGCGTTCATATGTGCATAAATCCTGTTATGTTTAGACGGCCATGTTTTCTTGGTGTCTTTCAACCTCTCTGGCTTGACACTCTTTTGCCTCTTTTATGGGTTCCCTGATCTCTGATTAGGGGGATTTGATGGAGACATACAATTTAGGGCTCAGCATTCCAAATGTTTTCTATTTTTACAAGAAACTAGGTCCCTCTGAAAGTCTAGTTATACCCAGAACCAGTATTCACTTACCGCTGTTCTTACCTGCATTCCTCCTCTGTTTACTTTGTTTCTGTATTAAGTTGCCATGTCACCTGCTAACACTCAAGTCATAGAATTGGAATTTATAAAATAGTATGGGATTATAATATAAAGGGATGATTTTCCAAGCTCAGATATTTTTTTGGCTATGAAAATTATGATGTTCTTATATTAAAAACTGTTCTGATATTTACCATGAGAACATTGTTTCTACTCTGTGTCCAAGAGATTGTCTCTCCAGGTGCCATCTTGTTTCTGTGGCTGGGCTGATCTCCATCTGTTCTTCATCCTGATCTCTGTGTGTGTGTGGCCTGCACTCTCTTCATCCATGTGTTCCCTTAATCTCTGTGCATGTCTGTATCTACCTTTGAGGTGTCCTTTATCTGTCAATGTTTTATTTAGAAGACTTAAATTATTTCCCCCAATATTTCTCTAAAATTACTGATTTTCCTGTTTCTTGTGTCCCTCAAGAATGTTCAACTAACTCACTATATAAAATTTGACCAGTTTATATAAAAATCTGTTCTGTTAACTAAACTTTGATCTCTGAATGGGCAAGAACTTATTTACCATGCTTCATTATTATTGATCTGTGCAACAGCATTGCTTAATACAATACTTTAACCTGAAATGATAAATTCATATATATTTAAAATTATAGACAATATGCAATATTAAAATATTAATATTTGTGACGGCTATTTTGGCTGTCAGCTTGACTACATTTGTAATTAACTAAAATCCAAAAGTGGCTAGGTGCATCTCTGAGGGATTTTTGTTTAATTAAACAGTTTTAAGTGGGAAGAGCCACGTGTGATGTGGATCTTTGAGGTAGGAAGACACACTTTTATTTGAGGTGGAGAGATACAGTTTTAATCTGGCCACCCCTTCTACTGGTAGCCTATATAAAGGACATGGAAGAAGGAAGTGTCCCTCCCTGCCAGATTGCTCTTGACCCTGCTGGCAAGCCCATTTCTTCACTGGCATTAGAGATAATTTCTTCAAGATTGCAGCATATACTGAAAACCAGCCGAGACTTCCTGCCTCATGGACTGAGCCACTCCTGGATTATTGGACCATATGTTCATTGCCAATCATTGTTGGATTAGCTGGACCACAGTCTGTAAGTCTTTCTAATAAATCCTCTCTCTCTTTATATATAGTCATTTTATAAGTTTTGTTACTCTAACTTATACAACATTATAATGTATTGAGAATTTTATACATTTTAAACATATTTACCTCTATCCTAACCCCTTTCAAATCTACTCCCTTTCCCCACTGATTTAATTTTGTACCCTCTTTAAAAAGAAAATAAACATTAAGTTCAATTTGAGCTGCCCATTGGAGCCTTCCATTGAAGCATGATTAACTTATTGACTATACTCTAAAATAAATTACTCTTTAGCTCTTTTTTTAAATGTAATTTATTTATTTTTATATCAATCACAGGTTAGGTACTTTGCATCCCAGGCATAGCTCCCTCCGTCATTCCCTCCCACTCTCCCCATCCCTCCCTCATCTCCTCCCCGCCCCCTCCAAGTCCACCAACAGGGGAGGACCTCCTCCCCTTCCATCAGACCCCAGTTCATCTTGTCTTCTCAGGGCTGGCTGCAATGTCCACCCCTGGGGTCTAGCCAGGCTGTTACTCCCTGGTGTGAATGGGGGAGGGTCAAAGAGCCACCCATTGAGTTCATGACAGAAACAGTCCCTGTTCCCCTTACTAGGGTCTTCAGTTGGACACCGAGCTACCATGGGCCACATTTGAGCGGGGGTTCTAGGCCATATCCAT
>CM053745.1:47998742-48020043 GCA_028658305.1 Pachyuromys duprasi | reverse complement strand
GAGGGCTAATATCCAGTATAAATAAAGAACTCAAGAAGTTGAAAAGCAACAAATCAAGTAATCCAACTAAAAAATGGGGAACAGAACTTAACAGAGAACTCTCAATAGAGAAATATCAAATGGCAGCGAAACACTTAAAGAAATGCTCAACATCATTAGCCATCAGGGAAATGCAAATCAAAACGACCCTGAGATTTCACCTTACACCTGTCAGAATGGCCAAAATAAAAAACTCAAGTGACAACACATGCTGGAGAGGTTGTGGAGAAAGAGGAACCCTCCTCCACTGCTGGTGGGAATGTAAACTTGTACAACCACTCTGGAAATCAATCTGGTGCTTCCTCAAGATCTAGGTATACCACTCCTAGGCATATACCCAAAAGAGGCTCAAATACACAATAAGGACATTTGCTCAACCATGTTTGTAGCAGCCTTATTCGTAATAGCCAGAAGCTGGAAACAACCCAGATGCCCCTCAACTGAGGAAAAGTGTGATTTCTTAAAGGCAAAAACTGTACTTTGTGCACTACAGCATCCAATCTTCATATAAAAGTTCATTTAGAAACAGATTATTGGGAATATCTCTAGGCTATGAGGTCATAGTGAAAAACAATTTATTTTATAAGAGGGGAAATAACTCAGTGAACTGATTGTCACATTGGAAAACAGTAAAGACTATGATGATATGAATATGAAGAGTTCAGCAGAGATGAGAGTAAATGTGGTTCTAAAGCTAAGTCTAAATTCCAGGAGAAGTTTTTAAAAGATGGACAAGATTGGCTCAATTGTGATGACAGAGTCCATTTAATATGGCCTTTTGACGACTCCCAGTGTCTCATGCACTCAGGAAATAAAGGACTAGTTGGCACAGTCCTACAGATTTGGTATCTCATATGCTTCAAATTTATTTCTAATGAGTTAATTATCATTAAGTCATCTTGCTCAAGGAAGTAATGAAAGAACCGTAGTACTTACCGACATTCTGACAGAAACACACTCAGCTACTCTCATCTAGGAGGGAAAGTAAGATTAAATGGATGTGGCAGAAAGAGGGGTGAATATGTGGGAAAAGATTAGACAAATCTGTAGGGGAAAGCCATGGGTCTTGGCAATCAATTGAATGTGACTAGTGAGAATAAGGGATCTCCAGTATTCTTGTTTGAAGAACTGGGGCTATGCTCAGATGGGCTGCAGGAAGAGAACTGTGTTCTCAGGAAGAGAGCTGGTACGTTCGGGTTTGGGCCTGTTGCCAGCTGAAATACCTCTGCAATATTTAGGTACAGGAGCACCTGGTGCATCAACCAAGGACCATGCATAGAGACCCCCTGCTCATATGTAACTCAAAGGTAACTCAGTCTCCATATGGGTTCCCTATTAAGGAGAGAAAAGACAGTCTCTGACATGAACTTGGTTGCCTGTTCCTTGATTACTTCACTCTGGTGAGGCAATCTAGCCAGTCTACAGAGAAAGAGGATTCAGGCAGTCCTGATGGGACCTGATGGGCTAGGGTCAGACAGTAGGGGAGGAGGACTTCCCCTATCAGTGGACTAGGGGAGAGGGATAGGGGACGAAGAGGGAGGGAGGGTGAGATCAAGAGGAGATGAGGGAGGGGGCTACAACTGAGATACAAAGTGAATAAATTGGAAAATAACAACAACAACAACAAGAAAAGAAAAAATAAAAGTCAAACAAACAAACAGAACAACAGCAAAAAAAAAAAATTAGTGACAGAAGCCACACAAACATTTGAGTATTCTGAATACCATGGTTTAGACTGTGAAACAGCTTGGAAATCTAAAGTAAGAGCTGAAGTCATAGGCTTTGCTAAAGTCACCAAGAACAAGCTATTTGGAGGAGGGGAGGATCATAGAAATGAGATCAAATTACTAGGGAAATAAGATTTTAGCAACAAGTGGATAAAAAGAAAACCTACTCATTATAGATCACCAGGAAAATAAGGTCAAAATTGCTGTGGGATGGTATAGAGGATTTTTGTATTGTTTGGTCTGTTTGTAGTTCGGGGGATAGCCTCTCACTGTGTAGTGTTTGCTGGTCTAGAACACACTATGCAGACCAGCCTGGCCTGGAACTCACAGAGATCCTCATGCAACACCCTGACTGTGCTTTGACTTAGAGGTTTTATTTTATTTTTTTCTTTTCTTTTTCCTTTTTAAATTAAAGGGGGATCTTGAGTTCCTGCTTGTCTTTCCCACAGCTCCTATCAAAGTGTTTGTGCCTCAGCGCAGAAAGAATCAAGCCCGGATGATTCATCCAGATGAATAAGTGACTGTTCTGGAAAGACCTATTCTTTAATGTAGGAACAGACAATTTATGGGCTGTCCCAAGTTCTGAGAGGAAGTCATGCTAAGACACTTAAAAAGCAAATAATCAGTAGAGCTTTCTTAAAAAAAAATCAAAATATCTGGATGTACGGAGAGGTGGCAGATGTTGTGGGGTTGAGTTTTCCCAAAATTTGTATGTTGATAGTTTATACCTCAGTTAACTAAAATGTTCCTTTATAAAAAAATTCAATTATCTGAGGCCAGTTTGATGGTGGGTAAAGGTGTTTGCTACCTTATGATTAGACTTATGATTTGAGTTTGCTCCCTGAGGCTAACATGGTGGAAGGACAGAGTAATTCATACAACTTGCCCTCTGACTTCCACATGCCGGCCTTGGCACACACATATACATATTTTCTCTCTCAATAACTCTCTGAGTGAATGTCTTCTCGCTCTCTCTTATGCACTAAATAAATTAATTAATTAAGTTAAAATTAAATTAAAGAAGTTAAATTAATTGTTAGGAAAAGCTCATGCTGTGATAGAGTCCCCAATCCAAAGTGACTGATGAAAATTTGAACACAGATCCGCCATGTTATGATTAGGATAGATGTTCAGATTCTATAAGTCATGAATGTTAAAGCTTGGTAGAGGATTCCTGAACAGAAGCTTGGAATAGGTCCTCTCTAGAAGCAGTCAGGAAAAAAAAAATCCACTGTGCTGGCACTTTGATTTCGCCCTCCTAGCATCCAAAAACAAAGCAAATTTTGTGTGTAATCTAGTTCGTAGCACTTTGATATGACAGACCTTGCAAACTAATGTGGCTACAGATGCAGATAAACACATAGAAATAATGTGGCTGGTGGGGGTCATGAGATCATGGAAAGTTGTAGAAACAGAACCCATAAGAACAAGCAGGTGGTTATTGGCAACAGAGGATCTGTGAAAGCAGAACTAAGTGTCTACAATGGTAGAACATGAGGAGTCAACAGATCTCAGTTGCTGAGAGAGCATGAATAACAGTTCTAGTTTCATTTCCATTGCTGTAATTAAAAAAAAAATAATACCCTGACACAAAGCAATCTTCCGAAGAGTTTGTTTTATCTCATAATTTCAGGTTGCAGTCCTCTGTTGAGGGGAATCCAAGGCAACAGGAACTTCAACGAGCTAGTTACAACACTTCAAAATGAGGCTGTTCTGATGAGGAACGGCTATACTAGCCGATGGGTATAAGGATAAGTATTTATAAGACAATTTGGTACTATATTCATTTAACAAAACAATAGTAGAGGCTATTACATTTCCAGCCATTGCTTCTTGTCAAGATTTACAGTGACAGGCATGAGTTACTGCCTATGGCATAGTCTTTAAATCTAACTAGAAATCTTTTGGTTACCCTGTAGCATTTATACCACTTTTTCAACAATGGGTGCACTTTGCCAGACTGGCCATTATTGTAGCTTATAGAATCGACAAGTAGGTAAGACTATTAGTGGCTTTTCCCCCCTGCGGCCTACAAAAGCAGTCTGGCAATAAGAACATCAACTAGTGGAAAGAAAGCTTTTGGGACATATACCAGCTTTATAAAGCCTTGTCCCAAGAACATTGTATGTGGTATCTCCAGCAAATGAGGGTTTACTATCAAAGTCGTGTGGTTCAGCAAGAGTGATGTCAGTAGCCTGAACTGTTTTGTGGGTCTCAAGACATTCCCCCAAATTTGAGAGTAAGAAACCTGTGGGAATATGCTACAATGAGCTTTTTGTTTGATAACCTTTGGTTTCATCCTTCATCAGAAATGGTACTTTATTTTTACACACTCATGCCCACTTTTCTAGAATGTTACCTGATCATTAGATAATATGGTATGAATGTCTTATTGAGGGTTACTCCTTCAAAAGGCACTTTGAACAACTATTCAACATCTTAGAAAACTATGAATTGCTGAATTAGGCTGCCTTTTAAGTATCTATGTTTAAACCTATAGACAGAAGCTACTCTCTGCTTTATTCATTATTCTTATGCTCTTCTGCTGACTATTTTACTTTTTTCTTCTTTTTTATATTTTTAAAATATTTTTTACTTTTTTGAACTTATTCACTTTATATGCTGATTGTGGCCCTGACTCTCATCTCCTCCTGGTCCTCCCCTCTCTCCCTCTTCCTCCCCTATCTCTCTCCCCTAGTCCACTGATAGGGGAAGTCCTCCTCTCCTACTGTCTGACCCTAGTCTATCAAGTCTCATCAGGGCTGTTTGGATCCTCTTTCTCTGTGGGCTGGCTAGGCTGCCCAGCAGAGAGGAGTGCTCAAGGAGCAGGCAACCAAGTTCATGTCAGAGACTGTCTCTTCTCCCCTTACTAAGGAACCCACACGGAGACCAAGCTGTCTATTGACTACATCTGAGCAGGGGGTCTAGGTCCTCTCTATGCATGGTCCTTGGTTGATGCATAAGTCTCTGCACGTGATAGGATAAAGGGTTGTGAATTGATGTCTTTAGACTCCAAACAATGGTGACAATCACTAATCTCCCCCTCCCCCCAATGCAGTTACCTGTGCTGAGCCAGTACTGGACTGGACCTGTCTTAAACCAGTCATAGAAGAAAGAGGAACTTCAGGGACCTTGGAATTTACTGATGAACTTGTGACTATTAATAGACTCAGGGAGAGAAAGAGTCTTTGTCTTCAGTGTGCACCTCATAGTTGTACTAATGAATAGCTCCAAACCTGTGGTCATATAGATGGCTCTGGTTTAACTCAGTGGTTCAGAAAACAAAATGAATAGACATAAAAGTGAGAAAAAATTGTAGTAAAGGTTGGGGTGAGATCAAATTCCAAGGTGGTAGGGAGATGGGAGAGTGTGAGAGGTGAAATAAAACAAAACAAAATAAAGCAAAACAGAAAGAAAGCGCTACTTTATGCAGTGGTTGGCTTAACACAGAGACTCACAACTGGTCAGGGTGGGAAATAAGTGATTGGGAGAGAATGCACATCTCTAAATGGGGCAGGTATATTACACAGATACACACACATATGCACACACACGCACATACACCACTCCTTCAAAGCTCAGGTAACATCAGGAAAGAGGAAGCAGAAAGGTGGGAACTGCTAGAAGTCAAAGAAAATTCTGCAAAATACTGTTGTCTCGATTTGCCAGGACCATTGCACCAACGCACTCATAACATCTGTGGATGGTGCAAAAGACCTAAGTAAGATCAAGCTACTCAACAGCCCACTAGGCAGAGAAGAAGAAAGAAAAAAAAAACTAAAGGAAAAGGGAAGGGTGAAGAGGAAGAAGACAGGAAGTTGGAAAGAGAGTGTGGGGGCAAGGTCTAGAAGTTCAGGGGAAGTTGAAGAGAGAATAAAATAATGAGGTGAACAAAAGGCAATGAGAGACATAAAAATAACAGAGATAAATAAATGCATATATGTTTATTGCTTGCTTATGCTCAGCCTGATTTAGCCACTCTTACACTCCCTGCTTAGGGAGTAGTACATCGATATTGAGCTGGTCTTCCCATGTCGGCTAGCATAACTAACACAATCCCACACAGATATCCTACCCACTAAACAATGTAGACAATCATTGAAATTCTCGCCCCAGAAGATTCTAAGTTGTGTCAAGGTGGCAAAATTAAACATTGCAATAACCTAATGCATTAACGGAAAGCCAAATTTTGGATCATATTCTGGTCCTTAAGTTGTGTTTTAATCTTTAAGAATATGACATACTATGCTTCCCATTCTTGTCAAGCAACCTTCTAGTTAATTTCTAGCTGTGAGATATGACTGCATAATTGGTAATCTAGCTTCCTTATGTAGATACATCTCTTGATCTACCTAAGGATTTAAATAACAAGTATTCATTGTTTCATGTATTTTATGAGTTAGAAAGCTGTGCAGCTTGCCTCAATTCCATGGAAGACTACAAACCACATATTGGTCAGAGCTGTATACTATGTCTAAAGAAAGGGTCAAACTTAAAGAACTTGCATTTTGGGCAGAAGTCATATTATTTGTTGGTGGTGGTGGCGATTGGTTTGATTTGGTTTTGATGGAGGGTCTTACTCTAGCCCAGGTTGATCTAGAGCTCACCATGTATGCTAGGCTGGACTTAGATTCATGACAGTCCTTCCACCTCAACCTGTCAAGTGTTATGGCCTTAGGCGTTCCAGTTCCATTCAGGTGTTGTTAGAAGGACCTACCGAGTCTTTGTCAAGTGAACTTCTCATATGACATATGAGCTCATATGCGTTGAGCTTCCACAGAATTAGAGGGCAAAGGATGGAGGCCTCTGATTCTTGTAAGTTAATTTTACAAGTCAATACTATTAGCTTTGACACAGTTTGCTTATCTCTAGGTCTGGCTCATCTTCAGGAGTGTGAATACTAAAAGGGGACAAGTGGTCTTTGGAAGTCATATTAGAATCACATATCACAACTTTATTCCTAGAACAAACATGAGGAGGCAATTTCTTATAAATAAGGACATAGAATGTGTGATTAACAAGGATAAGGAGAAGTTTTCTGTCAAATACATTAGAGCAGTGGTTCTCAACCTTCTTCATGCTGTGACCATTTAATAACAGTTTCTCATGTTGTGGTCACCCCCCAACCACAAAATCATTTTCATTGCTACTTCCTAACTGTAATTGTGCTACTGTTATGAATCGTAATATAAATATCTTTGTTTTCTGGAGGTCTTAGGTGAGCTAGGTGACTTAGGTGACCTTAGGTAAAAGAGTCATTCAACCCCGAAAGGGGTCATGACCCACAGGTTAGGAGCTTTAGAGAACTCAAGTATAAAAAGTTCTGAAAAGCCATATGTGAATTGGCCAGCAATGAAATTTTTGGTGGCTAGCAAATTAACCAGTTGAGAGATTAAAGGAGTAATGAAGCCAGCTGGTGGTGACAGGAGAGTGATTAAGAAAGTCAAGGTAGAGAAAGAAAATTCCGTATGTGTTCAAGATTATTGGTCTGGGTCCTCTGCTCCTCCATATTTATGAGACAGCTGAATTTTCTCCTACAGTGTCAACTGTGTCCCTGAGACACAGTGGTAAAATTTGGAGTGAATGGATTTGGTCACCAGTATTTTCTTTAACTCTTGCCAAGAGGATACCGTTGCCATCAATGATGCCTCAGTTACCTTAATCAAATGGTCTACATGTTCCAGTACGATCCTACACAGGGAGACTTTCATGGCACAGTCAAGGCTGGTGACAGAGGGGTCATCAACAAAAGAGCTATCTTCATCTTTCAGGAGGACAATTCTGTCAACATCAACTGGGATGATTCTGGAGCCAAGCATTTTGTGGAATATATTAGTGTCTTCATGAAGCTGAGGAGCATTTGGAAGGTGTTACTAAAAGGGTAATCATGTTTGTCCTTCTGTTGCTGCACCAGATTTGTAGTGGTTGTGAACTATGAAAATTACAGCTCATTCCAGATCATCAGCAATGCTTCCTATATCATCAAACTCATAGCCTCCCTCGCCAAGGTCTTCCAGGACAACTTGGAAATCATGTGCAGACTTACAACCACAGTTGATGCTATTAACTCCACCCAAAAGACCACGGGAGGTCTCTCCCTCTAGAAAACTATGATGCAATAGTCATGAGGCTTCCCAGACATCATGCCCACATCCACTAATGTTGACAAAGTTATAGAATAGGTCATCTCAGTGCTGAATGGGAAACTCATGGGCATAATCTTTCAAGTTGATGTTGTCAATGTGTCCATTGTGAGACTTTATCTGCCTTCTGAAGAATGTTGCTAACTGTGGTAACATCAAGAATGTGGTTAGAGAGTCCTCTAAAGAATGTCCTTAGAATCGGTTTGTCTCCTGCAACTTTAACAGTCTCTCTTTCACGTTTGATGTTGTGGCTGACATTGCTCTCAAGACCACTTTGCAAAGAGCTTTTCCTAGTATGACAATGAATTTTGCCTCAAGGTGAAGGACTTAAAGGTCTACATGACTTTTTAGAGTTAAGAAGTCCTGTATCATCCACTCCCGCAAGAACACAAGAAGAGAGAGGACTGTTTTAACTCCTCCCTCAACACACTGAGAGTGCCTCACAGTTTACATCTTCAGCCACCAGAAAAAGGGGAAAAGCGTGGGGAGATCTACTCTCTCACATATCATCAGCAAAGTCCACTACATTCATTTCTAGTTACCCCCAAAGATATTGGTTTTTTGGTTTTCTCTTGTTATAAAAAATATTTATGACAACACAAGTTTCTTATCTTAGAGTGAAAAAATCAGAGTTTTTAATAGATACATTCCTTTCAAAAGCTATATGAACAATCTATATTTTTTTCTTTACTATCTTCTTGTGACTGTGGGCACCCTTCAGCTTATGGCCCTTCCTTCCCCAATCTTCGACTACAGCAACACTGAACTTTCTAAATAATTTAACCTGACCTCTTCTCTCTCATCATATCTTCTTCTCTAACTGTAGTATCTCTGTTTTTTATAATGGTTGTTATGATAGATGAAGACTACATGAGTGATCTGAGACAATCCATCTCAAGTCAGTTAATCACAGTAGAATGCCCCTTTTGTAAGATGAGTATCATGATACACTATAACTCTAGCATCCAAGAGACTAGGCACAAAGTTTATGAGTTTCAGGGCATTTGGGGCAATATGTGTAATTCCAGACCAATGTGGACTAAGTAATGAGATAATTTCTATAAAAATAAAAAGACCATTTAAAAGTTATCATGGCATACATGCCATGTATAGTTAGAATGTACACACAGTCTGAGGACATAATTCTCTCCTCCATAGAGTAGGAAGAAAAATAGCATTTGAGAGAGCTTAGAGTTTGAGAAAAATATTTCAAGCATATAAGTGTGTCCATTTTACCATGTGGCATGGTTTGTAGATACAGAGATGAAAACTCAGTTTCTCTTATCTACTAAATCACACCACCAATAATGAGCCTATAAATGTTGAATGAAGCCAAATGGGTTGACTAAGGTTCTTTGCCTTTCTCAAAAATTCTGAATGTTAAGTGTAATATTATGCATGCATGTTTTGTGGTTGATTGTGAAGTCATACTTACTTCAAATGAGTATTGTTCTCCTCTCTGTCCAATTGAATAAAATGTCTTTTAATTAAATTTCTCTTGTGTGATCAGAGTCTATATTTTTAATTTAACATATGGGGCATCACAAAGTTCACTCTATATGACCTCTGATGGTAGGACATTGCTAGAAAAGCTATGTTTTATTTATATAACTATAAGTCAGTAGGATGTTGGGTAGTCAAACTGTCTTTGAGCATTAGTACTCACAGTGTTTTGAGAATGGTTTCCATAAGCTTATATGAACACATAGGTGGTCCCCAGTTGGTAGAATTTTTTGGGAAGAGTTACAGTGTCTAGCTCTGTTATCAGGGGTGTGTCACTGGTGGTGAGCTCTGACATTTCAAAACCCACACCATTGCCAGTTAACTCTCTCTGTCTCCCTCATGTTTGTCAGTTGATACATGTCCACCACCATGCCTGCCTGACTGCTGCTATGCTCCCTACCGTGATGGTCATGCACTATAATTCTCAGGAACTGCAAGTCACAAAATTAAATGTTTATTTATTACCTTGGTCATAGTGTTTTGTCATAGCAATATAAAACATTACTAAGACATTGCTTGTTTATTTATAGAATACATCACTACTGTGCCTATTCTTCAACTGTACTAAAATGAATATATTCTCACATGTTTGTGGGCTAAATTGAAATATTTAGTTAAAACTGCAAATAGTTCCATTGCCATATGATAAAAAATGTGCACAAATTAATAAAAAATAGACACTATATGTTGATTGTTGACAAAGTGCTTATATGTAGATATAACTTCTAATTTTTTAATTAAGGAAACTAGAGGATAGTTGTGAACAACAAAGAGAGGAACATAAGGTACCTTTGATAACTGATGGGGTTCTTATAGGGTTTAGTAATTTCCAAGAGAGGAAGGAGGTACTTCCAGAGAATGGTAGGAATAAACACTGGAAGTGTTAGAAGGAGGCTGGCAGGTGAATATGTTTAAAACAGATTGCCTACATATATAATATTATGTAAGAATTAGTGAAAATGTTATATTTTAAAGAAGTATAAGGAAGTAGAACATTAAATTGTTTTAGATATTTTCCCAAGGAAGAAAATGAAATATTCTATTCTTGTGCTTTTTTAAATTATTTTTTCCAAACAATATATTTTGATCATATTTCTCCTCTCCTCATGTTCCTTCCAAAACCTCCTAAAAAAAAAAGGAAAACAACTTCCCCTAGAGGCCTTGCAGATATGTCTGCCGTGTTACGGGCGTGTCAGTGGTTCAGAAAGGAGAGAGGTTATTTCTATGCTCAGTGTTCTGACCTGTGAACAACTGAATGTTTCGACCACCAGTCTGGCTTCCACAGGTAGGGAGCAAACTGGAGACTAGAAGAAGCCCGTCTGGGGTTCGAGGAAGCCCAAGACAGATACATGAACCACTCAGACTGGGCCAGGCGAGGAGGGACCCGAAATAACTGTCAGGCCGATGCCATACGGCCTGGACAGGTAGGCAGCCTGAGATGGCCTCTAGTGTGGCGCTGCACAGGCCTGGAGGGGGACAGGCCTGTGAGGACCCCTGCCGGTGTCATAGTCCACAATTGGGGCATAGCACTCCTCAGACCAGTCCTCAGATGACACCAGACACTCAGAGGCCTGGGGCACAACCAAGAGGAGCAAGTAAGGAGTGGAGAAATAGAGAAGGAAGAGAAACAGAAGGCTGAGGGCACAACGAAGAGAGGTAGCACTGGGGAATCTAGGGTAGTGAGGAATGGCCGGACGTGAGCAGCCGGCTGATGCCACCTGGGATCATGGCGGGGTCCTAACCCTCAACAGCCTTAGCCTCTTGCTACCTATGGAAGGCAGGAGAGCTGGCCCTGCCCCTCACCAGCTGCAGCGCTTGGGAGAACAGGCTCTGCATCTCGCCTGGGCAGCATGTAGAACATGTAGTAGATATGAGGGTTGCAGGTGAGCTGGGCCCGAGGCTCGAGAGCCGAGACCTAGTGGGCTCTCAGGCCCAGATCCGGGGCTTTGAATTGACCTACCCCGATATCTATGCCATTGATGAACTGGCTGGAGTACATGACGGGGCTGGTATTACAGATTCAAAATTATAGAATCTTTATGACACAAGGCAATAACAGGATATCTGAGAGAAGTCCCAGTGAGGTTCCAGTATTGATAGAGTAGCAGAAGCCCGAAGCATTGTGCCTGACCAAAGAGTCATTGCAACAAACATTAGCAAGCAAAGAAGTGTGGACTGTGGGACATACAGTGCAGCTTCCACAATGAGATATGTTTTCCTCTCTCTTGTGGGGGAGATTGGAAGGATGGAGGGCAGATACAAGGGGAGGGGAGATGAATGGGAGTAGGGTGCATAACGTGAAATTCAAATAACAAACTTCTGGCCTTCCCAATACTTTTTCCCCAACACATTTCTGTACTTAATTTTGCGTATTAATTTTTACATTGTAACTTGCCTGCCGTGGTGTCGTTTTGCTTGGCTGTACTGTGACTGAGATTAAATCAAGGTCTTGTGTCTCCATTCTTCTCAGAAAGCACATTTGACTATCAGAGATCTACAAAGATGCTTGGAAGGAAAAAGGCGTAAGAATCTGTGCTGATGAGTAGAGAAGACTCACACAAACCTAGGAACAGTATTTTCATAGGGACTTTAAAAAAAATCTTATTGTTAATCTGGGACTCTTCTCACTGTGAAACAAACATGCTTTTCTCGCTTTTCATTTGGATGTGAATATGTATCCTGTGCTATCATGCTACATTTACCTTCTCAGATCTGACACAAAACCAGGTCACCACCACCCAAACAGTGATGAGAGTTGATGCTCTCTCCTGCCTCCGAACAACTGATAACAGAAAAGAATAATAAATTCACTTGAAGAAACAGAAACTCAAAGCTAATCAAATCTATGGACAGGGAGGGAAAGAGAGCAAGGAAAGAATGACGTCTAAAGCCTGGCCATATGCATTGCTAATGAGACACTCTCCCTCACATCCTGCTTTGGCTTCCTTTGGAAACTACACTTTCCCAGGCACAGCTCCTGTATGTGGGCTTTCAGGAGCTGGCAGCCCTCCATTCTAGCACTTCATTTCACACAACGGCTCTAATTTTCCAGTATTGACTGGAGAACTTTGTCTCCCTGGTGCCAGGTCAATTCCTAAACACTGTTCCATTTAAAGCTTTGATTATTGTTATGTACTATAACCGGGGAAGAGGGGGTTCCAGTTATCAGACTAAACTTAACTATACAGAACTTATTTTATTATGATTCACAGAAAGTATTACACATGTGCATAGTTTCACATAGTGTTTAATCCATTTTAAATGCACTTGTAAATATAAGATTTGTATTTAAAATGAACTTGAACTACACATATCATATATTAAGGGTGATTGATGACTGCTGTGTACCTGACAGATTTTGAACAAAATTGGGTGCTACCCAATTTGGATGCAAACTAATTGGCATTTAGAGTTTGGACACAGAACATTTTAATTCTTCTGAATCAGATATTTGCACACTCTGAGTTTGATCAGAGCTATTGGGAGGGGTAGTGCATGGCAAAAGAAAAAGAAGGTTATTTATGATTGACATTTGGCTTTTGTAAGAAACAGTACCATATTAGCACATTAAAAAATATATTAACGTTTAAAAGATTTTAAAATTCACTTTCCTCATAAGTCACCTGTAGTTCTTTGTCTAGGGGTAGGACCTCACAAAAAATTTCCCCATGTCCAGTAATATTGCTGTTGTTCCAATCTTGCTTATGTAGCCATTTTTAGAAGAGACTGTTTCACAGTCAACTTCCTGGTATTCTAGCTCTATTGCTTTGCTATTTTTTTTACTAGCCAGAGCTTAATCCTGTAATCCTATCACTGAAGACACCACATACTTGATTCATAAAATATGGAGAAGTCGAGCTGGCATTGACTGGGCAGCCTCATGTCTATAGGTTAGCTTCCGTGGCGCTGAAAGGTGCTATTACACACTACTACTACTACAGGAAGGCAGCTGCACATACAAACTCATAGCAGTTAGGATGGCACACAAAAGGCCTGTGCAAGCTCAAGCCAGACCAAATCCCAGCATGCAGAAAAGCCGTGGGCACACAGTGTAACATTCTTAAACAAAGGGCTATGGTGATAGCCTTTTGATTCATATTAAAAGAGGGAGCATCTGGCTTGACTTTTTGTTCTAGCAACAAGGAAAGGAAGTATCCGATCATCCTTGTACTACTCCTCCCTTCTTTGGTTACAGAATCCGAAGTCTAGGGATGACAAAAAAAAAAAACTTAATTATAATTAGAAATATTTTATCACCTTTAGAGTAAAAGGAAACACTCTCACAAAATCTTCGACTCCTACCACCTACAGCAATGACTCCTTGTGGAATACTCACATTAATCAGGGCAAGGGAATTCAACTGCAGACAAGTCAAAAAAAATGCTCAGTTAGTTCCAAAATATATGGCTCCAGTGGTAGGTGCTGTCTGACTCAGCCGGTCAACCACTAGGCAGTTTGCTGGTTGGTACACACACCTTTCATTTATCATAGGTCATTCCCGCTTTCATTCTTGTTTAGCTAGCACATAACGGATTCCCTCTTTCCTCTCGGCACTAACTCATTTTTATTGTTTCCCCCTGAACTCCCTCCAGCTTGTCAATGTATTTCTTTTATCAAAATGCCCCCCAAACTGTTATAAAATAATCTGATAATTTTTTGATGGAAATGGTGTTAATATTAAATAGTCCCCAAGCTTCAGCATGTTTAAATCTGCATATGACCTTCAAAACCTTCAGCAACCACTCTCAGGAAGTTTCCGTTCAGGTAGGTCTACTCTGTACATCCTTGCTGGCTTTGATCACTTTGAGAGCCTTTTCTAGACCATTCTGAAATGATTTCTAACAGTATGGTTTTTTGTTCTATCTTCGAGTAATTCCATTAGGAAGAGGAGCGTGTGAAGTACCAGATTGTCTGTTACATAAGGCTGACCTACATGACATTGACACAAAACACTGAGAGGTAGGTAGACTTCTTCCCTATAGAGAAGAAGACTTGGCGGCCTTATTTAGTAAGTAAGGTAGCGTTGCTCAAGTATGAGCTGACCTTTAAGTTTAGACACTGTTTTGTGAAAGAAATGAACTCTTTTCAAGGGATGTCACATGCCTGACTACCCATTGTAATATCAAACAGCACAGACCATGCAAGTAAGCCAGCTGCCAGGACCCCAGACATTACACTGTCAGCTTATAGAGGTAACTGCCACACTAGCAGAGAAATGTAGACACCAGCCAAGACTGTCATAAGAGTCAATCGTAAAAGGCTTTAGTTTTAAGACAGAAACTGTGACTCAGTGATAAGCAACCAGTAGCAAGAATCAGAGTTGATAGTATACAGTGCAGCAGTTTTCAGGAAACCTGGAGCCTGCAGTCTACATCCACACCACCCGGAACATGTCCATTCTCATTTGGTCTCAGAAGCTGAGTGGAGTCATGCACGGTTAGTCTTTGAGCAGAGAACACTCTTCTTCTGATTCAGGACTTTTTGCTGATGGAACCACTGTTATCGCAATTCTCTTCACCCCAAGGCACTGAAGTTGGATTTTTAGAATAGAGTTTCTCAATCCGTTGCCAGCTTGGAATGAGCAATTCTCTCCAGTGGTGCTTGCCTTATGCACTGAAGAACATCTGTCAGTGTTCCGGCTTTGGCATCTGCATCCTGGTAGCACCATCCATACAACCTTAGCCAAGTTGCCCAAGTTCTCTAAGGCTCAGTTTTCTGATAATACAATACTTATATTATTGTGAGATTTAAAAATCATACATGAAAATCAACATAGTGTTTATCTTGTAGTAAGCACAAAATACATCTTAGCTAATTTTCATTTAATATCTATGTGGTTCACATTACAGAATTGAGCTAAAAAATTCTCCTTGTCTTTCTTGGCCACTTTCCCAAATCTAGCCCTCTTTTGGATTTTATTTAAAATAAAACATGAATACAGTGGCGTTTTATAGCTGTCCTGCTCAATATTTATTCCTGAAATAAGATGAGTCAGGAAGGACGGCCCAGAGAAGAGAGGTTGATACTGTAGCAGGTACAGACGTTCTAGTGTGCAATATCCTTGTGAAGACGGAAAAGAAGGGATGGCCCAACTAAATAAAGAACAGTAAGTTTTCCTAAAACGAATTGTGTTTGTGCCCACACACAAACATGATTACTCAGGAACGCAGGTGTGGAAAGCACAGGCCAATGTTGGGTGTTTATGCATTTTTCTCTCCACTTTACTTTTGTTTTAAATGTTTTTAATTGAAATAGAATTACAAGACTTTCCCACTCTCTTTCCTCCCTGCAGCTCCTCCAGTGATTTTCCTTTGAACCTCTTCTATGTTACCCACTCTCAAGTGGATAGTCTCTTTCTCTTTTGTTATATTTGTTATATGTCTACATGTGTGTACATATGCACAATCATATATATCCTGCTGGGTCCATTTTTTGTTGTGTCTATATATGGCTTCAAGGCTGATGGCTCTTTTCTGTTTTTATCCTGTCTGTCTGTCTGTCTATCTATCTATCTATCTATCTATCTATCTATCTATCTATCTATCTATCTACTTACTTATTCACTTATTTTATCACTTTACAGCCGGATCCTAGATCCCTCCCCGCTTTTCTTCCAATCCCATCCTCATATTCGCTTCTCTCATTTCCCCTCTCTTCTTCTCAGAGAAGAGAAGGCTGCCAATGGGTACTAATCCACCCTGGCACATCAAGTCACAGCAGGAGTAAAGATATCATCTCCCATTGAGCCCTCACAAGGCAACTCAGCTAGGGAAAAGAGGTCCAAAGGTAGGCAACAGATTCAGAGACAATCTCTACTCCCATTGTGAGAGGACCCACATGTTGACCAAACTGTACATCTGTTACATATGTGTAGGGGATCTAGGTCCATTCCATGCATGCTCTTTGGTTGTTGGTTCAGTCGCTATGAGTCTGCAGGGACCCAGTTTAAGCCAATGAGCTAAAATGACTCCTTACAGATCATTCACCATAAAATAAAATTCTAAAAGAATTCTGTACCTCTGTTCCATTAGATAATGAAGAATATCAGAACGTTGTAGTTTAAAGAATATACCTACTTTTTTGCCATTGTATTGTTTTGGCTTCTTTGTCAAAAAAGCAAGTATCTGGAGGTATGTGGGTTTATTTCTGGGTCTTCTATTCAATTGCATTGACCCACCATTCTGTTTCTATGCCAGTACCATGCAGTTTTTATTACTGTTGCTCTATAGTACAGCTTGAGATCAGGGATAGAGATACCTCCAGAAGATCTGTTATTGTACAGGATTGATTTAGCATTTCTGGGGTTTTTTTTTGTTGTTTTCCATATGGAACTGAGAATTGTTCTTTCAAGTTCTGAAAAGAATTGTGTTGGTATTTTGATGGGAATTGCATTGAATCTGTAGATTGCTTTTGGCAGGATGGCCATTTTCACTATGTTAATCCTACCGATCCATGAGCATGGGAGATCTTTCCATCTTCTGATACCTTCTTCAATTTCTTTCCTCAGAGACTTGAAGTTTTTTCCATATAGGTCTGTCACTTGCTTGGTTAGAGTCACACCGAGGTACTTTATGTCCTTTGTGGCTATTGTAAAGGGTATTGTTTCCCTAATTTCTTTCTCAGCCCTTTTGTCTTTTGTATAAAGGAGGACTACTGATTTTTTTAAATTTTGTATTTAGCCACTTTGCTGAGGCATTTATCAGCTGAAGGAGTTCTCTGGTAGAATTTGTGGTCACTCATGTATACTATCATATATAATCCATGAATAGTGACACTTTGACTTCTTGCTTTCTAATTTGTCCCCTTGATCTCCTTTAGTTGCCTTATTGCTCTAGCTGCGACTTCAAGTACTATGTTGAAGAGATATGGAGAGAGTGGGCAGCCTTGCCTTGTCTGTGATTTAGGTTTCTCTCTGTTTAGTTTGATGTTGGCTATAGGCTTGCTATATATTGCCCAACCAAGGACAATGCATGGAGAGGACCTAAAACCCTGGCTCAGATGTAGCCCATAGACTCAGTCTCTAAGTGGGTTCCCTAATAAGGGGAGCAGGGGCTTTCTCTGGCATGAACTCAGTAACAAGCTCTCTGATCACCTCCGCCTGGGGAGTGCAGCCTTGCCAGGTCACAGAGAAAGACAATGCAACCAGTCCTGATGAGACCTGATAGTCTAGGGTCAAATAGAAGGGGAGGAGGACCTCCCCCATCAGTGGAATGGGGGATAGGCATAGTGGGAGAAGATGGAGAGAGGGCAGGATTAGGAGGAGATGAGGGAGGGGGACATAGCTGGGATACAAATTGAATAAATTGTAATAAATGATAATAAAAACTTGAAAAAAGAATATGCCTACAATTTTAGTTGCTTTTAAAAAGTGTATTTGATAATGTAAAAAAAGTGTATCTGAGGGTGTAGATATGGCCTGGAGTTTAAAGGCAAATGGTATTTTTAGGAAGGAGTTGGGTTTGATTCTCATGCCCCACATGGCAGCTCATACTGTCTAGAACTCCGGTTTCAGGGAATCTGAAGCCTTCTTTAATCTCCAGGGATCATCAGGCACTTATGTGGTGCGTGCACATATATTCAGGCAAAACACTTATACATAGCAAGTAAAAGTAAAGAAACCTTCAAAAAGTGTATTCCAGAAGGTTTTGCTGGGCTAAACCTGTAAGTTTATCCCCTACACAAGCTGTGGCAGTTAAATAGTGAATCTTTGTCTGTACTTTTGAGTGGATCAGGTTTTATCTCTCCATTCTTTGCCATTCTTGATCTCCCCCCCCCACAAAACCTGGAGTCTCCAAGGTTGTGAGTTGTTTCTTCTCTCTTAAGGTTTATCAACACACAAAGAAGAAATGCCCAGCTAGAGTAAATAATTTGATAGACTGTCTCAGATAAAATATTAATTCACAGTAGCTGATAAATGAATGATGGCAGTGGTTTATAATGTGATTGGAGCCTTACTCAGGATAAAAGAATGGAGACGGATATGTAAGTCTGTGGTCATGATAAATAGCAGCAATGCACTTGGAAGGAGTCATCCAGGGACAGAGCGAAAAGGACTGAACGTTTGCATCACTTTCAGCTTCTGTTAAAATCCCAACCCTCAAGATGACAGAATCACTATCATCTTTGGAAGGTAAAGTTCCAGTTTGTGCCACTGTAAGATTAGTACCCCAAAATGAGGTTGCACAGGGCTTCTTCATCACTGCCATCATGTGAGAATATGGTGTGAGAAGGCTATTAAGGAAACAGGTCCTCAGGTATTGAGTCTGTTGGCACCTTGACCTTTGGTGTCTGAGCATCTACAAATATGAGAAATAAAGTTTTGAGTTTTTGTTTGTTTGTTTGTTTGGTTGGTTGGTTGGTTTTGTTGTTGTCGTGGTGGTGGTGTGGCTTGAACCTAGGACCTTTTAAGGGTAAGCTATATCTAGCCCATATTTGTGTTGAATTTTAGATGTAGTTTGTGGAATTTAGTTTTAACATCATGAATAGAACAAGACAGTATCTTAACTGGGAATATTAAGTGTCATCATTTCAGTCTTATCCTTACACTTGCAGTATAGTCCTTAACCCCCATCAAAGAAGCTTTCTATTTTTTGAGAAGACATTTAGAGAACATTGCCAGAATCTACAATTAGTAATTGTTGTGGATGTAAACATTGTTTTGTTTCTATCCCAGATGTGGGAGATGAGACTGATTCAGATTGTCCTCAGCAGCAGACTATTTGCCTAATGCAGGCTCTGAGTGGAGCTCTTTGCCAGCTGCAGATAGTTTAAATCTGAGGACTCTAGAGAGGAGATAAATGCCAGGGGCCAGAGAGAAAAAGGAGCTCCAAAACAGAAGGCTGCTGCTGTTGCCCCTGCCGCTCCTGGTTGCTGTTGGTTCAGCTGGATGAAAAGAAATTGGAGATATCCTGAAAGGAAAATTGGACTTGTGGTGGAGTAGGAAGAAAGAAGCATTAAGAAATCAAAATAAAATAGTATAAAAAGTAACGTCCTCGGGTAATGTAGAGATCAACTGACAGTGGGATTCCCTAGTTCACACATTGAAGGATCAGGAACCATCTCAGAAGAGGGGACAGAAAGACTGTAAGAACCAAGCCTAGGACATTTACTGTGAGATAATTTCCTCTTTAAAAAGAAAGAGAACATGAAAAGGAGTTGGGTCTAGAGGATGGAGTAGATCAGGGAAGAGATGGGGGCTAAATATGGCCGGAATCTGTTGTATGAAATTCTCAAATATTAGTTAAAAATATTATATTATTTAAAAATTTAAGAGGCATTAACTGGCTAGGTACTAGGAACATAGGAACAGATAGAGATATGAAGCAAATGGGTTTGTGAAAAATAGCAATATTAAGAAATAAAGAATGTCAAAACGGGAAGATGAAGTCTAATATATTTGGAAATAAGTTCATTTTCAAACCCCTATATTTAATTTCATTCCATTAATAATTCAACACAGCTGGGAAGAAGCATTTGGATGAGAGTGGTACTTAAAGAGATTTAAATATGACCACGATGAAGCCAAAAAAAAGGTAGATATGATTTTGCCAAGTAAGCCTGGAAATATTGCTAATATCATCAGGGATACAGCTCTGCCAGTGGTGGTCATAGACATAAGTTATTCAAACTTGCTTTTTCCTTGTTCTGGGGTTTCAGTCCCTCACATGGAGACCTCATTCTACAATTGCAGTGCAATACAGGAACAACTGTGATGACTCATTGTCATTGTTAACCTGACCAGATTGAGAACCACACAGGAGGCATGTCTTTGTGTGTGCCTGGGAGGGTGTTTCCAGAGGCTGAATAAATAGGAGAAGAAATGTAGCAGACTGTTAGAATTCACCTTCCCTGGTTCCTGACTGAGGATGCAATGTGACCAGCCGTCTTATGCTTATGTCACCTCCTCTTTCCTCCTCTTAAACTGGAGCCAAATTAAACCCTCATTGCCCAGAGTTGCTTTTTGTCAGAGCAAAGGCAATAAATAAATAAACAAACAAACAAATAAATAAATAAGCAATTAATAGTTAATACACTGTTTAAGTAAGCTACATTGTAAATACAATGAATAACAAATACAAAAGCAAACAAAACAGTGTCCCCTTTAAAATTTATGCAGATGTGGTGGATGACTCATAGGAAACAGTGCCTTCTGGACAGAGCAGGGCAGCTGAACATCTGAAGTCATAGCAACTGTGACAGCGTGCACCCAATCTGTGCAAGCCCAAGACATATCTCGGCATGTAGAGTGGAGTGGTCATGATGTCCCACAACCAGCAGCTGCTATTAGCAACTGGTAGGTGCTAAGAGATAAAGAGTACCTCCCGTGCTCATGGATTGTCAGGATTAACAGAGTGAAAATGACCATATTGCCAGAAGCAATCTACAGATTCAATGCAATTCCCATCAAAATACCTTCACAATTCTTCACAGACCTCAAAAGAAAAATACTCAACTTCATATGGAGAAACACACACACACAAAAAAAAACCCAGAATCTCCAAAACAATCCTCTACAACAACAGATCATCTGGAGGTGTCTCCATCCCTGACCTCAAGCTGTACTACAGAGCAATAGTAATAAAAACTGCATGGTTTTGGCATAAAAACAGAATAGTGGATCAATGGAACCGAATAGAAGACCCAGAAATGAACCCACACACCTATGGAAACTTGATTTTTGACAAAGAAGCCAAAACCATTCAATGGAAAAAAGACAGCATCTTCAACAAATGGTGCTGGTCCAACTGGATAGCTGTGTGCAGAAAAATGAAAATAGATCCATATTTATCACCTTGCACAAAGCTAAAGTCCAAGTGGATCAAAGACCTCAACATAAAACCAGACACACTAAACCGGTTAGAAGAAAAAGTGGGGAAGACCCTAGAACTC
>CM053745.1:47870681-47998242 GCA_028658305.1 Pachyuromys duprasi | reverse complement strand
AATTTACATGCCCTCAAAAATGTAAGTTACTTTTCATACATCTTTAACAACATTTGTTACTTTTGTGAGGTTTTTTTTAAATCGTCATTCTAACTAGACTGGGATAATTTATTATTGTGATTTTGTTTTGTTCTGACTTCCTGCTTAGTGTGCTGAACATTTTTTTAAAATATAAAAAAATTAAAAATTAACCATTTGCTAGTTTGCTTTTGAAGAATATTTTTTGGGGGGGCTTGGATTATTTCCTTGCTATTGAATTGAGTTCCTTATATATTTTGCATATGAACCCTTTCTCAGATTAATGAAGTGCAAATATTCTCTCCTATCCCATAAGTTCTTTCTTCATGCTGTTGGTTTTGGCCTTCCCTGAAAACAACAACAACAACTTTTTCTTGTGTGATCCTAAATGTCCATTTTCTGTTCTTCTGTCTGTGCTGGATCAAACAAAAATTCATTGTTCAGATCAGTGTCATAAAGATTTTTCTCTTATACTCTCTTTTAGTTGTTTTCTAATTTTAAGCCTATGTTTAACAATTCAGTCCATTCTGAGTTTTGTTTATACATGTTACAAGGTGAGAATCTAATTACATTCTTCTGCATGTAGACAGTTTCCCCAAAATCATTTATTGAAGAAATTGCTTCTTTCCAACTTCAAGCTCTTAGTACCTTTGTCAAAAATCAGGCAACTGAAAATATGCACTTATTTCTTGACTATCTCTGCTTCCCAGTTGGTCTATGTGTCTATGATTATGCCACAACATATTTTATTATAATATTAACTTTATAGTATATTTGAAAGTCAGGTGAGGAGATGCCTACTGATTTGTTCTTTTTACTCAGGGCTTTCTTGATATAATGGTTTCCTTTGGTTCTTTATAAATTTTATCATTTTTAAAATTTCTGCAAACGATATATTTGGTATTTTGAAATATATTTCATTGAATATAGATGGCTTTTGTAGTATAGATATTTTAATAATATTAATCCTTTGAACCTTAAATACACTCTTTCCTTCCATTTGCCTCTTCCATTTCTTTTACTAGTCTTTTACAGTTTTCATTACACAGATCTTGCATCTCCTTTATTATATATATTCTCAAATATTTATCATTATCTTTAAAGTTATTGTAAAGGGAGTGATTTCTTTAGTACATAGTGCATTTGTTAGTATATAGAAATGGTACCAAAGGCCATTCTGGTGCTAAGCGTAACATTAGAGTCTGGTATGCTAAAGTTAAGCTGACAATGGGGTACTCTGGAGGGTCAGACCTGGAGCCTTGTTCTAGAAGATCTAGCCTAGTGCTGGAGCAGACGTTGACATTTAGTCCCTGAGGTCTAGAGTCAGGGAAGTCTATTATTAGGATTTATGGGAGTGGTGCCATAATGGGTATGCAGCAAAGTCCATTGCTCACTTTCCCCTTCTTCCACAAAGAAGAAGAACCCTGTCTCAATTCTGTGCAGCTTGGAATTTGGGAGAGGGGTCATATGAGAGCTAGAAAACTGTCCTTCCTCCAATCTCCTGTGCATCTTTCCTTATTTCTGTTTTGTATCCAGGTGTTATGATATGCAAGACATCCTTAGTCATTGTGCATGAATTCTAGAGCTTGGAGAGTTGTTTAAATTGATATTCCTTCCAGACAACAAGTCTTAGAGTGTTCCACCACCTTCCTGGTACACCCTTTACCCATGGTCATTTCATAATACGACTTCTTTGAGAACTACAGTTATCTCTGAGCTCCTCCCCTCCCCACCTTTGCCATGTTTTTAACTTGCTTTTCATTCTTCAACCTTGAAACACTCAGCTCCTCTACTGATTTGTTTCTTTGTATATTTTGTTATTTAACATATCTTCTTTATTTCTAATCAGCTACAATAAGAAGACCACCGCTCCTTTCAGTGTAAACTTTAGCAGTGTGCTCAACTTACGCTCATAGTAGATGGAAGGTGCCCAAACATCAGGAATGCAAACATGGTATTCTCTATCCAGATGATTCCTTGATGCCCATTTTCCCTGGCTGTTTTCCTCTTGGTTCAAGTGCTCTTAATGAGCTGCCCCTCTTACATGTCACATCCCTCAGAGGACAGGAAGCCAAATTTCAATCATTAAGTCGCATCCTCACCGCAGCATAGAAGACAAGTCTTTCCTAGCCAATGATTCTCAGAATGCTAAATATGCATTTTTGCAGAATGCCAATTTAGGTAATATATTATCTGCTCTCACCCCTTGCCACCTACGGCAGGCAGAAGAGTTGGCTGTAGGATAGTGAGGCCAAGAGAGATGGCCGCGCCTTTCGTCTGCGGCAGTCCACGGGAGAGCAGATTTTGCACCTCACCTGGGCAGCACAGCAGAGCTGGCCCTAGAGGCAGAAATTGTGGGCAAGCAGGCCTTAAGGTCTTGAGTGCGGGAGAGTCAACCTTGACTCCCCTCTGCTATGTGGTGGCATGAATGAGAGAAAGATGCCCCCTGCCCTCCCTGATCCTGAGCCACCCATGGAAAGTGGGATAGCTGGCCTCGGGGTCATTAGAGTGGGGGAAATGGCGCTGTCCCTTGCCGGCTGCAGCACACAGGAGAGCAGCCCCAGCACCTCAGGTGGGCAGTACAATAGAGCTGCCCCTGATGCCATGGGTGCAGATGAGCCAACCCGAGGGCACGAGAGCAGAAGAGCTGCCGCTGCCCCTTGCTGTTGGTGGCATTGGATGGGCCAGTTGGGGCAGGGCAGGAGAGCTCATGCAGTGAGGAGGATGCAGGAGAGCTGGTGGGTTGACCAGCTCAGATACTTCTCAGGTCCTGATCCTTTGAATTGTCCCTCCTTAACATCTACCCCATTGATAAACTGCTGGAACATGTGAAGGGGCCATTCCTACAGACCTAAAACCATAGAATCTCACAACACAGCAATAACAGGATATCAGAGAAGAGTCCCAGTGAGGTTCCAGAACTGATGGCATTGCAGAAGCCAGAGGCCTCGTACCAGACCAGTGACTCACTGCAATGAACATTTGCAAGCAAAGAAGTGTGGACAAGAAGGTATACTGTAGAACACACTGTGACACACTACAGTTTCTACAATGAGATTTTCCCCTTCTGTTAGGGGAGAGGTTGCAAGGATAGAGGACAGGTATGAGGGAAGGCAGAGAAGAGTGGGATTAGGCTACATGATGTGACGTTTACAAAGAGCAAATAAAAAGTTTTAAAAAATAAAATAGATAAGTATATCATCCAGCAGCATCTCTTAAGATGAATGGTTCCTACCACAGAAGGCTTCTGAAAGGCTCTACCCAGCAGGGTACCAAAACACATGTGGAGACTCATAACCAGACTTTGGACAGAGTGCAGGGAATCTTATAAAAGAAGGGGGAGATAGAAAGACCTGGAAGAGACAGGAGCTCTACAAGAAGAACAGCAGAACCAAAAAATCTGGGCTCAGGGGTCATTTCTGATACTCTAAACAAGGACCATTCATGGAGGTAACCTAGAACCCCGGCACAGATGTAGCCATGGCAGCTCAGTGCCCAAGAGGGTTCCTTAGTAAGGGGAACAGGGGTTGTCTCTGATATGAACTCAGTGGCTGGCTCTTTGATCACCTCCCTATGAGGGAGGAGCAGCTTTAACAGGCCAGGGAGGAAGACAATTCAGCCAATCCTGATGAGACCTGATAAGCTAGGGTCAGATGGAAGGGGAGGAGGACCTTCTCTATCAGTAGACTGGGGGAGGGACATGAGAGGAGGTAAGGGAGGGAGAGTGGGATTGGGAGGGGATGGGGGAAGGGGCTACAGCTGGGATACAAAGTGAATAAACTGTACTTAATAAAAAATTAAATTTTAAAAAGATGAATGGTTTTAGTATCTCCATTTCTATTATAATTATTAGTAATCCTGCTTTATTAAGAAAAAAAACTTAACAGGTGACCCTGGTTCCATTTGATATGTAATATCTCTTGGCATGTGGCTGCCCACTCACATCTAACTCTGGTAAAGTTCTTTAAAGCCCCAAAAGTTAGATTGCAGCCATCTCCTGGTTTTAAAGTCTGTGATGCACAAGAAATGCACTGCCATACCAATTACAATGTTTTGAGCTCATGACTTTTGAACTCAGATCTTGATTTTCCCTAGAAGTTACACATTTCGTCAATTTAAAAAATCTGAAATTTATGAATTATAAAGGAAAAGTCTCTTGGCCATAAAATTCCAGAGCTAATCACTAATACCAATTCCAGCATTTTAAAGGATTTTAGGCTTTGAGTCATAATTATCTCTATTTTCTCAACTAGAAAAAAGGATGTCTCCAGCTTAGCAACTTACAAGAAATTATACCCCTATGGTTAAAAAGGTCACTCTCACTTTAAAATAGAGCAATCACAATAGGATCTGAGTGGTGTCTTTATGGTGAACAGACAAGGTATGGACGTAAAGTCACTCAACTAAGAATACACAGCCAGAAAGGGCAGATGCAGATACAGAAATCAAGCCTACTCATTCCTTTGCAGATTTCCCCCAGGTACACTTCTCGACAACAATAACAATAGTAGATAAATACTCAAATGGGCTTTAGAAAGCCAAATATAGAACCTGACAAGAAATAAAGTGATCCATCCACTCCTCCAGATATCTGTTTCATTGGCTCTGTTAGTAATAGAATTTCTCTTCTGGATGCATAATTGATAACAAAATACAAATAGAAATGGATCTTTAATCTAAGTATCTAAGTACAATACGTATTGCAGTGCAGCAATCATTTCTGCAGAACTCGCGGGTGTGATTTCATTATGCCAAGTTTCAAATTCCCTTACAGCTTATCTTCAAAGCTCTCAGCTAAGTTCGGTCTTCAGAAGGTGTTTATGCGTGCATATGGGGTTAACTCCTTGTTCTGTAACCAAGAGACTCTTTGCTTTCCAAAAGTAATCCCATCAAGGTAAACATTTCACTCTTCAGGAAATAAATAATTTAAAGCTCAAACTGCCAGAGCGCTATCAGGAGAAAGGTACCACACTGACAGGGAGAATGAAGCACAGTGACAAGCAACCTTGTAATAGGCGGAATGGAGAAAACTGCAGAGGTCAGTTCACAGTGAACAGGATTTTCTTCTAAAAAACAGGAGCAAAACTGCTAGAGCTGCATGAGGGAAAAACTCTGCACAGATGTCAATGATGTTTTCATATGTCAGCAAAGCAAATGCAGTTCAGTTTAAATTCAATAAGCATGAAGTGTGCCTGAGAATGTTTTCGTCACTGAGAATACATAAAATATACATACATATAGCTTCTGTCTCCAAAGGTCTAAAGAACATATTAAAGTCATTTAAATTCTAATATCTAGAGTTATGCTGACAAAATCAGGGTAACTCATTATACATGAATTGGTTCCATTCAAACCAACAAACACATCATCCTGATGCACGGAAAACTACAGGAGGACACGTGACAATCCGCCCTCTGATTATAAGCCAGCTTCTCGTAAGAAGAGCAACGGATAAGGTTGACGTGGTGTCTGATAAGCATTCTGCTACCTGAAGCATCAACTCTAATCCTAGAAATTGTATTCTGGATTTAAAGCACAGATACATTTTTTTTGCAATATTTGAATTTGAGAGCTGAATTCATCGAATATCAATGGGCTAGAATCTAGACGAGCCAAGGAAAAGATGGAAGCTAAGTCGTATGATCTTGTCGCCGTCAGGAACAAGCCCATGCATTTTTTGACCAATAGCATTGTCTGTCATCTCATCCTCAACTTGAGGCATTAATAGTGGATCAAATGGGAAGGAAAGCCTAGCAAAATTACCTCAAAGTTAGGGGAAAAGTACATTTCTTCAATTATGACTTCAAAAGATGGGTGAAGAATCAAAACAACTGATTGCTGCTTCTACTGTGTTCCCGTTCACCTACAGGGATAGTGACGTGCAGACCAAGACACTTGATTAGTGGCAGCTCTTCAAGGCCCTTGAATGCATGAGCATTGTACTTTTCTAAGACATAAACAGCAGCATAGTGTGAGCTGACTATATACTAGCTTCGACATATGTTTATCAAACATAAAAGGCCAGGGAGCATGAGTCACGAGAGGGAAAGACCACTGAAGCTTATTGAAGTGTTTTTAATCCCTGTGCTCCCCACATCATCCATGTCTCTAGCTGGTCCATACAGCCAGCAAAGAACGACCAATATTGGAAGAACAAAATAAGAGCAAGAAAAAAAAATTCACTATGCACCTTTTTAAATTTATAGGGGACAGAATTTGAAAAGAATTTAAATGTTTCTACTGAGTAGGATTATGGGTGATGCTCTGTGTGTGTGTGTGTGTGTTTTCTATAGTTTCCAGTTCCCTAAGTTTATCATTTTTAGCTTTACGACAAATTAACAGTGCAATTCTTTCTTTTAGCTGCTGAAGAGACTAAAGTCAAGTGTAAGGAAATTCTGGCAATTGAATATACAATGGTTTGAGCTGTTATGAGAGGCTATGGACATTATCTGAATGAAATTTAAATGTATTGAACATATGCTAAATCTCTTTACAAAAGAAGAAAGAAATAGTACCAGGAGAAAAAAAAAGAATTAGTACCAGGTCTCTGTGTTTGTATTTATAGTTATTGTTATATGAAGTAATTTAAACAATAATTTTATATTTTCACAGGATGTTGACCAACCTTTTCCCTTTTGATAAGCAAACATTTTAAAATAAAATAAAATAAAATAAAATAAAACAAAGTAAGAGCCAGATTATAGCATGGGGAAGAATCTTTACCAAATATACATCCTATAAAGGGTTAGTGTCTGGCATATATAAAGAACTCAAAATATTAAACAATAAAACAACCAAATTAAGAGATAGTACATAAAACTAAGCAGAGAGTTTTCAAAAGAGGAGACACAAATGGCTGAGAAACACTTAAAAACATTAAGTATCCTTAGCCATCAATGGATTGCTAATTAAATGTTTCTGAAATTTCTCATTCCAGGCAGGAGGCTAAAAAAGCAGCAACAATAAAGCAAATTACAACAAATTCTAGTGTGAATGTTGGAGAAAAGAAACATTTATCTACTATTATATGTGTCTGATAGGAATGCAAAGTAGATTAGGCATTATGAAAATCAGTATATGTAAACTCCTGAAAAAACTAAAAATAGATCTACCATATGACCCACATGTTCCACTCCTTGGTAGAAATCCAAAGGACTCCACATCCTACTTTATGACACTTACCTATCCACATTCATTGCTGTGCTATTCACAAGAGCCAGGGAATGGGAACAGCCGAGAAGTGCATCAACTGATGAATGAATAATGAAAATGTGGTATATTTACAAAATAAAATATTACTCAGCTTTTAAAAAATGAAATTATGGGATTTTCAGGTAAATGAATAGAGCTTAGAATGCTCATTCTGAGTACAGTAACCCAGAGTAGAAAGACAAATAGTCTACATTTTTTTCTCATCTACAGATATTATCAATAAATCTTCAGATATGTCTGTTTCATTTACGGTCAGAGAATTACTAAAGAGTCATAAGGAGGAAGACGTTCATGAGAGGGAAGATAGAACGACTGGTATAGGGACTGAAGGAAAGAATGGGTCAGGAATGGCTAAATTGGGGTTGGGGGGTGGAGTGTAGAATAGAGGAGCAAGTAGCCAGAGAGATAAATAATGCCAACAATCTTTTGAAAATGACATATTGAAATGCAATGAAAAAATTTTCTAATGTATGCATGTATACGCATAGCTATACATCCCAATAATAACATAACAATGCCCCTATTATAATACCCTACTGTACTATACTAACACATAAAAAGCCCAGTGCCAGGTAGGAGTTACTTCTTTTGGAGTATTTGCAACAGAGTTCTCATAGGCCAGCCCCAACTACTACAGGCTATTACAATTATTTGATTACCATTATTGTGATAAGACCCTATTGTTAAAGACAGAATTTGATATGATTCATAGAACATGACAAAATCAAGCTGGTAATGGCCTAGAAGCTTTTTCTCTATTCTTCTCTATTGGCTAGTTTTCTTTGTACTAGAAAACACTATGCACTCTACTGGAGGAGAGAAGTAATCATCAGTTATACCAAAGTAGGAATCCTGCAAGCCACAATGATGATGATGGTGGTGGTGGTGGTAGTGGCGGTGATGATGATCCTGGCCTGGTAAGACATGCCTATTGATATATTAGTTGCAAAATGTTCATAGATGTAACAAATCACTTTCTGATTAGATCTAGTCCCCACTGCATAGAATGAAACCCATACCTGGAATCATTATCCAGCTAGCAACATATGGCGAGATAGGTCACTGATTAACTTACTATTCTGCTACTAAATGCACACAGTATTAAACTGACTTTTAAAGGATTATTGTTATATCCATAGATCAATGCATCTCTGAATGCTCATCTGAAAAACTCTTAATTGCACTGTGATTAACGCTGTGACCCACAACTGGACAAAATAAAAAGGGTCTGCACAATACTAAGCCCTAAAGGGAGCATATGTACTTCAACCCTCTCCCATAAGGATCAGGAGTCATTCTGGTACATGTGGAAACAGTATAGAGCCTAAGAAGGTGAATGGCAACAAGGAAACATTTTTTTAAACACATCAAGGAAGCTGCACACATGAACTCAAAATACTTGTGCAAAATCCTTGCAAACGTAAGCTAGACTGAATGCCAGCAACGGAAGAGGAGTTGGGCACACAATCATACTTCTATCTGTGTCACTATTGGCAACTGTTTCTGGGAGACACAGAGTCAATTTAAGAGTCCAGTGTGGAAGGAATATTCTGTGTATGGATATAATACCTGTCAATTAAAAACACCTATAGTCTATGGCTAAATCAAGAAAAGTAGGTGAAACTTCTGGGAGGCAGATGGGATTATGGGATAAAGACAGGCGGGGAGATTGAGCCACCAAGATGTGAGGAGGATGGACACATGGTGCCTGAGCTCAGGTAACCAACCATGTGGCAGAATTTAGATCAGTATAATGGGTTTCTTAAAGTTATAAGCTAGTCAGAGAAGAATCTAGCTATATGGCCTAGGTATTTGTATAATATTTAATGAGTGTCCTGAGTTGTTATTCCAGGAACTAAGGAATAAGAAAAACTATCAGAAACATAATGGTGTCCTACTATACTACAGTGCAGGTCCTGGTAAATTGACGACCGCAGAAGGTGCTATGACCAAAACATGTTGCAAAAAACTCTCAAAGAACTAATACAAACAGTAAAATAAAATAAAAATACAGTATATATAACATTTGCAAGTAAATTCACAAAACTCCAGGGTTTAAAAGTCAATATTGATTACCAATTTGACAGGATATGGAATCACCAAGGAAACCAACTCCTGGGAGGGAATTCCTAGGAATGGTTAATGAAGGTAGAAGACCACCTTACATGTGAGTGGACTATTCCATTACTGGGGTCTTGATCTGCATAAAGAAACAAGCAAGAAAGCAAGGTGGGTGCCAGCACTCTCTCTCTTTGCTTTCTGAATGTGGTGTGATATGTTCAAGTACTTCATGCTCCTCTTGCCATGTTTTCCTGCCAGAGTGGACTGTTTATTAAAAGCATGAGACAAAATAGCCCCCACCTGCCTTAATTTGTTTTTGTCAGAAACTTTACAGAAATAAGAAAAGTAAACTAGACAGTTTTTAAAGTTAAAGTCTGTGATATTTAGGAATGGTATTCTTTAGAGGGACCATGCCTTAGTTTACACTTCCATAAATATTTGTGTGTGTGTGTGTGTGTGTGTGTGTGTGTGTGTGTGTGGAAGCCAGAGGTGAATTTCTGGTGATGTTCTATTTTTTTTAATTTTATTTTATATGCATTAATATGAAGGTATTGGATCCCTTGGAACTGCCATTACAGACAGGTGTGAACTGCCCTGTGGGTGCTGGGGATTGAACCTGGGTCCTTTGGAAGGATAGGCAGTGCTCTTAATCACTGCGCCATCTCTCCAGCCCCATGTGAAGTTCTACCTCCGTCCTCCCCGATTTTTTTTTTTGAGGCAGGATCTCTCACTGAAGTTAACCCTATTTGAGTAGGCTGACTGGCCAGTGGATCCCTGGGATTTGCCTAGCTCTACATATACCTCCTCCTAGTGCTAAGATTGTAGATGCACGCCCTGCACCGGAAGTTTTCCCTGAGTGCAGGAAGTCTAAATTTACCCACTGAGCCATCTCCCCAACCCTAGGAAATTGTTTTTGTCAGGACATTCATGAGACATAGATAACAGGCTCTCTGAAGTCATGTGAAGAAAAGGTTTAGGGTGGAAAGATATTGCTTCCAAGAACTATTGAGTCTAGTTGAGAAAAACAAGACATGGAAACACATGCATTAAAAATGAGCAAAAGTGATAAGAAAAGCACAGATCAAGTGCCAGGGAAATAGGAGAGGGGGTGAGAGATTAAGCCACACGTGAGCTAACGGGGGCGGGGGGGGGCGATAAAGCAACAGCCATGCGGAGACAAGTATGACAAGCAATACAGCTCTGAGCTCTTATCTGTGGTATTAAATTCCAGCTATTGATTTACATGCTCTCTCCTGTCACTAGACAAAAAACTCTGAAAGCCCGAGCCAGGTCTTAGCTCCTTCACACACCTTCGGACCCTATGACAGTGACTCAATGTTTGTTCGAGTGGCGTGAAAAGGACCACCGCACTGGTAAACTGAGAGTTTGAGGGGAGGAAGGTTTAGAGCAGCAAGGGGTTAAGGTCTCGATTGGCTGCAGGACAAGGAGTAAGTGCAAGGAGAGGCTGGGGGACACTAGGCAAAACCCTGAAGTAGAAGACAGCCATTAGAAGAGCTGGGAGGCCAGCACAGACTTCCGCCTTCCCTGTCTGCGGAGACCAGGTAGGCCTTGTTAGCATAGGGCAGGCACGGTTAGGGCTGTGGGAGGAGCTTGAGGGCAGAAGGTAAGAAAGCCAATGCTATCTGACCAGAACCTTTACTGGATAAACCGTCAGGAGGAAGGGTATAGAGACTGAGTGGTTCTGTCACACGCCCAGCCAACAGGACAAGAAAACACAAGGCCATAAAGCCTTCCAGAAGGAAGAGAGTAAACAGTGACAGGCACACCGTCTCGGCAGCTCCCTCAGGACAGTGTGCGCACTGCTAAAAGGAAACAGCTTCCGACAGTAAAAAGGGAACTGCGGTACCTATTCTGACCATACTGACGAGGAACAAACACCCCATGTCACACAACCAGCCAATGGCCTAACCAGTGCTCAAAGGCAGATCTTTCCCTTCCAGCCAAGTGCTAATTGCAGGACATTAAAGTCTCTTTATGCTCATGTACATGGATGTCTGCCTCCATTTGGGATCTTCTATTGAAATCAATTTCACTTCCCATCAAAAACTACATGGCTATGGATTCAACATGCCCTTCACTTGTGTGTTGAAACCTCGTCTACACATGTGACTGTTTGGAGGTAGATCTTCTAGGAGATGCTTACATTTAAAGGAAGTCCTAATTATATTCCAGTAGGATTACTGGCCTCGCTAGAAGAGGAAGAGGTAAAATTTGAACATACAAGGAGAAGCCACACGAAGCGACTGCAGGAAGATCACCGTCTAGAACAGGAAGGGAATCTTGTTCTATGGGAATCCCACATGCTCATACTCTGATCTCACACTCCAACCTCCAGAGCTGCAGAGCTGCAAGAAAACTGATTTTTGTCCCTTCACCCAACCCATCTGTGGTAGTTTGCTATCCTGCGGTGAACTCCCCCAAGTGTTTCAACATAGGACAGTAGCTCAAGTGAAAATTACTTCTACAGCCCGACCTGTGTTCCACCTCTCAAATAACCAGTGTGCTTTTTTAGCTGTATTACAATTCTGTTCTTAAACCTCACTCACCACATGTTCTTAACTTCTCACTGGCAAAAGCCTATATGCTTCTCAGCAGGGCAGATGGAGTTGTACAGCCTGAATTCTATCACCCATGATGAGTGCTATGCAGAAGTCGCTTACCAGTTTGAGATCCCTTCAATTTATTGTTGGTTTAGTTTTTTTTGTTTTCTGCTTACGTGTATACCGTTTACTCATGTATTTCTTTACTTGGTCAGTGGGAAAGCATGGAAGCCAAACCAGAGCAGAGCACTCGTTTCTTTTAGGGATACAATGACATCAACCTAGAGAATGTGGGATACTAGGGTTTTATCAAGTATATTATATTCACTTTTGAGTTCTTTTTTTAAAATTTAAGCCCCTTCTTGCAGTCAGCCTACAATGCTACATAAACAACACAGAAATAGTTTAATGTAACATTTCCAAGAATGAAAATTAAATATTTACCAGCAATGTATCATGAAACAATTGTTTTAAGAGGTTAAACAAAGAGGGATGGAAAGAGAGAAAATAATAGATTAAAAATCATCAGTTCCGCTTTCTTATTCTAACAGTGTGACACTGTGTAGTCTGTCTCTAGAAGGCACCTGTGGAATAGTATCTCCACTATACAGATATAAGCACTAGCCCATGGAGAAAAATTTTCAGTATCCATGTAGATTTTCAGTGATTTCCTGAAAATCTCTCCAGTAAAGAGTAACATGAAGCAGGACAGTAGAGTAGATAAAAACACTTGTATTTCTCCGTATCAACAGTGAAGTCAAGTTTGGTGTCAATGACTTCATTTTGAGGGTAGAATCCTAATACTTCTCTACCACTTAATGGTACAGTTTACTCTCTCTTGGCTTTAAGTGGAAGAGGATACAACCAAGCCTACAATACTGCCATGTTTCAATGATCATCTACTGTACATCCCATCATTTCTTGAGCCCATCCAGCACATTCTGGAGGTTCAATTCAACTCCAGTGACTTCAACTCTTCTTTCACCTTCTTCTGACCTGCCCTCAGTGACCAAGACACAGCAACTCCAGCTTTTTTTTTTTTTTTGCATTAGGCACTGCCTTATTGTTCAAAATGCTTTTTCTTTTTCTTCTTCTTTTTCTTAACTGAAGAGTGTAGAAAGTATACAACTATAGAAATTTACTAGAAATCTAGCTTGGAACAATTTTGTTTTTGCAAGAGAAGACCTGTCCTAAAGCCCATCTGCATTGCCATTTGCGAATGTTTACCCCTATCAGTCCCTGCGAGTGGGATTCAGGAGGCCGAGCAGTGGCGCATCCCTGTGTTGAGAGCTAACAGGCCATTACTGACTACATTGTCTATTCATTTTAGATTGTTTCTAGAGAGGATTTATAGAAACAATACCAAGGTGGCACAAGGTGGCCATCAATGCTGTTTACAGACCATTTAGAGGAATAAACCTGCAGTTATACCCAGGCTGACTTCCCTCGTGGTCCTGGGGCATCATGTTCTAATCCTATTGTGACGTGATTGTTTCACCATGAAGTGCTCCGCAGAGGCCAGTAATTGGCGTACGGGTTCAAATTAGATTGCTGTGTGTTTAGGAAAGCGAGGGTCATTTCACATCAGCACCTCTCATTAAGAAGCAGGCGACTGAAGTTCTCCATTACAGGAAACCTATTGTATACATTATCTTTTATTATAAAGACAATGCCTAGCACATCTACTCAACACACACACACACATACACACACACACTTATATATTCTGTTTTCTATCACTATGAGAAGGAAAGGAGTGTGAAAATGCAAAACACATTTCTGAGAATGGAAATTAAATATTTACCAGCAACGTATTATGGAAACTGGCTTTGAGAGCTAAATGAGGGACAAAAGAGGGCAAATAACAGATTAAAAATAACCAACAATTTGTTCTACTTTCTCATACTAATATCATGATGCGGTGGTAGCTTGTCTCTGGACAAGGTCTGTGATATCTATGCTGTCAGTGCTGGGAACACAGCTAAACTGGAGTGAGGTCTCAGAATAAAGCACAACTCCTTTCTTTTCTTCAAGTCACTGACAACTAAAGAAACTTATTTAAAAATCAGCTACACTTTAGAAAACAGGGAACAGGACAGGAGCCTACCACAGAGGAACGCTGAAAGACTCTACCCTACAGGGTATTAAAGCAGATGCTGAGACTCATAGCCAAGTTTGGACAGAGTGCAGGGAATCTTATGAAAGAAGGGAGAGATAGAAATATCTGGAGGGTAGAGGAGCTCCACAAGGAGAGAAAAAAATCTGGTTACAGAAGTCTTTTTTGAGACTGATACTCTAAACAAGGACCGTTCATGGAGATATCCTACAACTCCTGCACAGATGTAGCCCATGGCAGCTCAGTGTCCAAGTGGGTTCCCTAGTAAGGGGAACAGGGGCTGCCTCTGATATGAACTCAGTGGCTGGCCCTTTGATCACCTCCCCCTGAGGAGGTACAGCCTTACCAGGCCACAGGAAGACAATGCAGCCAGTCTTGATGAGAACTGATAGACTAGGATCAGATGGAAGGGGAGGAGAACCTCTTCTATCACTGGCCTGGGGAAGCAGCATGGGAGGAGAAGAGGGAGGGTGGTTTGGGGAGGGGATGGGGGAAGGGGCTACAGCTGGGATACAAAGTGAATAAACTATAATTAATAGAACAATAAATACATTAAAAAATCAGCTACACATAGCACAAGCTGTCTCTAGTCAGGGAAAACATAGGATAACCATTCTTTTTCTTTTATTAATTACAGAATCATTTTTTTCTAGAGTCTTTGTCTATTAAGACAAGAAATAATGGGTAAAGTGTTGCAGTGCAGAAGTTCATGCTCCCTCACACCCAAATGTATGTAGCATGAAATAATAAGCTCTATGATAACTGCAACAGGAGATGAGAACTTTGAATGGTCAGGTTAGGAGTAGGAGTAATGCCCACATAAGAGGGACCCCAGAGAATGACCTAAGCCTCCCATCATGTGAAGACACAAAGACACATCATCTATGGACCATTAACTAGGCCTTTCCCAGACACTGACTTTGTTGACATTTTCATCTTGGACTTCTCACTTTTCAGGACTGCGAAAACATAATTTCTGTTTTTCTCTTCCAAGGTCTTAACAATTTGTTCTAGTAGATCACAAAGATGATAGGTATATGGAAGGAGTGAGGGAGAAGAGACATTTTTACCTTACAAAGAAGTTGATTTGCTCTCACAGAAGTGAAAACTAAGAAAAGAGCTTGAGCATAAGACGCACCTCCCATGCCCCAAATCCAGCTTCTTCATGTCAGTCCCAGGGGTGTGAGGACAGATCCCCGCAAGGAAACCTTCACTCTCAAATATTTGGAAAGCTCAATCACCAGGCATTCATAGTGTCACCATTCAAACACAGGGTCCCAAGAGAGGCAATGAGGTTAAGAGGAGATCATTTGGGTGACTCTGTTCTCACTTGATTGTTATCCTTATAGGAAGGGTAAATTGAGAGGCAGAGGCAGGCTTGCACAAAGGAAAGGTGTGTAAAGAGGTTCTGGGAGGACTTGGCAGTCTACACACAATGGAGGAAGTCCGAATCAGTCTCCCCAAATGGGGAACCTAGTGCACTTACCTGTTGGACTTCCAGTTTCCAGAGTTGTGAGATTCTGCATTTCTGTTGTTTCACAAAAAAGCGAAGACAGCAGGCTCTAATTTACATGCAGCACCTTAAAGGTCAGGGTCACAGAAGCAGGCGGTTACAAGAGAATGTGGAAGATGGCCAAGGGGCACAGAGTTTCAGTTATATAGAAGGGATAAGTCTGAGATCTATCACACAGCACAGTACATACAGTTCATAACACACTGCCTTTAACTAGTAATAATGTATCATATATTTTAAATTGCTTTAAAGATTTTTAAAGGTTACCACCACAAATGTAAATGTGATAACACGTCAATTAGCTTGACATAATCATTACACGACGTATATTAAAACATCACCCAGTAACCCATATGCACAGATCCTTGTTGGTTAGAGGAATTAGAAATACAACAAATAAATGCATTTGCTTCTGCTGTTTATGATGCCACGTTTGAGGTGAAAGGCCCAGCCAGATAGTTGAGTCCCATAGCTGTGCTGTGTGACTCTTGTCAGCTGTTCCTTCAGCCCCTCTCCCAGCCTTCCGCCTCTCTCACGGGGCTCCTTACAGAGAACCCCAGGGCTGCAGACATCCTGCCTTCTGCATTGCAACCTGTGAATTCTATTTTTTAAAACTTTCTTGCTTGTGCACATCAAACAGACATAATTACCCACTGGCAAATGCTTCTAGCCTAGTGTCTTCAGGGACTTGCTATGTTCAAAGCCTGCTGGGATAAAAGAACTTCTGGAGTTCAGAAGCATAACCTAATACCAGCCTCCTAGGAAGCTATGTGCAACCTTGTCCACAATGGCTATGGCTGCCAACCAATTCATCTTAGTGTGTGCTGTCCCAGGACTCTCCTGATGGCCTTTGGTGATGGTGATGTATTCTTCCCAAGTAGAAGCATAGTAGATGATCTGTCTCTACCTGTGATGATGAAGCAGAGGGATTCTTAGAGGGCCGATCCAGGGTCCCCATGTTCAGAATCTGTGGGAAAGATTCCTCCTACTCTTGTCACAGCTGCTTGGTTAGGAATGCATGTTGCATTCCAAGGTCAGGGAGGACCAATTCTGTCCTAGGTGATTGAAGGTAATTGTCCTTCATGTCTCTTGTTGTAGAAAGAAACTGTAGTTTGGTGGAATAAATAGGCTGTGTGACCTTGCGTTAGCAAATTTGTAGATTCCTTCTTTGAAAATTAGGTCCCAGGAATTTTGAGGGGTCAGTTTTTCCTAAATCTCGTGTTTTGCCAAATGGGAGTCATTCACAAAGCGCGCCTTTAGAAGCTTTGTCCGGTTCTATCAACAGTTTTCTCCAAGGTGAATGTCATCTAGTTCCCTCTTGAGTCCCTTTTACAAGTAAAGAGAATGAACACTCTATACCCCATGTGAAACCTGAGCACTCCAGTGGTTTAAGGGAATTGCTTTCACCACCAGAAAGCTCTGTTACGTAATGTTCTATTAGCCAAGGCAGAACTCCATCTGATGATACATGATAGCTCACAGAAAGTTCATGCCAGTAACAGAAGTGGCACCTCCGTGCTGCCACGGGCACACACATGAAATGGCGGGAGAGCTATCAATAACCATGTTTGGTCCTGATCATTATAATTAACAGAGCGATAGCAACTGCCATCTGCATTCTTCTGGCTGATTTAGTAAAAAGCAACATGAAGGATCATAAACCAAATGACAGTCCTCACTGAGAAACATACAGGAGAATAAATAAGTAAATAAATAAGTAAATGCTGCAGTGTGTGTGTGTGGATCTTTGAATGTATATTTAAACTTTGAATGTAAATTTAAACTTTCTAGGTATCAGGGGAGTAAAAAACGGTTATGTGTTTCTTTGTTTCCCCTAAACCATAGGCCTACTGTCTTTGAAACTCTACAGTGTAGCAAGGGCCAGCTAAACCAATTCCCCTTCTGGCTACACTTCGAATTTTCTTAAAACCTCCTTCAAAGTATTGTTATTCTTTTGTAGACACAAGTCTATAAACTCCTTCTCGAGATACAAGTTTTGAAAGAAAACATGGGGACTTCTGAGACAGAAGGGCTCCTTAGTAATTAAGATAAAATAAGGATTCCCACACGGGCTCTCTATTACAGATCTGCGGAACAGCTCGATACTTCACTGCACTGGGCTGAAGCCCATTTGGGCCATCGAGTTGAAAACTGCTGTATTATTATTCTTTGATGTCTACAGCTGAGTAGCACAAAGCTGGTCTCTGAGCACTTACTCTCTATAAAGAAACTCCAAATGTTTGGCCTTTGGGCTGTAAATATTGTGTCACCATTGATTTTTAACATATAAAGTGTATTTTCCTGAATGTCAAGTATTTTCAAAGTGCAGTCCCTCCCAAGAGCACAGAGTAGAGAGAATTAAAGATGCCTTAAAAGTGGGAGCTACAAGCAAGCAGTGAAGAAAGGCAAGGTAAGGAGAAATGAAAGGGAGAAATGAATGTGCACAATAGTTCAAGTATTGCATGCTCTTTCACTTCTCAGTTTCAAATGTTACAGGAAAATACCATTGTTACTAAAGACATTTAACATCCACATTCCCTGTCTTTTCCTCTTCCAGTATCAGCTAGGCCCTGCAATACTAGTCAGCACTTTAATAAAATCTTTCCATAAGAAAGTTATTTCTTGGCCTCCATATTGCTTTAACTATTCTATGCAACAAATATATGTAAACAAAAACTAAAAACCCAAAAACCTATTCAGTACATAAATTTTGCCAATGTTTCTACTCCACCAAATTATTCAAAGCTGCCACACACACACTGCTAGAATTTTCATTTTTCTTTGAAAGTTAAATAACTACAGAAGAATCCTGACTGATTGCTTATGCATAAGAAGCCTGTTAAATTTGGCCTTCATTTCCCTGATGTTGAACACAGCTATCAAGCAACACAGGGACACTTACACTGATATATACAAGCCAGGAGAAGAGTCTTTTCTGCCCCCTAAGCCATCACTGGATCACTTTGCTCTTTTTTCATCAGCCTCCTGGGTCAAGCCCCTGTCAGAGCATCAAGGAGTCCTGAGCCTCTAGATGCAAGATGAGAGGGCCCTGGGGACCGACCATGGCTGAGAGCGTTTCTCTATTCCTAGTCAATCAAGTCCTCAAGACAGATGCAACCAAAGTTAGGAAAAACCTCTTTATATGAAACACTCCTGATTTGCGTTTGTTTATTTGCAAAACTAACAGAGATAATTATTTGTCGCTTATGTTTTAAAATGAAAAGAGTTCAGGCGGCACTCCAAAACCTTTGATATCCCAGATTGCTTTACACAACCCAATTATTCAATTTTCTAATTTAAAATATCGATGGCTTAGCTTGAAAACTCATAGAAACAGAATTATAAAACTGGAGTATGGCTGAAGGAAGATACCAGAAGGAAGTAAAAGAGAATCAGGGTTTTTGGTTGGTTGGTTTTGGTTTGAGGGCTTTTGTTTGTTTGTTTGTTTGTTTGTTTTGTGAGACAGGTTTCTTTGTGTCTCTCCTGGAACTCACTCTGTCTTTATGAGCAAAACATGAACTTGCTTTTAAAAATTATTTTCAGGTATGAATACTTGGATTGTTCCCACCAAGCTCATTCAGACTGCTCCTTTCTTCTCTGGCACAGCTGGACGATGGCCATCTGTGACTTCCATAACATTTGTCCCAAGTTTTTATCTTCATTCTACCTCTTGTAATTCTTCCTGATTGTTCCTAAATAATAAGGAAAATACACTGATATGTCACCTTAAATAACTTGTTTAAAAATACATATTCCTAGTTTTTGATCTTCTATCTGTACTTAAAACTGTATCCATGTATCCTTTAAAGCATGTTCTTAATACCACTAATAAGAAATAAGTTGGGCATTTTTCAATTCTACATAAAATATAAAGGCAGTATTTTCTAATTCAGCTCAGTAGAAACCATCCAGTATTAATTGGCTTGCCTACATCTTCTCACATAAACACCAAGGTGACTCATGTAAGGAACAGCAAGAGATTAGCATCTGTCAGGACAGAGGAAACCCAGTCCAACTATTGCCACCAAGTAAAAGTTGTATAACATGTGGCCCAGCATTTCTCGGACCTTAAATTTCTTTAAAGGAAAATAATTAGCCTGGTAGAACTTTAGGTCTTCCTGCCATTTTATCTTATTTTCAAAGAGGTATTTATTGTTATCTGTGTGATGGTGGTGGTGGTGGTGTGTGTGTGTATGTGTGTGTGTGTGTTTGTTGGCACAGTCACACCATGGGCATGTGTGTGGAAGGAGCAAGACTATTTTCAGAAGTCGGTTCTTTCATTCTAACATGGGTTCTGGGGGTCAAACTCAGGTCATCAGGAAGGCACTTTTACCCACAGAGCCATCTTACCAGCTCCTTCTCCACTGTTTAAAATAAGCCCAGTGTCTTTTTGTATTCTGAGCGTCTAAGCTTCTCCCTCCCTTCCTCTCTTTCTCTCTCTCTCTTCCTCTTCCCCCCTAAGTGAATGAGGTAAAGATAGAGAAAATGAGCAAAAATCTGATGCATAAAGTGGAAACTGTGTATGTTTGGGGGTTTAGCTTGTAGTAAGAAGGACTCTGAAGTCAAACAGTGAATAAATATATGCTATTTATGGTGATGGAACTACAGTATCTTATATGTAAGAAAGCGGTTTACTTTAATGTACATTTTATTCAGAAAGATGAGTATTTGGCTATGCATCAAATACTCTGAAACACTGCTGTAATTTTATCTAATGATTGTGATAATGTACAAATTCAGGACATGCTAGGCTCATATTCTAAGTTGCAACAGTTAAAAAAAAGCCACTAGTTTTTAAACGAGTATAAAGGCAGGTAAAAAAAAATTATACCGTTCTTTGTATTTGAAAAGAATGGAAGGCAAAATTTCCAGCATGGCATAACTATATTCTGAAAACAATCACTGGCTGAAGTTAGAAAAAAATCCCTATGTAAAACATACAGATAAAATTTTATGTCACTGTGAATTAGTTTTCAAATACAATAATCATAGAATAGTTATACATACTGTGAGCTGAATGATTAAACTCAACTATAAATCTATTTCCTTTTACATTGTGTGTGTGTAGATCAGAAGACAACTTCTGTGTTCCCACATCACCACATGGGTCATGGGGGCGAGGTTTCATCTCTGGTCGCTGGTCTTGGCAGCCAGGCACCTTTGTTTACCTGCTGAGCCCTCTGATTGGTCCTCAACTCTTTCTGTCTGTCAGATCAATAACTTATAGCAATAACATATATTGCCTTTTTCATTCTGCTGTAATTGATGACCTCATTTGGTTATCTGATGATAATATAATCAGTGCAGTTTAATCTCATATTTCCCTCACTTGATTGCACTGGGCAAAATATTTTTATGTATTGTTTTCCTGTAAGTATCTTAATTTAAAGGTTAATATTAAAATTTAGTAGTTATTCATTTAATAATTTTCCTATCTTTGTGCCAGGTAATGTTTAGGTCATGGTAGCTTCTTCTTTAACCAAAACAGGAGTAAAAAAAAAAGTTGTTCTTTTCTTCTGCCGACTGATATTCCGGTGTTGGAAAACAGATAATAAACATAAGAAACCCCTAAGCTGATGGGGGCTATTTAAAAAGGGGCAGTACCTAGGTTGGACTATTTTTCCTTAGACAGAAGTTCAGTCTTGGTTATGAATAATGCATCCTGCTTCCACAAAGCGTCCAGATACTGATATAATTAGACTCATTTCTGAGGTCTTTCTATAGTTCATGCATCAAACACAAGCCCTTCAGGCAGCTGTGCTTGGGTCTACAGGCATGGGATGTTAAAGAAATGAGCACAGTCATGCTAACACTGCCCTCACTGTCTCACAGATGTGGGATGACAGCGATTGCCCAAGGCGTTCTAATTACAAAGTATTTAGTAGGCGGGATCCAGCACACACCTGCCAGAAACTGGAGAGGAGAGACACTGCACCAGGATTTTCATCTCACATGAGAAGCCAGCTGGAAGCCGCGTTCTGAGGATGCCGGCAGCCGCAGCATAAAAACCAAACAATTTGCAGGCATGGCTGGAAGTCCCTGGAATCCTCCTCTGAGAGGGGTGGGCATAGTTGTAACAGGAGCAGCCTCTCATGCTGCAAGGACCAGCCCGGGCCGGCGGTAAAGAAGACAGCATGTTTCTGCCACAGGTGGAGCTAGAAGCAGGATTTTCCGAACGCTGTGACTGTGCGTCTCGCACGGACCTGCAGATGAACGGTTTTCAAAACATGGCATGTGGTCCCTTCCAAAAATGATAACACTTGCTGAGGGTCGCACCCTGGTACCAAAGCCCAGTTCAGTAAGTGGTTGTGAAATTAAACGATGGGTGCTTGCTTTCTCAGTGGCTCCTCAGACTTAGAAATTGACACATTAAATGATAAATATTAAAATGAAAATTGGCCTACGAATTTACTGGAGTACTCACGGACAACACTATGGCTTCAATCCACAACAGCACAAAATAATGTAAATTTACTTATGAATTAGGGAGCTGATTATTACTACAAAAATCGTATAAAAGATAAAAAAAATTAAAGCACATATCTACTGTTGCTGCTCCTGCGTTTGCTGATCAAACTCTTTACTCACAGACACTTTATATTTTTAGTAAAATGCTGTATTTAAGTGCTGCCTCATAAAAATCTCAGAAAACAAGAAGAGATTCATAAAAATGAATCTGCTTCCCAACTGCAAGAAGCAAACTGAGAAAAAAAATCGTCAAATACATTTGCTTATTGAGCTTACCTGCTGTGTTAATCTGATAATAATAAGAGATATAAATAATTAAATGCTGCCTCGCATGCCACTGTGGAGGTAGAAATTAGAAACTCATCTTACAGATGATCAGGTTAATGAAACAGCCGTATAAAATCAAAAATAAATAAAGTCAGAGATCAGAGAGGAGCTGAAATATGATCGAGCCCATGGCCCTGCCTTGTAGCGGTCTCCTTCCCTCAGCATCCAAGCAGCTCTGTATCGATTCCATTTTAAAGATAGTCAGCAAAGGGGACGGCAGGTCTCACTCAGGAAAGCCAAACCCAGCGTTTAAAAGTATCAGGATTTGAAAACATACAATTTAATCCTGTTTAATTGGAATCCCATCTTGCTGTAGTTTTCAAGCAGTTTTTAATATCTATACATCCCATGGGTAGGAGATGGTGGGACAAAGACACACCACTGTCTTCACTCCATGTGCAAAGGTTTTGCTGACCACACAGCAGGCTATTTTCTCATCTTGAATTCTTATCCAACATAAACTGATCAAAATTTGTGTCATAATGTTTCCATCCTTTCAAAGCTTGCTCCATTTAAGAATCCAGAAATTCTGCCTCTAATTTCTGAGATATTTAGACTAAACTGTGCATGTAATTTCTCTCAGAAGCAGAAAACCCTAATGGAGACGGGTCCCTACCAATACATTTCTAGTGTTTTCTGCATTTGAGCAGCAGCATTTCTATCACCATGGACAGCGCCTTTATTAAGGACAAGGTCCACTCTCATTTTAGCCAATGCTCTAAGTTTCAGATTTTCATCTGAGACTGACTCCTGGAGCATAACATAGTAGAAAAACTTCACCTTAGCATATCTCACTCCTCAAGTTCTGATGCAGAGCCTGTGAGCCAGAACCACGAATCTGTATTTGTAAGCAGTTTCTGTGCCCAGTTCCACGTCCAGTGATTCTGAAGCATACTCTGTAAATCTCACCACTAAGAGGGGTCTGTCTGCTGCTTTCTTTCTGGAGCTTTCTCAAGGGAGAGAGTTGAGCCCACACTAAACTGTCAAGAAGCAGGCTTTGACCTAAGCTTGGAATACAGAGTCAACAGGATTTTGCTGAAGGAAGTGAAAGGCTTCCCAGAATCTTCTCTAACAGCCTTCTTACCTCATGTGCATTTCCTTGGAATTTCACCCGTTCATCTGAGTATTTAACGACAATGAGTCATTTCTTAGGTTTAGGGTTCAACAAACTCAGAGTAGAAATAAGCCTGGCTCAGACTATGAAGGGTCCTCCATAATAAAAAAAAAATGAAAAATAGAAAACATGTTTGCTTTGGAATTGATTCATATAACTAATCATGGTGGCCTGGATTATGTAGAAAAGTTTCAAAATGAGTTCAATCATCCAACAACGATTTGTTGAATACCTACCTTGTTGACAAGTTAACAAAATTTTATTTTTTATTTATCTCCCTAATCACACATCTCTAGAGGATGCTTACTATGTACCAAGCATATTTTCAGTTCCTGAAGAGTTTTAACAAAAAAGTTGCTCCTTGCCATCATGTAGCTCACATTCTAGGCTGTATGTTGGGGTTACACAACAAGAAGAAACATCTTTGAAAAGGAAACAGAACCAATTAGTTGCCGGTAAGAGTCACATAGGAAAACAAAGCAGGCATAGAACAGCAAGTACCTACAGCAGGTTGCCATTACAGGTAGACGGGAGCAGCTTTTGTCAACTTAAGAGGCTAAAGAGCTGAGGGAAGTGGAAAAGAGAGTCATTACAGGGTGAAGACTAATGAGTTCAAAGGTCAAAGAGAAAGCATGCTTAGAATATTCAAGAGCAATGGACAAGCAACTATAACTGGAGTAGCAGAAGCAAAATGGAGTCACAAGCGATACAGATACTGCTCAATGACAGGCCCTCGAGCATAGTTCAGGACACCAGAGTCTCCTGTGGGTGACACTGGAAGTCTACATGACCACATTTATGTTTTGTGATTCTTGTTTCACTTTTTGCTAGTGCTAGAGGTGAAATCCAGGGCTTTGTAGAACCTAGGCAAATGTTTTACCGCTGAGATACATGCCCAGGCTTAGCTTATGTTTTAGTGGAAATCTCGCCTCTGCATGGCATAGAGCCTGCAGCAAGGACTCGAAGAAGAAGCATGTAAAGAAGTGAGAGGAGTTACAGCAATTCGGGCGGGAAATGTTGGTGACCTTCACCAGGATGATGCCATGGACTTGAAACAGTGTGAAAAATCTAACTTGATTTTGAAGACAGAACTATATAGCTACTGACAGTTTGGACATGAAGTGTGAAGGGAGAAAAAGAGCAAGAGATAGCTGAGCATTGGTCCTGGAAGCTGGAAGTTGCTGATACCTTATATTGGAAACAACAGGAAAAGCTGATTGGGGGAAAATCAAGGTATGTTTTGGGACCTGTTATATATGATGTATATTGGACATCAGAAGAAAATGGCAAAAAGCCCATTGAGAATTTGACAGTTCAGGGGAAAAGTCAGAGCTGGAGACGTAAGTTTGGGCGTCACCGGTATATAACTAGAACTGAAAACAAAAATGAAATAAAATAAAAACAAAAACACTGAGAAGATGGCTACGGATACATTCTGGATAACATCTGTGCTTGGAGGCCTGGACAGAGTGAAAGAACCAGTCACAAAGGTATTACTGTGATGGGTGTCTACAGTTCTGTTCCTGTTACATCTCACATCTTAAAGAATCATTTAATTTAATTTCACACACTCCCATTCTCACTTGAAAATGTCTGCCAAACCAAAGCCATTAGGAAAGGATCCTTTTAACTTCTCTGCGACACTTGGGGGTCAAAGGGTCTGCGCCTTCATAGTTGGCTTGCATATCTCAGTCACTGTCCTACACACAACTGCTTTTCGTCATTCTCTCAAGGTCAAGCCTCCCTTCTGCCATTGGTCTTCCACTCCGGGTACATCCCTTTCCTCCTTTCCTTTGTGACCTCTTCAGAGGCCTTCCTGACTTAGTTTCTCTCTGTGTGTTCTCCCAACATCATGCAACTATCTGCCACAGATGTTAATGCTCAGTAAACCTTAAAAGATTGTACTGGGCCAACGTGACATGGTCCAGAGTCATTTTGCAAGGAAGAACCTTAATTGAGAAAATGTTCCCACTAGATTGGCCTGTGAACAAGCCTTTGGTGCATCTTCTTGATTGGTGATTGATGTGGGAGAAGCAATTCATTGACGGTGGTGCTGTCAATGGGTTGGTGATGTTGGGTACTGTCGAAAAACGACTGAGCAATCTATGAGAGGCAAACCAGGATCATTCCTCCATGGCTACTACCTTAGTTTGTAGAAAAAAATATCATGTGTATTGTATGGATGCAATACCTGTCAATTAAAAAAACCTATGACCTATAGGAAAGGGTAAAATATAAGTTGGGACATCCAACAGGCTGAAAGAATTATGGGAGAGAGCCAGGAACGAGTAGGTTTCTCCAGGCAGATGGGAGGAGGACACACACATACCTGAGCAGAGGTAAACAGCCACAAGGCAGAATGTAGATTAGTATAAATGGGTTATTTTAAGTTATGAGGTAGTCAGAGAAGAGCCTAGCTATATAGCCTAGGTATTTCTAAATATATTTTAAGTTTCATAGTTCATTATTCTGGGAGCTTGAGACCAGAAGGAAAAACACACACCCTACACTTTAGTTCTTGCCTCCATGTTTCTGCCCTGACACTCCTAGGTGATGGACTATGGTTTGTAAGATACAATGAACCCTTCCCCCCTCCAAAGTTGCTTTTGGTTATGATGTAGTACCACAGCAGTAGGAGCCCTAGCTGAGAGAATGAGGTAAAGAGTAAAGATATCAAGCTTTATTTCTAAAGATTCTCCCAAGTTACTCATAAAATTTGCCAGAAACACCTCATATGTCACATGGAAAACTTTTTCCTAATGTCAGAGACACATTCTCACCTCATTAAGTGTTTGGAGCACAGCTTCACACATGTATAGGCATGTTTGCAATGGTGGGCAGTTCTGGAATATATTAGGAGAGTCCAGCTTACCCCACATGCTCGCACAGATAGAAGATCTCAATCTATGGTGTTGAAAACACATGTCATAGGTACTGCACTTGCAACCGGAAAAAGTCAGTTGTTGTGTGTGTTGGTACAGGTAGAGGCAGCAGGATCTCTGTGAGTCTGAGGCCAGCCTGGCCTATATCATGAATTCCGGACGAGCCCAATAGGAACCCTGTCTCTTAAAAAAGTGGGGTTGGGGGTACAAGGAAAGGAAGAGGAGAATAAGGGAAGAGGAGGAGGAAGAGAAAAGGTCAGTCTTTGGAGGAATTCTAGTCCCACAGAGAAAAGAAACCAGCTCTGCCGGTGGCAGAATAGCTGCCTGGAGATCCTGGGCTCATGCAAATAAGGCCAGCAGCAGGCTCTCTTCCTCTCCGGTGTGCATGGCAGCTTCGTGATGCCTTTCTGACCTTTTGGATAAAACAATAGTTTTAGCCAGTGCACAGCTACACATGATTCATTCAACTAAGAAAAAGAGGAAGTGATCAGAGGGGATGAAGATTTTCTGGCTTAGAGTTTCCAGATCAGATCAGCCTTGAATGGGAGCCTTGGCACTCTAGCAAGTGTGTGACACAAAAGTCACCTGTTTACTGAGCTCTGAATGTGGGTTTTTAACAGGTATAAAGGTGCCTTGTAGTTACAGGACTCATCCCATCACATTCACGTTTGATCTAAAAACGCTGCAGAGATCTCTCGTTTGCATCTTTGTAAAGGAAACATGACTAATCTATTTTTGACTATGAATTATTAAAAAGGTAAGTAAAGTGAATTTTTTGAGTGTGTACATGGTGAAGTGACTCCAAATACCGAATGAAGTCTAGGTATTAAGCTGTCTTCATTAGACAGGTGGCCTCACTGAGGAAGAGAGCTTCCTGACACAATTGCATATACAATAAGCTAAAATGCAATGTATGAAACCTTACATAGTTGCCCTTGGTAGTGATGTAAATGCTAGGATCCATCCAGGGATTTCAACTCCAATTGGCTTTTAAAAGCCACAAATCTTTCTGCTGTGCTGATAGGCAGCTAGGGTGGGCATGCTTCAGACCAGGCTGCAGCTCCAACTCGTGGTATTGATGACACAAGGCCAACTGTACGTATCAGCTTTGTCCCCAAGCTCCCTTTCCTCTTGGCTGCAGGAAGGATTCTGGTAGCAACTGGGCATGAGCTTCCTTTTCCACATGAAATTAGAAGAAGACATTTTCTCTTCCGCATATGAAATCAAAACCTCCTCTGCTCCTTAACCCAACTTAGTCCCTGCTCACCGCAAGCAGACCACTAGGCTTATCACTGGAGTAAGGAGGGCTCGCTGGCTCCTCAGCTTCATTCTACCTTCCTCAAGCTTAAGGACGATGTAGCCCTGCATGAACCACAGAGACCACAGCTAGAGGCTAAAGGAAAGAGGAAACCTACGTGGAGGAGGAGAAGGATAATGTCAAGCAGGCAGCCAGAAGCACACATGAAAGATGCCCCCCCCATCCTTGATCTTTTAGCCATAAAAGCATGAAATAGTCAATAGAAGAATATTTAAAATTTTTATTCTGTGCAGTCTCTGTGTGTGTTTGTGTGTACAAATCAAAGGACAACTTTGTAGAGTCTGCTCTCTCCTCCAACCTTTATGTAGGTTCCACAGAGTGAATTAAACTCCCTAGACCTATATAGACAGTTCCTCTACCTATTCAGCCATCTCATTGGCCCAGAGAAGACTTCTAAGTAACACCACAACTGTGTTTGCAATACTCACCAACTGCATAATTTAGGATAGTTAATCAGTAAAACAACACTTTATCCATTAGTTCTGTTGGTTGTATTACCGTCCACTGCCATTTTTAGTGGCCTTTTCCTCTCGTTGGACTTTGAAGTTGTCTTCTGCTTCCTTGAGGAGCCCCTGTGGTACCTGCCCTGTTACTGTGCATCCAACACAGCAAACAATTTGATTGACTGTTCAGCTATAGCCAATTGGCTGCTCACTATTTGGCCTTTTGGCGAAGAGCAAGCCCAGCATCAGCTTAGCCAGTGTGACATCTTCCCTGTCCTGGCAGGACAAACGTTACAGGCTAATTGCTAAGCATGTGGGTTTTAATTAATAATGTCCATGACTAACACAGAATTTTTTAATCTAATGTAGGTTATTGTGTAGACAGAAAAATAGAAATATCTCAAAGCACTCTTGATTCTAGAGAGTAGAAAGATTGTTCATGGATTATGATTAAACACATGCACACAGAATCACAAAATTGGGCTTTCTCTGGTATAGTGGGTAAAGTTTATGAGATGTTAGCATGATCTAAGGTGACATTTTAATCACAAAGCCATTTAATTCTGTTGGCTAAAGAGGTAAAAAAAAAAAGTAAGCACCACCCACACGTGACAATGTTATTTTACAAGAGTCACAGTTTTAGATAAACATTATGGAAATGTTACAGCTCTCTACCCCCTTGATGAACACAGTTACAGGAGGGTGATAGTTGCTCAATTATCTGCTATTGACCTAATATTCTCACATTAGCTCAGACAACAAAACACACATGTAGTTCTTGCTGACTCAGATGAAATAAGAATTGGAATATGAATATGAGCCAATGAATGAAGTAGTTTATATTCTCCACCAGGTTTGTCCATTTTGCTATTACTCTCTGAGAAGATAATTAAGTAGTCTGGCTCAACCTTGCAATTCAGTTCTTCAAAAATAAAAATAGATGAGGTAAACTGAAGTGTCATTAGTGTTATAGTATAACTCTCAATGTGAAAATAGAGAAAGTTGCTATGGGGCACTAAGAACTGCAAAATGAAACGTATTTAATCATGTCTTAAGTGACCCTAGGTTATATTCTCAAATTTCTAGGTCATTTACAATAACTGTCTCTCTTCTCTGCTCCAACAACTTATAGGTGATAATATTTAGTAGCTACATCCAAAAAAAAAAAAAAAAAGGAACCACACAGTTCTCACTTGGCTATTTCATGAAATTTGTATTTTCTTAAGTTAAATGACAGTGCTCCATATGGTTGATAAAATTAAGAACATAGCTGCTTCTAGGTATAGTTGCGGAAAATTTTTCATTGCAGACATGAAAGAAAATATAGCCAGAAGCATCTGGAAGGGTCTGGGCTGAACCAAGCCATGAGAGGAGAGAGGTGGGGAGTGAGAGAAGAAAGGAAGACAGGAAGCAGAAGGCAAGAGAGGGGCAGCATCCCAAGAGGACAAAAGAGCATGGGGTCCAAGATACCAAGAAGGTGTGTAGACAAAATGGCTGAATTATATAGGAATCCAAAGCTGGGGAGTCCCTGGGCTGATGGGTGACACTTAGGGTAGGGTTTGGGGTGAGAAGTGCTAGGAGGAGCCCAGGTACTGATTCTGGGTGAGGTGGCCAGAATCTGCTTTGATATGTTAAAAGGCACCTCAGCCAGCCATTTGGGGGTGGGGGGGTGCAGGGCGTTTGAGACCTAACCCTCCAACAGGGGCAGGACTAGTGCAGCTAATAAAAAGCAGAATGAGCCCCCGTTTAATTGGCTCCTGAAAACTTTTTAACGTGAAAGTGATTCGGGACTTGAAGAGAGGTTAATAACATTAGCATCACCAGCAGTGACTGCCGCGGCGCTAACAGGACTCATCTACTTACTTTACATGAATCATTTCATTTCTTCCCCATATTGATTCCAGTGTAAATATTAGTGCTGTCCCCGGCTGATACAGTAGCATCCATGTGCAGAGGGACTGCATTGATCAAGTGTGATTTCCGCCATCCTTTGTGTTAAAACCTTCTTGCACTCTCTTCTATTGAACGAATTTATCAAAGTTCAGCTGCATTACAGGCAAAGCCTTTGAAGGATCAGGGACAGGTAGGATGCTTCGTAGCTTAACAGTGGAGAAACACAGAAGCATGGGGAATGCAGTTTGAGAGCTCATATTACTTAATGTGGCCACGGAACTGGAGAGTCCGGGACACTCTGCAGCAATGACTCTGACATCTTTCTCTTGTCTGGGTCATGATGGTTTTTATAAAAGGGGAAGAGCATTTCTTCCCAGACTCAGGCAGAATGAGGACTTTGAGACCAAAATAATCACATGAATTAAATGTGGACATGTAAAATAAAGACCATGAAGAAAATGGTGATAATGATAACATTAAAACATACAAAATACTACTGAAAGCTCTTACCTAATCTTACAGTACAGAATAACTCTTAAAATTTGACCTAAGAAAGAAACATATAAAGGTAAAAACTGAAACAGAAAACCTGAGCCTAGTGGCACATGCCTGTAGTCCTAGCTCTCAGAAGGCTGAGACAGAAGGATCAGAAGTTCAAGGTCATCTAAGGCTTCATAGCTAGTTCAGTTTTGAGGCTAGCCTGTGTTATGTGAGATGGCTTAAAAACAAGACAAAATAAAATGAAGAGGAAGAATTAATATAAAAGCTCTGTGAAAAGCTCTGTCAAAGAAATAAAAGTTAAGTTAGTAGAGAAAATAGTAACCAAAATTATAGCAGATGAATGTGTAATATCCTTACAATGTAGAAAAAGTTCTCAAATTACTAAGAGACAAAAAATACCATCCCTGACACATTTCCCACACACACACAAAAATACCAAGGACACAAATGGGCAAAAATTTATTACAAATAACTGAGAAACAAAATGTTTAAATGACTGTTTTCACTAAATAACTCAGACAAGAGCTAAGTCTAGTTAAAATAGTGTGTAGTACTTGTCAGTTGTTTAATAAACAGGAAAAGGATTCATTTGACAAGCGTTCATATATATGTATGTATGTGTATATTTATACGTACATGCACATGTATTGGTGATGTCATCCCCTGCCACACCCTTCCCCTTCCCTGCTTCTTCTCAGGTTGATCGCCTCTGTTCTCTTTCACAGCTTTACTGTCATTCCATGTACGTGTGTGGGTGCGTATGTGTGTGATTTTATGTATCTATAAAAGAACATAGAACCTAGAAATGAGAGAAAACATGTGCTATTTATCTTTATACAGTTGATTGAATTTGCCTACTATGATTATCTCCAGCTGATCTCAGATGGTATAGCGTAACTATATTCTTCGGGGCTGAAGAAACTTCCTTTGTGGAATTCTGGATTTTTGTTCCTGTTTATTTGCCACACTTTCCTTATGTGTCATCTCTTGCTAGGCACCTGTGCTGATTCTCTAAGTGTGTTAGTGTGAGTAGAGATGCGATGAATATTGATGCATAAATATCTCTGTGATACGTCGACTTGGAATCATTTGAGGGCACAGACAAGAGTGCTATAGCTGGGGGAAGTCTCTCTCTCTCTCTCTCTCTCTCTCTCTCTCTATATATATATATATATATATATATATATATATATATTTTTTTTTTTTTTTTTGAAAAAGCTCTCTACTGATTTCCACTGTGGCTGGACTAGTTTACTGTCCCTCTAGATGTGAAAATGGGTTCTTATTTGTCCATATCTTTGCCATCATTTGTTGTAATACTGACTTCCATAATCATCTGTTATATACACAGCTTGCAAAGATTTTCTCCCATTCTGTGGGCTGTCTCTTGATTAACTGTTTCTTTTGTTGTACAGAACTTTTTTTAAAAATACATGAGAGATCACATTTGTTGAGTGTTGGCCTTATTTCTTGAGTAAGTAGAATTCCATCAAGAAAGTCTTTGCCTGTGTTTACATCTTATAGTGTCTTTTTTCCTACTTATATCTCCAGTAGCTACTGGGGTTCTGTTCTTACATGAAGATCTCTAATTCATTTGGAGGTGGTTTAGTTCTGAGTGAGATAAACTGAATCTAGTTTGATTCTATTACATATCGATATTCAGTTTTCCAAACACCGTTTGTTGAAGAGAGTCTTCTTCCTCCAGTGTGTATTTTTAGCATCTTTAGAAAAAAAAAGCAGGTGTTTATATTTGCATGAATTTGACATCTGAGTCATCTCATTCCATTTTTCTTGGAGATGAAACTAAGCTCTATTTTTCAATAAGTTTTTCAACCCTCATTAAATATAATATTAAGTTAATACCCTTACACTAAAATATTTTGAAAATCCTACACAAATATTAATATAAACTTCTGAAGTTTGAATTGATCCCTAAGTCCAAGCACAATGATACTACATGTTTATGGAGTGTTTATGAGGTAGGGCTCATGGGAGGCCTTTAGGTGTGTCCTTGAGGGGGACTGTGGGACATCAACTGTTTCCTGTTCCTGTTTTGATTCCTGGTCATGAGATCAACAGTTTCAGTTTATCTTATCTTACCTATTATTGCCATCTGACTATTCCACCAAAAGCCTAAAGATAGTGGTTCTAGTTCAAGCATGGACTAGAACATCCAGACTGTCAAACTGTACACCAAAACAAACAAACAAACAAACACAACCTTTTCCTCTTCATAAATTACTTATTTCAGGCATGTGTGTAGTTGCAGAAAGTACCACTAAATTTAGCCCCATGAAACCTCTCCAAAATGATGTGTTCTGTTGTGGATGTAAACATGTTTTTGTTTTGTCCCAGGTGTAGGATACAGGACTGATTGAGCTTGTGCACAGCAGCAAACTGTTTGCCTCATGTGGGCTCTGAGAGGGGCTCTTCGCCAGCTGCAGATAGTTTAATTCTGAGGACTCTTGGAGGGGGAATAAGTTTCAGAGTCCAGAGAGTGTTGAGAAGCTCCAAGAAAGAATAAGGCTGCTGGTGCTTTTGCCCCCTGCTGTTCTTGGTTGCTGTTGATGCAGTTGGAAGAGAAGTCAGAGATATTCTGAAATGCTTGGACTTGACCCAAGAAACCTGACGGCCATAACCAGCAGGAAGCAGCTAAGAAAAAATATGCCCTTCTCCCCACTAACATTCTTTCTCTCCTACCTGGTGTTGGGGTGCTGGAAAGAATTGGAGTGGAGAAGAAAGAAAAGCAAGGGCTCTGGCTAAGATGCTCAATCCCTATTCAGAAAGAGGATGGAGAAGACAGAAGAGGGAAAAAACAGGGAACAGGACAGGAGCCTACCACAGAGGGCCTCTGAAAAGCTCTACCCTGCAGGGATCAGAGCAGATGCTGAGACTTATGGCCAACCTTTGGGCAGAGTGCAGGGAATCTTAGGAAAGAAGTGGGAGATAGTAAGACCTGGAGAGGGCAGGAGCTCCACAAGGAGAACAACAGAAACAAAAAATCTGGGCACAGAGGTCTTTTCTGAGACTGATACTCCATCAAGGACCATGCATTGAGATAACCTAGAACCCCTGCACAGATGTAGCCCATGGCAATTCAGTGTCCAAGTGTGTTCCATAGTAATGGGTACAGGGACTGTCTCTGACATGAACTGATTGGCCTGCTCTTTGATCACCTCCCCCTAAGGGGAGAGCAGCTTTACCAGGCCATAGAGGAAGACAATGCAGCCACTCCTGATGAGACCTGATAGACCTGATAGACTAGGATCAGGAGGAAGGAGAGGAGGACCTCCCCAATCAGTGGACTAATGGAGGGGCATAGTTGGAGAAGGGGGAGGGAGGGAGGATGGGGTTGGGAGGGGAGGAGGAAGGGAGGTACAGGGGGGATACAAAGTGAATAAACTGTAATTAATAAAAACCAAAATAAAAAAAATTAAAAAGAAATGTAAATAAGAGTTTTAAAAAGTAACAGTGTTCAGATACTTGAACCTTCTAAGAAATTTCATTGGTTTGTTTTCATGAGTATCCTGTAACAGACATCTTTCCTGAAATATGTGGTAACATTGGAGCCACAAAATTGGACTTTTGATGGGACCTTTTGATTTCATCTACCACATCTACCATCATCTTCCTGGGTGCCTCCAAGTTTTGGGGTTCGAAGTCACAAAATATAACGTTCATTTGTGATTTCAGCTAAATTATTTTTCTCCTAAGTTATAAATTATATATATATGTATATGTATATATATATATATAAACACCTTAATTTTAAAAGTGAGTCTATTAAAAAGCTGAATAGAAGCACTTTATAAATTCCTTTAACTCATGGAGAACAGATAGAGGAACTCTAGATCTTTGGAACAGAAATAGTTTGACAAAAATACTAACTCAATTATCATCAGCTTTGTTTTCTTGGGCCAAGTAGCTGAAGTTCAGTTTCTTTAAGTACATTAAAAATTATAGTGAGAAAGGGAGATGAGAGAGGATATAATTATATTATTATCAAATTTCAAAATAGTATCTATTCAGTGTAAATTGATGTGAGCTAGGCAATCACTAAACAGTAGCTGTTATTAAAGAGACAGCTGAAAGATGACTATGGTTTATATGCTATAGTTGATTAAATTGTGCCCTCCAAAGAGATGTAATCAAATATGATCAAACCTAATTCCCAGTACCCATGAATATGAATTTATGTGAAAACAATACCTTTTTAGATATAATCAAGTCAACACGAAGTTGTATTACGCTCGAATTGTACCGGTATCTTACCACTGGTACTCTTATAAAAAAAGAAGGGAACACACACATGCACGCACACACACAGAAAGAGAGAGACAGAGACAAAGACAATGAGAGAGAGACAAAAGAGAGACAGCATGCCATCTGGAGAAAGACAGAGACTGAAGTGATGTATCTATAAGCTGAAGTGAGAGGTGCATTCACTTCTGAAATCACCAGAAAATAAAAAAGCAAGAATGGATTCTTCCCTAGAACATTGAGCAGCACAGCCTTTCTGGCATCTTAATTTTGAACTTCTAGCCCTCAAGACCTTACAGAAAAAAATTATTTTTTAAAGCCACTGTTACTGTGGCATCAAGAAAGCAATGCGTCTATCAGTAGAGTCTTTCAGAGGCCCTCTGGGGTAGGCTCCTGTCCTGTTCCCTGTTTTCTCCTGCTTCCAATGTCTATCCTGTTTGTCCTCCTGAATAAGGATTGAGCATCTTCCCTAAGGTCTTCCTTGTTATTTAGCTTCTTTAGGAGTATTGATTTTAGTATGTGTATCCTATATTATATGGGTAATATCCACTTAGACTGAGTATAGACCATGTGTGTTTTTCTGTTTCTGGGTAGACTGATAGCCAAACTTTGGGCAGAGTGCAGGGAATCTTATGAAAGAAGGGGGAGATAGAAAGACCTGGGGAGAACAGGAGCTCCACAAGAAGACCAACAGAGCCATAAAAACTGAGCCCTGGGGGCCCTGAAGAGAATGATACCCCAACCAAAGACAATGCATGGAGAGGACCTAAAACCCCAGGTCAGATGTAGCCCATAGACCAAGTCTCCAAGTGTGTATCCTAGTAAGGGGAGTGGGGCTATTTCTGGCATGACCTCAGGGACAGGCTCTCCAATCACCTCCCCCTACGGAGTGGGGCAGCCTCAGGCCCCAGAGGAAGACAATGCAGCCAGTCCTGATAAGACCTCATAGGCAAGGGTCAGATGGAAGGGGAAGAGGACTTTCCCTAACAGTAGACTAGGGGAGGGCCATAGGGGGAGAAGAGGGAGGGAGGGTGGGATTGAGAGGAGATGAGGAAGGAGGCTACAGCTGAGATACAAAGTGAATAAACTGTAGCAAATGATAATAATAATAAAGAAAATTACAATAAAAAGAAAACAAAGCAACAATGTGGCTCAAATTACACACTCAGGTGTTAGTGTGTGGCTAAGATTGTAGAACAACAATGCTGGTTAACAAATTATGTCAATTAGGAATTTCCTTGAAAGTTATTCAGCACCATGATGGACAGGTGCCCATCGATAAGGCCAATTCCAATAAAAATAGAAAGCAACTTTCCTTAGGAATTTAGAATATTCCAAATAAATTTCAAAGATTGGAGTTGAACTGTGCGTCTCATCAGCTCTATTCTTCACCTTTGTATAGCTATTTGTACATATCCTCAGTGCCTTCTCAGAATCATAGGATACATTCAAATGAAGGTCTTCTAGTAGTTGATCCTGTCCTTAAAATACAGAATGAAAGAATCTCAACAACAGAAAAACAACATCATAAATGATGAATGATGTTGATTGACTGACTGATATTCATCAATGATGGGAAAGGAAAGAGGAAACTTACCAAGAAAATTCAGTTTGACTGATTTTAAAAGTATTTTTATTAAAACAAACAGAATATTTTATTCCTTACTTGTCCAATTAAATTTATGCTCTTCCATATAATTCTGGCATACCCGACCTCTATTTAAAGACAAAACAACAACAAAAACTTCAGATATTTTAAAATGACTTTGGTGATTAGTTTCTCTCTCTCTCTCTCTCTCTCTCTCTCGCTCTCTCTCTCTCTTCCTTCCTTTTCTTTCCTTTAATCCTTTAAGGGCAAATCTTCCAAAGGAGGTAATCGTTGAGTCACAGACCAATTAAGCATGCTGCTGAGCTCCAGTAGCAACAGTTTCGGACTTTGGGAAAATGTTAATACCAGCACTAAAATTTATTCAGTTAATTGCTCTAATAATCAATAAGTAATTTTCATTCTAAACTAGGTTCTTTATGTGACTTAAATAAACCAACCAAAGATCATTTACATCTCAATAACAATTCCTAATAATGTCACATCATTAAATTCCACCCTAGTTCTCAATAATGTTGGTTAGTGACCAATAAAGGAACTTATTACCTTGGCTGGGTCCTCAGGGGCATCGAGTGGGTGAAGGGTTTTCATGCTTCACCAAGGTACCACATCAGGCTCTCTTCCCTGGGGACTGCTGCTGCAATCTGTTTGTAAAATGGCTTCTTTCTCTTCCCTCTTCCTTTTCCTTCCCTCCTGTCCCATTCTATTCTGTTTTCCCTTCTTTCCTTAATCCCGTTCCATTCTTTTCTTATCCTTTCCTTTTACCTTTCATGTTTGCTTTTAAGTAGAATAGCATTTAGTATAGGATTGGCAAAGATTCATAAAGGGAAGAATTTCTCATCTTATTCACCACTGAAAATGACTAGTAGAAAAATCAAAATGCTTGGAGAAAACATCAACACCAAGGACTTAAGTCTCTTAAATTGAAAAAAAGAATAGAAAGAGTAAAGATGTAGGAATTATTTCTGTGATAGTCTATATAAACATTGTTTTTACAAGAAATATTTGAGGCTCATATTTTAATGTTGATTATATTTACTAAATTAAATCCCTTGCCTGTTTAAGCTGCATTATCTCTGGAGTTTCAGGAATGTAAAATTCACTAGTATCAATGAAAAGTGGTTCTATGGCTAAGATGTGTATAATTTAAGGAACAAAAACCATTACAGTTTTAGAATACATTTTTAACACTTCTTTTGTGATACTGACACACTGGCTGATAATATTGAAATTTTTATGTTAATTAAACAACCTTAACCACTTGGTAAATTTCAGATATGTACACTTTGTAATTACCTCCATTATTGAAAGAGCTGGCTTGATTTATCCATGCCACAGTAACAGTGTAGTTTCTGTTATTTTTGTCTTTAGAAAAACAGAGGTCCCACTGTGGGAATATAAAACTATTACTGTAAATTAAATATTAAAGCTAACTTATTCTTGCATAAGAATGCTGTCAAATAATGGTGATAACTGTTGCTAAGATAGAAAGTATTTTTTTGTCTTTTTTTCTGAATCACAAATTAAAATCCAATTTCTGTTCTTTTGGTAAATTGTGTGTAGTTACTGATAGCAGTAGCTTAAGGGGGAGACTATTATAGTCTTAGTTTAGCGATTAAGAAATACAACATTTGTTGAAGGGCCAGGCCTTTTAGTCTAGAATGGATTATCACTTGATCCTTCCTTAAGCATTTTTATACAGAAGTGCATTATCCTTGGAGCCACCCTGGGCTCCATGCTTCATTAGCTTGGGTGTTAGATAAATCAAAGGCAGCCTCCGAGACAAAGATAAGCAAACTGCAGGCCAGCGAGATGATGATGTATGGATCCGGGAGGCTAATAGGAAAGTATTGACAGGAAAGTGGTGTGCCTATCCTGCAATCACCGCATATTGCAAGGAGAGCTCCCCAAAGCAGATGGGATTCACTTTAGGGAATGCACGGCAGCGAGACCACTAGGCAAAATGGATCCTTGTGCTTTACATTCTAACAAGAACTTGGTTTCTCCTCAGCTGCGCTTTAAATGCAATGTGACAGCGGATTCTGAAAAGAGAATCTCGTTTCAGAAGACCAGTTGCTGGGATTATTTCATTTCACAGTGAGAAAATAATCACAAACAAGTACTGCTATTAGAACTGCCCCCACCACAGCGAAGTTTCCTTCCAGTTCTTCCTATGTGCTCTGTCATTCTAAACTTTGCTCTGGAGTGACATAGCATTTCCTTTTATTTTTCCATACTCAATAGCTTTACATCAAATTAGTATTTTAAGGTTATGTAGAGTCTTATTCTTAACTTTTTTTTTTACCTTGTGGTTTTTGGAATTGTGGAACCTCTACATTTCCGAGGCCAGCGTGGCCATTTATAAAATCTTTTTAAAGCCATGCTATGATTATGCTACCTACCAGAATCCAGAAAATGTCCATAAATACTCATTTGACCTGAGCCTACTGGGTACTGCTAAGGGTTGAAGGTTAACTAGCAGAATTGATTTCCAAATAGTGATATACTCCTTTCCTCACCTCTTTCCTGTCTCAAAGTGGAGTCACTGATCACTGGAATTCACTAAGTGGTAGGACAGATTCCTTGGAAGCTAGAGCAACTGTCAGCTCCCTGGCTCACTTCCTCTCTTTTAGGACCGTGGAATTCAAGTATGTCTATCCTGTTGGTGAGTGAGGACTTAAGAAGGTCCTGCAGCCCCTCAAAGCCTGTACGGGACCTGGCCTGGCACACGCTGACACCTGGATTATGCATGGTGTAGGCTAGTCTGCTTCCTTCTCAGATCAGTCAATTATAATGATGAGTATGGGTCAGAGTTTAGTCAGGAAATAAGAATAAACAAGATGGGCTTCCAGAGGAAATCATAAGAAAGCATCTCTGGGAATGAGCAACTGTAAATTATAATGTGTATGTGTTACTTTTGCTATTGCTGTTATAATGTACATCATTATCTAACAATGTAAGATCTCCTATTTAAGGCATGGGGCTATTCTCATATACTGTACATATGAACTTACTATAAGTAGTCTATTGGATTAGCTAGTCCATTTTATTTCATAGTACTTTTTCTCATCTGGAGTTCAAAGGCAAGAAGAGACATATGAAAAAATTAATTTAATTATCTTTGAGCTTAATGAACAAGGAGGCAGTGAAACCCAACTGCCAAGTCTGTGTTTTATAGATGAGAAAATGAGGTCCTTTCTACTAACAAATGGAACCACTTGCCAAAGGCCCACCAATTAGCAACTGGCAAAGTGCACAGGGACGCTGACACATAACCCCATGTGCAGCCGCTGTCTGAAATCAGCTCTGGGTTGTGGGAGGGAAGCTGGGCAGCAGCATGCTAGTAACGAAGTGTGAAAAGGGCTGCGTGTTTTCTACAAACAGGACTGAACTGTAAAGTGAAAACATAGAACCCCAGATCATATAGTTTAAGCATTCAAATAGAAATGCTGGAGACCATCTTTTCTCTGGTCCCAGGGATTGGCTAGACACAAAGCTCATCACACTGTGTCACCCAGTCTCAGTACCCCAATGAGTTGCTTTTAGTTTAACAGATAAGAAACTTGGGCCCTCCCATTTTGCCAAGGTGGGACCGATTGCTTGGTTTACTGAGTGATTTTATCTCTTCTTATTTTTTTTTCCTGGAAGAAATTCTGACTTGTGTGTGTGTCTGTGTGTGTGTGTGTGTGTGTACATCTGTCTGTCGGTCTGTAAGCCTACATGCCTACCTGCCTGCTGGTGTCTTCATGGTGTATATGAACATGGTCAGGGAGAAGATCAGTGTCAATTATATTTCCTCTATTGCCTTGCCACTTAAAAAAAAAAAAAGAAGACACAGTCTCTCACCAAACCTCGAGCTGGCCATTTGGGCTAGGCTTGGGAGCAGAACAGTGATCTCTAGAGACCTGTCCATCTTCTCCCTCCCTTCCCAGTACTGGGTTGCAGAAATTCAACACCATGCTTGGCTTTTGATAAGGGTCATCTGACTTGCGCAGTAGGCGCTGTACACACTGGGTCTTCTCGCCAGCTGCTAACTTAAAAACTTTGTAAAAACAAGTCTGAGATCTATTATTTCATGAGAGAAGACTCCAGGAACTGTTTTCCTGACAAGGGCTACCGATGAATCACCCCACTGTAGAGTGCAAAGCATTACACGTGCTATAAAAAATCCAAGCACAGAAGCCAATTGATTTACCTGCCTCTGTAGCATTGTTCGTGAACACGTGCGGGTATCTTCAGCCAAGAGAAATGGGCTACCTACTCTCAATTTTTTGCTCTTAAATTTTGCTGTCCTTGCCCAGAGACCTATCCCTCCTCAGGAGTCTTAGGAAGAAACAGTCACATGGGGATTCAGAATGCACTGCAAATGGACTACCCTGTCTGGTGTTTTGTTTTGTTTTGTTTTGTTTTGTTTGATAAATCAATTCAATTGCAATTTAAATGCATTCCATGCAAAGACCTTAAATCTATAGTTTAATATCCTAGAGTTACCTGAAGCATCATCTTAAAAACTGTATCCAGAAATGTACTGGAACTGTGATGATGCCTGCAACATCCTTCCTTAGAAAGGATGACTGTCGCTCTGAGCCCCTTAGGAGGCTGCAGGGAAATGAGACAAGCAAAGAAACTGAGTCCGGATCCGTTTCCGGAAGGACAGCAGGAGTACACAGAACAGCCTCACAGCCTCCTCATTGTCTCCTCTGCCTGCAATTTGTGTTCTCCGTAACTGTCATTTGTTTCATTTCAACCCCTGAAAAGCCACACTGTAACTCGCAACTGCTGCCCTCTTCATCACACTCCGCCTTTGTTCTGCTAGCCTGGGCTGCTGCCCCTGCACTGCCCATTAGCCCGGGGAGCAGTATGATTAATGCACTTGCTATGAGCTCCAGCCAGGAGGCTCAGCCCCAGGCTGCTCCCAGCGGCTGATCTGGAGCAGTCACTGGTGTCCCTGTCCCTTTAACTGCTGTCCCTTTATCTGCCTGCCCCGGGCCTGCAGCTGGGCCTCCTCATGGCCTGACCCACCTCCTTCTGCACCCTGGGACTCAGGCAGGGTGCGTTCATTACTCATCTGTGACAATAACCCATCGAGTAAGATGTAGAACTCAATTCCAGCAGAAAGACCTATAATGTTGGAGTCAGGAGGTTATCGCTGAGGGACCTGCACCTTGCTACTCGCCTCTCTTATCGAGAGCTTTACAGGCTCTGCTGGGGCCAGCACCTTGTAAAGCTGAGGGGGCAGATTTGGCCTCAGATTAGTGCACATCTTCCTAAGTGGTGCTACATTTAATTAAAAAGTAAACCTCAGTTAATTTTTTTTTTACTGTAGTGTAGGGAAACAGAGATGTACATTGTACAGTGTGGGAGGTAGAGAAAGAAAGAAAGCTGATCTCTGAACGCTTCTGCCCTTGATTGTCCCTTGCCCTATACACTCTCAGCCGCACCTGTCTCCATGCAGCGCCACGCTTGTCTCAAGGCCAGAGGATCAGGCTGCCTGAGGATTGAGCCCTGGAATACTTTCATGGCGCGCAGTTGAGCCCTCTTCCTATTCAAGCCCGTTATACTTTCCATGTGGAACATAGCTTTTGAGCTGGTGGACAGCTCAATGAAGTGTCTCACACCTCCTGAAAATTCTGGTTGATATTAATTGGAATTCTTAATTAAAGGACCCAATTGCAAAGGAGTGGTTCAGAGTAGGGAGAACTCTCCCACAAACATGACTTGTTATCACTTAATCATTTCCTGTAAACATTTACATCATAATATAAAAGTCAAACGCGAGTGTTAAAATCATCTCAGTTTTGTAACCTTGAACATATATTCATCAAATTGTCATAGTTAACCATCATTCTTGATGAGAAAATTTAGGTCACGATCCACTAATCATATTGTAATCACTGTAAACAAACAAACAACAAACATTTTTCTGTGATTTCAAAAGGCTTATTCATTTAGAAGTGTTTCAGAAACACTAAAGTTTAAAATATTAAGAAACGATTAAAAAAACTAAGAGAATTTTTAATTAGTAGTTTAAGATAGAGCAAGACCAAGCCAAAATTATATGAGCTAATTATATTGTTCTGTCCTATTACTACAAAAATTGTGCTTTTTCCTTTCTAAAAGTATCAGAGTAACACCATGTTCCTAAAAGTTTACAAGAACGTGTCCTGAGTTTTCATCACACTACCCTCTTTGCTAAGCAGCGACATCTTCCACAGCTCTCATTTTTTTTTGCTATATATTGTGCTTTTTGCAGCTTCCCAGCTTGTCCTACAAGTACTTCCACTGTGTTAAGCTTGAGACATTTTCACTAGAGAGATCCTCAAATGTGTTATAGAGAGCATCACTCCTCCAGGGATGTCCTTATTAAAAACCAACACTTCTGAGAATGTCAGAGATTTGCCTGGAAGACCAAACAGGCCTTAGGCCATCAGGATTTATCAGAGATCCGTAAATCTTAGATCCTTAATGGACTTGCAGCACATTTTAATTTTTATTTGTTGTTGCTATTTGGAAAATTCTGGTTTAAAAAGCTAAACAAGCTCTGTTGTTCTGCTTATGGGTTCCTGTCTCCTCCAGGTCTTTCTATCTCCCTCTTCTTCCATAAGGTTTCCGGCACTCTGCCCAAAGTTTGGCTCTGAATCTGAGCATCTCCTTTGATACCCTAGTGGGTAGAGTCTTTCAGAGGGCCTCTATGGAGGGCTCCTGTCCTGCTCCTTATTTTCTCCTACTTCTGATGTCTATCCTGTTTGCCCTTCTGAATGAAGATTAAGCATCTTCCCTAGGGTCCTCTTTGTTGGTTAGCTTCTTTAGGACTATAGATTTTAGTATGTTTATCCTATATTATATATCTAGTATCCACTTATAAGTGGGTATATATCATATGTGTCTTTCTACTTCTGGGATACCTCACTCAAGATGATCCTTTCTAGTTCCCACCATTTGCCTGCAAATTTCATGATTTCCTTGTTTTTAATTGCTGAGTAGTATTCAATTGTGTAAGTATATCACACTTTCTGTGTCCATTCCTCCGTTGAAAGACTTCTAGGTTGTTTCCAGATTCTTGCTAGTACAAGTAAAGCTGCTATAAACATAGTTGAACAAATGTCCTTATTGAATAGTGGGGCATCTTTTGGGTATATTCTTAGGAGTTATATAGCTGGATCTTGAGATAGTATTCTTCCTTATTTTCTTAGAAAGCACCAGATTGATTTCCAAAGTTATTGTACAAGGTTACATTTCCACCAGCAATGGAGGAGGATTCCCCTTTCTGCACATCCTCTCCAGCATGCATCATCCCTTTAGTTTTTGATCTTAGCCATTCCGACAAGGGTGAAGTAGAATATCAGTGTCATTTTGATTAACAACAGAGCCAAAATATCTGGGCCCAGGGGGCCTGCTAAAACCAATTCTTTAACCAAGGACCATACATGGAGAAGACCTAGACTCCCCTGTTCAAAGGAAGCCCATTGGCTGCTCAGTTTCCAAGTGGGTTCCCTAGTAAGGGGCACAGGAGCTGTCTCTGACATGAACTCAGTGGCTGGCTCTTTGATCACCTCCCTCTGAGGGGGGGTGCAGCCTTGCCAGACCACAGAGAAAGACAATGCAGCCAGTCCTGATGAGACCTGATAGGCTAGGGTCAGATAGAAGGGGCAGGGGGAGGTCCTCCTCTCTCAGGGGACTAGGGAAAGAGCATAGGGGGAGAAAAGGGAGGGTCGGTGGAACTAGGAGGAGACAAGGGAGAGGGCTGCAGTGGGCTTACAAAATGAATAAATTGTAATAAATAAATATATAAATAAAATTAAATTTTAAAAAGAAGAAAAAATAAATAAAAAAGAAATGCACACACATACAAAAGAAAGAAAGAAAGCTGATCTCTGAACGCTTTCTCCCTTTGCCTGCTTGCTCTCACTCTTGTGCTCTGTGGCTAGACCACTCCTTCACTGACATTACAGCCTACTTCTTTAGGATTCTGGCATATACTGAAGACCAGCAGAGACAGCCACCTTTGTAGACTGATCATCTGCTGGATTCTTGGAACCTCCATTTTTAAGCAGCCATTGTTGGACTAGCTGGACAGCAGCCTGTTAGCCAGGGGTTCTAAACCTTCCTAATGCTGTGACCCTTTAATGCAGTTTCTCATGTTGCCATGATACCCCAATCATAAAATTCTTTTCACTGTTACTCCATAATTTTAATTATACTACTGGTATAAATCTTAATGTAAATATCTGATATGCAAGATATCTGATATGCAACCCCTGTGAAAAAGGCATTTGATCTCCAGACATGTCATAACTGACAGGCTGAGAACCATGTAAGCCATTCTAAAAATTTATAAATATATTCTAACATACATTATAAGAAGCCGTTTTAATATATATCCTCATAATATAATATGTCCATATATATTCATTCTGTAAGTCTTTTTTCTTTAAAAAGTCCTTGCTAATACAATAACTTATTTCCAAAATGCATTGGAGTTGCATTGGGTAGCATCTGCTGTGTGTTCACAAAACACACTTGAAGAAGGCTGCGTTGTTTTCCTGGATGACATGTGAAAGGCTTTACTTATATTCAAATTCCCTGAGAAAGTCATGAGATAGAGATCACTATGACATAATAAATAGCATGTTTGCTAAATTTTGTGAAATATGTATTAACTCATAGACTTGGAAATTGATGTTAGTTCTGACTGTAGGAAGTGACTTCCTTGTGACCTTCTCACTTACACCTGAGCAGAGTGTGGTACCCACAAGCCTCCATATTAGTCAGATGGCATCTTTGTCATAGTCCTGGTACCTCTTCTTGTCATATGCACTGGAAAAGAATGTTTCCCTCTCATCTGCTTCTGAGAAAGCCACTGTCTAATTTATCCTTTGCTCCTATTTCCCAGAATACTTTTGTGTACATGCTTGCCTTAATAGATGTTTGCTGAGGGGATGAATTAACCGGTTACTAAAATTCTACTTTATATACACAAATATTTTAAAACCTACACCAGAATCAAGACTTGTCCCCTGTCACTTCTTTAAAAAATCCAGGATAACTCAGTCCTATTATGAAGACTATTGTATCAAAAATGTGTCAAGGTTATTGTGTGTCAGGGACTGTGTCCCTATCTACCATCCTCCTGATCTGTGTAAGAGTTCTCTGAGGTAGTTGTTACCAGCTGATAATGAGATGATAATGTTAACTGTCTCACCAGAGAGACAGGCTAGGGAAACCAAACGGTGAGTCTGCAGTTGTGCAGAGACAACACAGCGAAGGAAGCACAGAGTTGAAGCCTAGATGAGTCCAAACCCTTCTACTAGACAGAGGGGGCTCCGCTCCGTTCTACTGTCAAGGAGATGAAATGTGTAGGAGCGTGTAAGGCAGTGTGATAATCTTTAATTAAGGAAATAAAATAGATAGATAAATAGATAAATGATAGATACAGAAGAGAGAGAGAAAGAGAGAGAGAGATAGGTATCTTGGAGAAGACAGTGAGGCATAGCGCAGTCACCAGGTTTTAGGGTTGATACTTTGTCCCACTTTCTCTTAGTCCTGGTTATCTTGTAATAATTGATATTAAATACTTCGTTTTCTTAGTTAATCTGACACAGTTATCCTGGAATTTCATCCTTCCTTTCATATTTCCAATTTCTGAGGGGACAGTTAGAACCTGACACATTCTATCCTTTCCTACCTCTGACACTGTTTTAGTGTGCTGTGTGTTGCTCTGTTGAGCACTCTAGCCAAATGCAGGTTGTAAGGTTGTGGCAGCGTGCAGCCTGCAGGCAGCATAGAGCAAAGCCAAGGCAGGAACCCAAGGCAGCATCCTGAGGAAGAAACACTGAAGCAGAGATAACGAGGAACACTAATTACTGGCTTTCTCTCTGCTTACTGTGTATCCAGCTACCTTTCTTATGCAACTTAGGCTGACCTGCTTAGGAATGGAGCTGCCCGCAGTGGGCTGGGGCCTCCAGCATGAATTAGCAATCAAGGAAATCCTGGCAGACCGGTTTGGTAGAGGCAGTTCTTTATTATATCAAGTTGACAATAAAGACTAGTCCTCACAGACAACAATCTTCATCTGTGCTAACAGATTCCATCACTGACTTGGTTGCCAAACCTCTTTTTTACTTTTCATTCTCATGATTTCTATGTTGTTCAGAACTGTTTCTAAAAGTGACTGATATTTATTAACGATACTCCCACTTTAAAAAAAATCATCATTGAACACAATTTTTAAATTACAAGAAAAATATTAAGATGCTAAAATCACTTACTTGCTCATTAATGAATAATAAAGGTATTAATATTTTAGCTTATTTCATTTAATTCCTAACTATATGTATAAATTTGCGATATTTGTAAAGCTTTGAGTCTCTGTTAGTTAAAAGCACACATAAACATTAACTCATGCATTTACAATTTATTTTAGATCAAAATTTTAATGACCGTGTTTCTTCACATCTATGACACTTTTCCAGTTAGAATCTAAATATCATTATACAAATTTTTATCGAGTTTATCTTACTTTGAATTATGTATGTATGTATGTAAGTATGTGTGGTTATGCATACATGAGGCCAGAAGAGTCACCCAGCATAGATGCTGAAACCAAACTCTAGTCCCTTGCGAGAGCAGCAAGTCCTCTTACTGCTGAACCACTTCTACAGTCCTGTTATACATATTTGTTTGATTGTCATGACTCAGACTTCCAATATGATGTTGAAATGTCATTGTGGAAATGTCATTGTGATTTCCTTGCTTCTCTTGCTAAAAGAACAGATTTTTACTTATTAGTATTGAATATAATGTTGTTTGTGGGTCTGTCATGCATGGCTTTTATTATTTGGAAATAGATTTCCTTTTAGCATTTTGTTGTTTCTCTTTCTTTCTCTCTGTGTGTGCGTGCATCTGTGTGCCTGTGTGTTCAAGTTTGTGTGTGTAAGCACAAGCACATATGTGGAGAGCAGAGAACAACTTCAAATGTCAGTCCTGGCCTTCCACCTTGTTAAAGGAAGGCTCTGCTGGTCTCAGTTACATACACCAAGGTGACTGGCCCACAGACTTCTGGGAATTGTCCTGTCTCTATCTCCCATATTGCCCAAAGACTTCAGGGATTGCAGAAAGACCAGTACTGAGTTGTAAACGTAAATTTTACTTGCCAGATGTAATGGTCATCTTGGAGGTTTTCTGCCTCTGTCTGCTAACCTAGGCTTAGCTCTGGAAACTTCTAGCTTCCATACAATCTAATCTAAGCCTGGAATGTTTTCAGTCTCTGAGACTTACTGTTGTATAAGCTCACTTCTTCTAGCTCTTTCTGAATTCTGGCTGGCTGGTTCAACTCAGCTGTTCTGGCTCAAAATTCCTCTTCAAGCTGACTGATTCTGGCTTCTCTTGGCTTCTGACTGAATTGCTCTGCTTCTGAACTTTACGAACTGAACTATACCTAACTACAGTAATGCAACTAAACTCAACTGAACTACTGGAACTGCCTGTATTGTACCTAACTCAACTCTCCTGTACTGTCGTCTCTACTGAACTCTCTACTGTATTCTACTCAACGACATCATCTTCTGTGCTCTCTCTCTTTCTACTTTACCCTACTCTCCTGTCTCAACTCTACTGTACTACTCCTAAGCAGTTTCTCTTTCCTGTCTGTTCTCCTGAGAGTTGGGCATATCCTATCCTGTCAAATCTTTCTCTGATTCATCACTTTGTCTGCCACTCAATAAACATCACTTTCAAATATGAATTCTTTCTTCTGCAAACTAACCTTACCTACATTATTTGGGATTAAAAGTGTGTGCTAAAGGCATGTGTGTATTCCAGATACAGGGATTAAAGGTGTGTTGGACTTTAATTTTTCTATTCCATATCTTGCTTTTTATGTGGGTTCGGGATATTTGAGCTGAGATTCTCATGCTTGTGTGGTAGGTGCTTTAGTCACTGAGCCATCTCTAGAGCCCATTTTAAAACTAAAATAGTCATAAATGAAACTCAGGTTTGTTCTTTGACAATTTCACACACGTGTATAAGGCATTCTGCTTACCCTCACCACTACACTCCTTCACACCGTATCCGTATGCATTCTTATACATGTACTTTTTACTGCCCGTTTTACTATGGAATATAGTTCTTAAATTTTAATATATTAATATTTTGATTTTTGATGTATGATATTCCTTTTTCAGGACAGTTTAGCCACATGTTTTCTAACATGATCACATCTGTTAAGTATGGAGTTAAAGTTATTGTACTTAAGAAAAATTTCAAACACTACTTGGCAGTGACACTGGCCACATGTCAAGTTTTCTTAACCACAGATGTGGGCATCTCCATCTTACAGAGGCATTAACTGAACAGATAAAAATATCCAGGAGAGTAACAGCCATTTATGTTTCTGATAGATCCTGAAGACACAGTAAGTTTTTTTTTTCTGTATGTGGAACTTATTGTGCTCTCAATCCAGACAGAAAATAAAATACTAACTTAAAATTAGTACATGTGGAAACAACCAAAGAAATTGGGTTTTTAGATTGCTCATGTCTTGGGGATCTATGCCAGTGGCCATCATGCTCCATTGTAGACAAAAGGGAGCTGCTGGAGAGTTGAGGTGGTGGCTTCTCTGAGAGAGGGTAGAAACTCAGAAGAGAATGCAGTAAGAAGACCAACTGAGGAACATTCATTCGCTATGAAGTACCATGTGAGATAGCCCCATTTAGAGTACTATCACAGAATACTCGTATTTCAGGAAGGGATCAAGAAAAATAACCCCCCAAGGGCCATTCTTTTGTAAAGGTGTATGCTGGGTCAGATTGCCTGCAGTCCCACTGAATGTAGAAATTGCAAAGTCCAGCTGCAATGCCAGATCCCACTTACTTATTAAGAAGAAATAACTATGGGATAGGAGGAAGATCTTGAGCTTAACCAGGTGTTGCATCTTTGCACAAGTAATTTATCTTCCCCACAAGAGCACTTTTCTGTTATTGGGAACACTTATTATGCCAGGAAAGACCTAGAACACCTGGATAGTATACTCCTGAGAACCAGACAAGACACTCCAGACAATAACAGAGAGTAGTTAGATCCTGGTATGTGGAAAGCTGGCCTTGACATACATGACACTGTAAGCAGGAGACTGAAAGAGGCACGGACAGCCATAGCTGTAAGAAGCCTTTCTGAGGCCATAAGTCAGCTTCTCAAACCTTGACAGCCTGCTGATTTTAAACACAACCCTTTAACCATCTGACTCTTCCAGCCATCCTCTGTCTTCTTCCACCCCCACGGTCAGGATCAGCTAGAGCAGTCAGAACACATGGGGGATGTGCACGTGCGATAGAGGTGCTAGATCAGGATAACGACCTCCCAGTGTTTTAAATAGACTGTAAACCACTGCGATTTGTGCATAATGCTAACAAGATAATTTACACCCAGGGGTGAGGGAAGAAATCCAAAAAGCCAGATTCCAAACATTTCTACAATTTACAGTTGGAATAGAGGCAAATTCTGAAGATCTGTCAAGGAAGTCCTAGCAGAATCATCTAGCTCTGATTTTAACACTGTGAGTCTTACCAGAACATGAGTAAACCATGCCATGGAGATGTCAAACTGCAGGATGAAACCACAACACACCATTAGTCCCACCCTAGAGAAAATTCATGCGAGAGACATAGAATGAGACCATTCGAGGCTAGCACTGGAGTCTCAGGCTCCCAGTTTGTCTGAAGTCAGAGGCTTCCCCAATTCCATCAGTTAGTAAGTCTAGTTTCCCCATTATAGTTTCTAATTCCATCAGTTAATAAGTCTCCTTTAGAAGTGTAACACCTTTGATTACAGGATGATTATACGTAAAGAATACCTCAAAGTGAAGTAAGTACAATTGCTGTGTTTTTTTTTATTTACTGTTGGGTCTCACAGACAATCAATAAATACAGAAATGAGCTCAAGTAAGATCATGGAAGAATTTCTGGTAATTAGATAAAAGTTAGCATTCTTCAGGAACTTTTTTCAATTATTCTTTCCTTCCTTCCCTCCTTCCTTCCTTTCTTTCAGTTTATTCACTTTGTATCCAAGCTGTAGCACCTCCTTTGTCCCCTCCCAATTCCACCCTCCCTCCCTGTTCTCCTCTTATGCCCCTCCCCCAGTCCACTGATAAAGGAGGTCCTCCTCCCCTTCCATCTGACCCTAGCCTAGCAGGTCTCATCAGGACTGGCTGCATTGTCTTCCTCTGTGGCCTGGTGAGGCTGCTTCCCCCTCAGAGGGAGATGATCAAAGAGCCTGTCACTGAGTTCCTATCAGAGACATCTCCTGCTCCCCTTACTAGGGAACTCACTTGGAGGCCTAGCTGCCATGGGCTGCATCTGTGCAGAGCTTCTAGGTTATCTCCAAGCATGGTCCTGGGTTAGAGTATGGATCTTTGCAAAGACCCCTGGGCCCTGATATTTTTGCTCTGTTGCTCTTCTTGTGGAGCTCCTGTCCCCTCCAGGTATTTCTACCCTCCCCACCCCCTTTCATAGATTCCCTGTACTCTGTCCAAAATTTGGCTATGAATCTCAGCATCTGCTTTGATACCCTGCTGGCTTGAGTCTTTCAGAGGCCCTCTTTGGTCGGCTCCTGTCCTGTTCCCTTTTGAAACAGGTTTCTGTCCCTCAAAAGAAGTTACTCCCCTTACCTCTGGCAGAAAGGCCATATGGCTGTTCAATTGACATATACCTGTGGCGCTTATCAGCGTATCAGAGCCCATGTTGGCCTCTAGGCTTCCTCAGAATCACAAGTACCTGTTATATGTGTCAAAGTCCACGCTAGTCCCTGCCCTTCTCACCTCCTCTACCCTAAATTCCCTCCCGCTCATGAGCTTCCCCCACCCCAAGTATTCATGCTTATTATAAACCTACTGCTCTTACATTTCCCACCCTTGTTCATTCTATCTATTATCTATCTATCTATCTATCTATCTATCTATCTATCTATCTATCTATCTATCATCTATCCCTGCCTCTCTATCTCCCTTGCTGTCTCTCTCCTGTTCTCTTGCCTCTTCCAAGTCTCTAGCCCTGGACTTGTCTAGTCTAATTCTCTTTCTCTCTACTCTGGACTCTTTCAGATGCCTCTGGACATTTTTTCTCTCTTTTTCGCAATTAAACCCTTCCTCTTAACAATGGAGCTGTCTTGTTGGCAGTTTCTTTACTATGCCACATTCACATACAATTGCGATTGGTGGAACAAAGTTGAAAATCTTTCACTTCATCTTCTTTTTAGTTGTAGGTCAGAGTAGCACAGCATCTGAAAGTTCTAAGTCATCTGAGTTTATTCTGGGTTCAACTGACTGATAGCTGGGCGACTTTGCACAATTCTATAACTTCTCTGTGTCACATATTCCTCATGTATAAAATGAAGGATAATCATAGTGCTCGACTCCCGGGGTTGTTAGAGTAATTTAATGAGTTCATGCCTGCAATGCATTAGAGCAGCGCCTGGCAAGCTGTGGCACTCCATACATCTTAGCATTGTTATCACAGGCTAACACTGTGTGCAATAAGATTCTGGAACTTTGGCACTATGTGTGAGCATTTCAGGCCCTAGCGACAGGAGGAACGTAAGAATGAAGACCACTGTACTACACAGGATCTTACTTCTCTTACTAGTGAATAATAGCAAATTTGGCCTCCAGGCATACTTCTTAGAGAAAATGTATATAAATAGCATAGCAGCAGAAGAAGTTGGAGGAGAAGAAGAAATGAAGAAAAGAAAGGAAGGAAGAAAAAAAATGCAATTTGCCTGAATGACTTCAGAATTCATATTGCCATGGTACAGGATTTGCAAACTAAAAATGTGCGGATCGTTCCCCAAGACAAATAAAACAAAATTGTTAAAATGTATGTCCGACTGCTGAATTGTGCTCTATCAAATATTTTACCCTTCTTAGTGTAGGTGTCTATTGAAAGTCACTGGGTTTCTTATGTGTAATTCACTTTTCAGTGCCAACTAATAAGAAAGTAAAAACATTTACCTCAAAGCCCTAATTTTGGACTACACATTAAAATTTCATCTTTGCAGCCCCTCCTGATACTCATGTAATCACTGAAGTTTGATGAGAGTTAAGAGCAAAACCATGGCCTAAGCATAGCATGTTACATTTATAGAACTGTGTGCACATGTAGAGAATAAAAGCAAACTATTTTATGTTAACAATCCTTGAAGAAAAGCATTTCTGTATTGACGGAGGTTTTGAGAACCAGTTTCATGGGGGTTTGTTTTGTTTGGGTTTGGAATGGAGAGTTTCTATTTTGCCTTGGTTTTGGTGGGTTTTAGAAACTTTTTGGCTTGTTTGCTTGTTTCTGAGGTAGGGTCTTGTGGAACTGGTGCTGGCCTCCAGATCTTTATGTAGCTGGCAATGACCTCGAACTCTCGGTCTTTCCTCCACTTCGACTGTTTACCGCTATGCTCAGTTTACGGCTGTTGGGAATGGAACCCAGGACCTCATGCATGCTACACAAGCACCTGCCAGCTAGATACACCATCAGCCCACAGCTAGTTTTCTTCACCTAGTTCAACCTGGATAACTTATGCATCATGAGATAAAAACAAATCTATAAATAACTACATCGGTAATTGGTAATCCATTTGGATGCAGTGTTGAAAGAGAACACTACTCGCCAAAAGCATGACAAAAAAGGGAGCTATAGACCAATATCTGTTATAAACATGGATGCAAAATTTCTCAAAAAAATAGTAAATAAATCCAAAAAAGTCTAAAGTGATAATTAAATGGAATTTTTTCTAAATATGGCAGATTCATTCAACATTTGAAGGTCATTCCTGTAATTCATCACATTCATTGATTGAATTTTAATTTTCTTTTTTACACAATTTATTCCTTATATATCCCAATTGTAACCCCCTTCCTCATCTCCTTCCAGCCCCACCCTCCCCCTTCTTCCCCCTATCCCCTTCCCCTAGTCCACTAGAGGGGGAGTTCTCCTCCTCTGCCACCTGCCCTTAGCTTATCAAGTCTCATCAAGACTGCCTGGATCCAATTCCTCTGTGGCCTGGCAAGACTAGCAAGCAACCAAAAGCATTGAAGGTATTTTTACGACAATTTAACAGTCCATATAAAAAGGCAAAAGAACTAGAGAGGCACACAATAGTGCAAGGAAGCAGCACACCTGGAGGGCTGATGTTACCATAACTTGAGGAATTACTACAGCCCTACAATGGTTGAGACAGTCTGGTGTAGGCGAAAGAACTCAACAGAGTCCAAAACGAAGCCCAGACGTGATGGAGGCACCATTGTCCAACTATATGTAATCCCAGTGCCGTGAACGCTGAGGTGAGGTCGCAGCTTTGACATCACCTAGGCTGCATAAGATGGTCAGGTACAAGGAAAAAAGGGAAGGAAGGAAGGAAGAAGGAAGGAAGGAAGGAAGGAGCAGAAACTGCAATTATATGCTGATCTGACTAAAGAGCATCTCAAAATGGAACACACAGAGTACAAAGTTATAAAACTTTTAGGGTTTAACATGGAAAAATCCACATAATCTTGATCCTACCAATGAGACCTTTATGAGCAATACCGAAGGAATAATCCTTTCAAGAAAAAAAATGACTTATTACATTGTTTTGTTTTAAAAATTGGTTACAATGATTATCTTTATTAAAATTGCACTGTAATATTTAAAATTATTGTATAAAAATGCAAGCATCTAGCATAAAATAAATGTTACATTAAAAAAACAGTGACTTTTAGGTTTTGGATTTTGGCCACTTTTTGTTGGAAGAAAGGGCTGCACTTCACGGTGCTTTACTGACACGACAGAGAGGTCATATCTTAACTTGCTGAAACAACCATAAGTCCCTTTGTGAACATGGTCAGTGGTGTGCATTTTCTTATTTCTCCTGCCTGGAAGGCTGCATTAGAGTGTTTTCTTCTTACGTGCTTGATGCAAATCACTGTCTCCTTATGTAGGTGGCACTGTGAAGCACAGCTATTTGTTTTCCCAAGTGAATAGGAGAACTTCTGAGCTGATAATGAGTCACGTTGTCCAGGACATAGATTCAAGTTGACCCAAATGACATGTTTCACAGTGCCATGGAGTTACATAATGTTTTCAACTATCACAAAACCAAAAAGAGGGTGCTAGAGAGATGGTCCAGTGGTTACAAGCACTTGGTGTTCTTGTAGAGAAACCTAAAACAGCTCCCAGCATCCAGAGTGGTAGCTCACAACCACCGACAGCTGCAGTTCTAGGGATCCCACGTCCTCTTCTGGCTTCCGTAGGCACCTGCACAGGCGTAGTACATACATGTACATGCGTGCCTCCCCCCTGTGTGCATACACATATACTGAGTATACACATACACTCGGGCTCACAAAGTAAAACTTAGAAAGTCGTAAGCAGTGTCTTTATACTTGATACTTTGGTAAGGAAGTCAGGCGGTTACAGTAAAACAAGGAACTGTGTGCCAAGGATCCTAGATGCTACCCAATGACATTCTCAATGCTGGGGCTAGTTACATTCCACAGGTTTTACCTAAAGCTCCAAAGGACAGAGGATCAAGGGCTTTAGAGATGGCTCCGGGGTTAAGAGCACCAGCAGCCTCTCCAGAGGGCCGGCATCTACGTAGTTCCACAGGACTCGATGCCCTCTTCCGGTGTGCAGACAAAGCACCACACACAATAAATATTTTTTAAAGGGATGGTGAATCAGATACAAAGATTAATGATAAATGCCCACTAATGAGGCTAAAGAAAGCCAGGATAATTTTGACCCTGAATCTGAAATAGCCCGATTCTAGAATCATACAGTTCTGCTCAGCCTGCAGAACCTTCAACCAGACATGGCTTTCTTGGAGAACTTCAGAGCATGCTGGCCATTCTTGATACGTTACCTTGTGCTTCTAAGTTCTGTGATTTTTTTTCAATCAGTTGATAAATACACATTTCCATGTTAGGGAGTTGGGAAAGTACAATACAGAAAAGAAAGGCTTTTCAGACACACTAAATAGCGTTAACCAAACGACATGAGATTTTCCTATCATGCATATACGTCATTCACTCAGCTCATTCATTTATTCAAGAAACCTTATTGAGGACTTGGGTTTTAGGCCCTAAATGTGGGCCTTGGCACAGGAAGGCATGCTGCTTCAAGCACCATCTTGTCTTCTAGAAGTCTTTTCTCCACTGGTGGGGGTATTGCGAAGTAATGGGGTTAGGCATGCTAGCTCATGGCTGTATTCCAGGTAGCTGAGGTTAATCGGGAAGAAAAATTTAATAAATTGATGCAGTTAAAATTGAACCACTCTTCAAACGCCACTGGAAGAGGATGAAGCGGCAAACCACAAGCTGGGGGAGAGCATATCCGGAAAGGTCTGGAGTCAAAGTTTATAAACAAAAACTTTTGAAAAGAAAACAAGTCAAAAAAATAAAGAAAAGGCTGGGGAGATACTTCCACAGATAGAACATTTTCTTTGCAAGCAAGAAACTGAAGTTTGTAACTCTTGAACCTACAAAAGTGCCAGGGAAGTGTGGTGTTCCTCCTACCCCACTACCCCACCATTCAGGAGCCAGAGACAGAAAACCCCCAGAACACACTCTCTCGTCAGGCAGGTCCCAGGATTAGGGACAGAGCTTGCCTGCCTCAGGATAAAAGGTAGAGAGAGTAATCGAGAAAAACAAACAAAAAACCTGCTATCAGGCTTGAGCCTTAACATGCTCATTGCATTCATGTGTATTCCCACATACATATGAGTACACACACACAAAGAAAGTCACATTAGTTGCCAATATTGTCCTAACATTTCATTTAAAAACTAAATAAATTATTTGAACAGCCATCCCATTAAAGGATATGTGCAGATGAAAACCAGAAGAAAAGATACTCAAGGTTTTATGGCATTATGTCATAAACAATTAATAATAATGACATGTTTCTGCATGCCTATAAGAATGGCTAACGCCCAAATACTGACCACAAAAATTGTTCAAGAATACTAACAGTAACTTTTTCATAGTTGCCCAAACTCTACCAACTACTATGATTGCCTTCATTGAGTGAAGGAATCACAAACTATATGTGATAGGTGGAATATTATTCTGTGATTAAAAAAAGAGAAAAGATAAGCAGGAACCTGAAATAAATATTGCTAAAGGAAAGAAACCAGTCTGAAAAATCAACATCTATATGCTTCAAACTGTAAGACACTGTGGAAAAGGCAATTTATAGAGTTAAAAAAAAATCAGTGATGGCCATGGATAGAGAGGGGGAATCAGCGATCAATGAAACTAATGTGTCTGATATTATAATAGAGGGTTGATAACATTATATATTTTCCAAACCCATAGAATTGTACAAAGAGAAGAACAGCTACCCAGGCAAACTCTAAGCTTTAGTTAACACGAATCAAGCATACTTGCTTTTTAGTTGTGGCAAATGGACTGTACATATAGAAGATAGGAGTACAGGGTTGGGGCAGGCGGGTCCCTCTGCTCTCTGTTAGACTTTTCTGCAGACCTGAAGCTGCATTAAAAATAAATATGCTAACAAAACCATTTCTTTTTATCTCTTTAAAATCCCTTATCAGATTATGGTGAAATAAATGAATGGTATGCACTGGTTGGATTCATTTGTCAAAATTACCAGATTGAGTAGTGGATATTCCAGGGGGAATGTCATGTAAAAATCCAATGCTAATTGAAAAATCAACCCCTTTGCTTGTGTGGAGTTATGTGCTCACACACATACACACACTATCAAATACAGTTCAGTGAACACAATCAAAAATAAATGCTTGGTTAAGGTAAAATTATAATCTGAAAAGTCACCATATACTTGTGTTTGCTAGCCAACTGATGGCCGCCGTGTGACTGAGTTTGTATTCTTTATGTGTCATTTGTATTGTTGCGTGTAGGTATAGATCATGCTTTCTGTAAGTCGTCTGCAGCTGCCCTTACGATGTAGCTTTGCTATCTGAGTCAAACAGCTAATGAGAACAAATGGGATCAGCTCTAAGGAGAAGGGGCGATTCTGGGGCTGTGGGGCTGGAGGAGCACTATCGATTAATGTGATATTGGTGAGACAGCCCTACTCAGAAGTCATCAATGGTTAAATGTCAGCCTTGGGGGCATATTGAGTAGTGGTCCTCAAGGGGTCAGCCCTGCACCTGGTGCTATTTAATGTTTTCACAAGTGACTCCAAAAATGGACTCTGGATGTGTTTCTCAGGCTGGCAAAGATGGTAATTCATTACCCATGTGGCATGGTCAAGAAATAGAAAGATGGTAAATGTACATTGGAAAAGTGTAAGGACTCAGATTTCAGAAAATGGATTATCTGTGCCACATGGAGTGGGGCTGTTAGAAATCTCCACCCAGGGCTCTGCTTTCCTTTTCTGTCTATTCCTAAGTAGCCCTGGGTAGGCAGGCTCTATCTCCCTGTATCTCCATCTGAGACATTCCTTGCTAAATGTGTCCCCAGTGAAGAGTCTGGAATGGATTGAGACTTGCGAGAATTCTCAAAGAGACATGACAGGAATTTGGCAAAATATTTAGTCCGTCATCAGCATTAGCAGAAAGTCACAGGATCTGCAAGGATCATAAGCAGAATGCCTCACAGTGTGCCACCCTTGTGGAAAGCAAGAGGGAAGTTTCTAAAGGATTAAAAATAAGACTGCCCAAAGCCAACACTCTCTCCTCTGGGCTGGTACCCAGTGAAGTTAGCTAAATATCTGTGCTCCTATTCTCACTTTATCAGTATTCTTAGCAGCCAGGGTGAGAAGCATCTCAATAGATGCCCGTCAATAAAAGATTGGATGAAGAACATGTCTTACAAAGAAGACATCTTTCCTTTTCCTATAAGGTGTTTGGACCTAGAGAACATTACACTAAAACAAATAGGACACATAAGAAAAAATAGTGAATAACTTCATTTCCACAATTAATAATTTTAAAATTAGCTCAAAAAAAAGAGAGACAGAGAAAGAAATGGTAGTTTCGTTAAAACTGGAAGATGGTTACAAATACAAAATAGAGAGGTGTAGAACAAATTAGTCTAGAAATCTATTGTGCAATATGAAGACTAAAGTTAATAAAACTGAATTAGGGATTTTTTTTTTGTGAAACAGATTTCTGTTGTTCCTGTCACACACAGGAATAAATATGAGATGATAGATACATTAGTATTCTTACACTATAGTAAATTCTTCACTATCTCCATGCAACCCATAGCATCATGTTGTAACCCTCATAAATACAACGAAATTCATCCAAATTTCTAAGGGGAGGACCAGCTGGGATGAAGAATGCCTCCAATGTCCAGAAATTGGTTTTGATGACAGCAAATGAAAATTTTATGAATTGTACTCAATGATTAGTTTATCATTATGTGATTCCTCTTGCTTAGAAAGATAAAGGATCTGAAGTCGTGTTTTATTTTTATTGTGATGCATTTATTAATGGCATAATAACAAGTGCTGTGAGAATTCTGAAGGCAAAAGAGGTAACTATAATAATAGTCTTTACCAATTAGAAAAGACCAAGGAAGACTGCGCTGTGGAGAAAAGCCTTTGGAGGAGAGAAGGGGGCGAGAGAAGACACAGCCTCCTGCCCACAGTACTGCTACACACTGTGCTCGGAAGCACGTCTTCTCAGCTCAGCAGCGCAGTAAACACTGCCAGCTTTCCGCTGGTGGGATGCTTGGAGAACCAGCGGCTGTTTCACCGCATCCCTGGCCTCTACCCTCACCACATCCAGCAGCAGCTCCCAACTCTGCCAACCGGAAACACATGTAGGCACTACAAATAAATGTTCCCTGGAGGTAGAAGAGCAAAAAGAGAATGGCAAAGTAGGGGAAATCGCCCCCACTTTTTAAATTTCTGGTCTGAATGAGAAACATTAGACACCAACAGCCTCATCTTCTAAGTGGAAAAGCTAGAGTGCAAGAAGATTAAGAATCATGATCACAATGAAACATCCAAGGCAACAAACTTCGTATAAAGAAAAGGGCTATGTAGCTCATTGTTTTAACTTTAAAGGTCCAAGATCTGGCAGGCAGAGAGAAAGAGACAGAGACAGAGAGATTAAGAGGAGAATAATTGAGTTGGTTATGAACAAAACATAAATGAAATTCTCAAATAATTTTTTAAGGCCAAACTGGGTGATTAAAAAATTTAAGCAACCCTTAAAAGCCAGAAAGCAACAAATAAACAGTAGATTAGATCCAGACACCAGGCTTCTGGATCCTAGTCTGGCTTGTGCACTTAATTCTGCTTTGAGTCCCGGTGACCTACTCAAAATCAGAGAGACGCTGAGATCACGAATACAGGCATCCGACTGCCTTTGATACTGTGTGTGCTGCTATAGAAAGCCTTGTGAGATGGACAGAGATGAATTTCATCTCAGGAGAGAGATTTCTAACTACCCCCAGGATAAGGACAGGACCATGAGGGAAAAAAACAAGGAAAACTTTATGGGACAATAATTTCCCCCAAAGTTGAAAGTAATTTCTAATCCACTGCCCTGACTTTGGGAAACTTGTACTCTCCAAATCAATGCTTCCAGAAAAAGCAGGCAATAAAAGTTAACCATCATATTTACAGCCAAGAGTTTCCAAAAACTCCAAAAAAAAAGTCTGTGAGCCTCAAAATTGTAAAAGTAAATATAAAAATTGATGTTAGTTTTCTATCAAATTTAAATTTGGGGGGCTTCAAAGTAAAGGTGTTTCATGTTTACTTTCTTTCTTTCTTCCCTCCCTCCTTCCTTCCTTCCTTCCTTCCTTTCTTTCTCCTTGTTTTTATTCTTCAATAAAATAGAAAGAAAACTGGACATGGTGGCATACAGCTGTAATCCCAGCACCTGGAAAGCAAAGGCAGGAAGGTTGTGAGTTGGAGGCCAGCCTGAGCTATGTAACCAGTAAGAATCTGTCTCTTGGGAGAGAAAAAAGTCCTCAGGATGAATAAAACACTTAAAGACTTACAGATCATGTATTTATTAAGGGAACCTATTCTTATGTTTATAAAAATTCATGTAAACTCTCATAAGTCATAATATGTAAATAAAAAGTTGATTAAAATTATCAAAAAATTGAATGAGCATGTATCTATATAACATATTAGCTTTTAGGAAAAATGCAAATAAATAAATAAAAACCACAGTGAGACACCCTGAGACCCATCAAAATGACCATGGTTGAAAAGAGTTATACATGCCCACAAGTGTATTTGTAAGCATGTGCTTCTGAAATCTGTGCTTCTGAGCATCTGCTGCTGCACCAACTGTGTAAAATATTTGGTAACTGTCTTAAAATATTAAGCTCAATTTTATCATGTCTCTCAACAATTCCAGTCCTAAGAATCTAAGTGAAATGTTTCTATTCAAACACACACACACACTCACACACACACACACAGAGAGAGAGAGAGAGAGAGAGGGAGAGGGAGAGGGAGAGGGAGAGAGAGAGAGAGAGAGCAAAAGAAAGAAAAATAGAGAAAAGTATTAATAATAATCAAAATTAAAATAATTCAAAAGTTTATAAGATGAAAAATAGCTATACCAAATGTGGAATACCCATATAATGCCATAGTTTCAGAGAATAAAAAACAGAGGCGAGGTCAGGTATGGTGGCAATGCATCTATCATCCCCAAAGTGGATTGGTTGCATGTTGAGACAGGTGGGCCACTAGAGCTGTTTGGTAAGCCAGCCTAGCCAAACTAATGCACCCTAGGTTCAGTGAAATACAACTAAATTGTGAAAGAATACAATAATTCTTTCTGTGACCACAAAATGTTGTTTTAAACTATATTCTATGAAAATCATAAGATGAGAAGCAACTGAGAAAAATACTTGATATAGGAACTTGGGCCTCTACATGCACAAACACGCGTGTGAATGTGTACCTACATGCACATAGGCATATAGGCACAGGGACACATGCCTACACACAAAAACATGGCTCTGAGCAAAACAGAAATACAACAGAACTCATATGATATAATTTTATTTATACCAGGTGTCGAAAATATAACAAATAACAGAGATACTCATTAGACTAGTGGTGACCTGGAGCTGGACACTGGGAAGGAACTGATTAAGTAAAAGTCTCTTTTAAAGGGAAGGAATGCTCTGAAATTACATTGCTGTGACAGTGGCAAAATTCTGTGGATGCACTAAAAGTCCTTGAACTGGATGATTCAGGCAGATGAAGATTATGTCATAGGTGAATTAAACTTATTAAGAGTGATTCCCTTTAGATAAATTAAATAGGAGGGCATAAATTGTGAGAATAAGAATCAATACTTGTATCTGACATGACATGTCACATACAAGGGGAAGGGGAATGGCGTGATTATATTTAAATCTATATCTTTACATTAATTGTTAAGAAGATAAGTGTAGTGAGCTATACTGCTGTGGATAGTGAGTAGCAGAATAAGGAACTGTTCCTTGTTCTGATCAACAAGAGTCTTCACCGAGACTTCCCTGTTATTGGGGAGGTTGAAGGACTCCCTTAAAACAGTGGCTTTCCCCATTTTTAATATCCTGAGCAAGCTTTGCCTTGCCCTCTGCACCGTATACCCATCCCAATACACTGCCATGTGTGCTGTGTTCTCCAATATTCTGTCAAAGTCTACTCAGCTGTTCAGGCCCAGTTGAAACCATCCCTTCTTCAACACAGATTTCTCTAAAACTACTCACTGGGATCAGCAAGTCTCTTTTCTCTCTTCTCCTGGCACTTGGTCTATTTCTCCTGGCATTTATCTAATATTTGGGCTACAGCCTTTGTTCAACTCTCTTATCTTTCCTCAGAGTTAGAACCTCCATCAAGGAGCCAGTTCTGCTGGAAAAAGCTACATTTCCTACACATTTTAAACCAAACCAAACACTTTATGTAAGTGTTACTTACATAAGGTAAACTCTCCGTGGATGGTTTTTAATTAACTAACTTAGTTACTGTGAAATGTCTAATATTAAAAACAATAAAGGGGGGGGGAACTGTGTGGCAGAAACTGTGTGGCAGAAAATGTGTAAATAATGTTTCTTAGAAAAACTTCAATGCGTCCACAACCTATGTCTGTAGAACTCACACTCTCAGTAAGATAATTTTGCACAGATGCATTTGGTGAAACAATGACAAAGGTTAGGAAAGGAGAGAGAAAACACACGCAAGAGCCAATGTGCATAAAACACCGTAGCAGATAAACATATTGGGAGCATCACCCTTGAAGGAGCTCTCTGCTCTGTCTGGTGCTCTCTGCCCTTGATGTTTCATAAACTTCCTTCCAACTCTGAAATTTCTTCAGACTATATACTGACTTTGGGACTCTCACCGACTGTGATGCAACAAATTAGCACTAATGTGGAGTTGACTTTTGAGTGTCTAACTTCTGCCCCACCTCTCGCTCATCTCCAGACACATTAATCCAAATGCCAATTGGAACTTGCCACTTGGATGTCTCACATTGTCTTCAGACCTAGGATATTTGAAAGAGAATCCATCATCTTCCCATTAACTACTCCTCCTTCCATTTTTCCTACAACACAGAATGACAGTCCCCAATTGCCTAAGCCCCAAACCTGGGCTCCTCATTGTCTCTTCCTCTCTCCTTCCCATTAATCAGGAATGTCGTCCCCAATCAGCTTCCTAAATATATCTCTGATCTGTCTCCTCTCTGCTCTCACTGCCGCACACGAGACCTCTGTCATGTCTAGACTAGAGTACTGTGAACGTGTCCTAATTACATCCCTTTCTCTAGTCTCGCTTCCTTCCTAATTCATCTTCTGCCTTCCCACCAAAATAGTGCTCCACAGTGCAAAACTGCTGGGGAATGGCTAGCTTAAAACTCTTCAGTCTGTTTTGCCTAAAGTTCAAACTCTTTTGTTAGCTTAGCAAAGTCCTTTCTCTATCTGGTCTTCTAAGTTGCATTACAAACACATTTGTTTGCTATTTCCAGACACAGTGATGATTCTCAGTTATTTGACTCTTTTCCATCTTTCCCTAAATGGAGCCTAAGGCTCTTTTCCATTTCTATACCCCTCCATTAGTAGCCTACTGGTTTCTCAAGACTAGCCTGACTCCTCTCAACTTGGGGTTTTCTCTTTTTGCAATGACTCTTTGGAACACTTGACATCTGTAAGAGTATAAGTGAGGATGTACTTGCTTGGGTTTCTATTGTACCCACCACGATAGAACAACATAGCTACTTTTTTATGTCACTCATGTTGTAATGCATTTGTGCCTTTGCAAACAGATTTCTATACTCCCTTACCACTGAGAACCTATCAGTTTGGAGCACATGGGCATGCTAAACAGATGCCAGTTATTTATTTGATTAGTGGAGTAAATAACTTGGCTGTGGATGTGGTTTAGTTGGTAGAGTTCTTGCCTGGTATGCATGAGGCTCTGGGTTACAGTCCCAGAACTACATAACCCAGGCATGATAGTTTGGGAGGTAGAGACAGTATGAACAGAAGTTCTAGCTTAGTCCAAGCTATGTGAACTTCCTGAGACCCTGTCTCAACAGGTAAATAAATATTTACCCTTAAAGAATTGTTTTACTCTTAACCTAAAAAAGGCTTTCTATTTTGTTTTCTTTAGCATGATCATAAGTTTTCCTCTGCCTTTGTAGTTCAGTGGCTCTCAATCTGTGGGGAGAAAAGATGGGAATAAGAAAGGGAAAACAGAGAGACAGCTAACAGTAAGGGGCTTTTGTGGAGCCATATGGAAACCTAGTACAGTGGAAGCTTCTTAAAATATATACAGATATTAAAGAAATCTAAATGGAGTTATGAGTAATAGGGTAAGACAAAGTCCCAGCCAGACATCTCTCTACACTGATGAAACCTTCAGGGGAAAGAATGGGTTGCATCTGATTGAGTTCTTGGTTAAAAGAAATCATGGAAACCCCCGAACACCCAAGCTATTGCCAAGCCTATTGACTGCTCTGCACAAACTGATGGTAAAGACAAGACTCACAGATCTCATTGAACACAGAGAAGTTGAGCTGGTGCCAAACTAGAGCCTTCACCACCTCTGACTGGTATTCCTGGTACAAGGAGGTACCCTGAATGCGACAAGAGCAGAAGGGTAAACATCAACCCAGTAGATCAAAACTTTTGATCTACAATGGTGACTTCATGATAGCCGGGTGCAACAAAAGTTGTGGGGGCAATCAACCACTGTCTGATCGGATTTAAGGCCCATTCCATGAGACTGAACCCATGCATGACAGTGCTCAGGTGGCCACAAATCTGAGACTAGATAAACCATGGACCTAGGAGGAAACCAAATCTTATTTTTCTGATAAAGGAACATGGCTATAAAGTGACTCCTAATATGTTCTACTATACCCTTAGATCAGTGTCTTGCTCAACCATCATCAGAGATGTGTCCTTCTACAGGAGATGGGAACTAATACAAAGACCCACAACTGGACAATGTACATAGAGTGAGCATTCAGTCCAAAAAGGAATGTTTCCATCAAATCCCTCCCCCTGGGGTTCAGAGAGCCATACAGAAGATGAGGCATAAACATTGTAAGAAACAGAGAGGATGGACAATACCAAGGCAACAGTGTGGTTCAGATACAACAAGCCTGATTCACACAGAAACCATTGCAGCAAGCACAGGGTCTGTAAACGTCCAAGCCAGATGGGGTCCCAAAGCTGAGAGGGAGTGGACATGAGCTCCCATCTCTAAAAAAGAAGTTATCTCTAATTAACAACTACTCCCAAAGGAAAAACTAGTTTCTCCAATAGAGTCTCATTGGATAGTTAAGGGCAGGGCCCCTACCCAGTAGTAGATATCCAACAAAAAAAAATGAACTCAATGGTATTTTGTATATTTTTTGTCTCATACTGATTATGCAATTGTTGGGCATTTAAAAAAATCTTACTGTTCTTCTGCTTGTATATTAGTGTGTTTTCTCGGTTTTGTTTGTGTTTTGGTGTCTGTACATGTATATGTTTCTCATGATTTTTCTTGGCTTTTTCTTTGATTTTTTTTTATTCATGTGTGTGTGTTTGTCTCCTAAAAGGGAAGATAAAGAAGGAGGTAAAGCGGTGGGAACATGGGGAGGGTATGGGAGAAGATGAGGCAGGGGAACTATGATCAGAACACATTATATAAAAATTATTTTCAGTTAAAAAAGAAGAACGCTAGTGTCAAATTTTAAAATAGTAATGGAGGCAGAAATCTAGGCTTCATCTGCAAGAGCTGAGTATGATCCAATAGACTGTAAACGAAACAGCAGAGAGTCCAGGGTTGATGTGTTAACAGCATTTGTTACAGTAGTCTAATTTTGTTTCCTTGGAATTTTCTGCATAATAAAGGAAAAGATCAGGACTAGAAAAGATGAAAAGTAGTCCACGAACCAGGCCTGAATAAAAAGAGAGGCACCAAGGGAAATGGTTTATAGGTTACTGTTTCCTCTCCATGTCTTGCGTAGCACCTCATGCTTAGTACTCTTTCAATAGAATTAGCTGAGTGAACTCATAAACCTGCCTTGGGGTCCTGTGACCACGGAGGATGGATGTGACTTTCTGGACATTTTCATTCTGGACAGATTAACATCCAAGCAAGAGTGACTTTTTAATAGAACAGTTCAAACTCTTGCATCTTCAAAGTTGGCGAAGTCGGTAACGTAGATGGTTCGCATCTGAACATAGCCTGGAAGACTATGTGGGAGGGGGACTCAGACCCTCCCACCTTCCAAGGCTGTGCCTGAGGTGACCACTGCCCTCCGCCTGTGGCACAAGCTTTCACATACTGTTCCTCACACTTTGGGGACTTAAAACTTCCTCACCCCTGCCCCAAGAAATCAATCTACTACATTTCAAATGTCTGTCCTTCATAATAAAGTGTTTTAAAAAAAAACACTAAATTCTATTTTTCCTGAGCCAGGCAATGTCATACTTGGAGTTGTTGCCTGTCTTATTTTGTAAGTCCTAACTAAATCTCATGATTTTATATTTTAGAGATTTGCTCTCTAAAAAAAAATCTTTTACCAGTTTCTTTCCTTTCCTCTTTTATTAGTATTATTCTCAAATTGTTCCTTGGTGTACAATGTCTTCCATGCAAACATGTGCTAGGTGGTGAAGAACTTATGTCTTCAATTATCTTATTTTCATCCCTATTTAATCTCACCTGGAATATATTACAGTTCCCATTGTACAAATTTTGAAAAGTGAACAGTAAAAGAAATTAATTTGTCAAATAAAGGTCATGTAATTAGCCAAGACTAAGTTCTCTTCTGAAAATACAGATGTGTTCCTTACCACTCATTTAACTAAAAATTCAAAATAGAAGGAAAAGAATCAATCCTTCCTTTGTAGCCACAGATACTCAGTTTTATATATATATATATATATATATATATATATATGTACACATATATACATATATGCATATATGTACATACATAGATAGATACAAATAACAAAAGTATTTTGCTACTACTCTGTGCTTCGAAGTTCTGTTTCCAAGTGGGAACAGACAGCACATAGAACACAATGAAATGAATATTTGAAAATTCTATGTCTTCTGCACTGAGCCAGCATTGCTTAAAAACAGATATGTGTACCCGTGTTTGTCTTCAGTTTCCCCAGCAGTGACAGTGATCTGTGGTTTCTTCACATCCTTTCCTTAAAAGCCCCATGCCCCTCCTCATTGGTAAGATGTTTTGTTTTTCCTTTACTGTGGCAGAGACAGAACTGGCTCTGAGAGAAATGGAGAACCACAGCATTGAGCGTGTGGGCTGAGACGGCACAGCCAGGCGCTTTCTCTGTGCTGCAGAGTGCCCTGGGCTCTCTGGAACACACAAGAGCCAGGGACCTGCAGCCAAGCATTTGTCTGTGTGGGTATTAAATCAGAGCTTTCAAAGAATATAACCTATTGTGTGACATCTACTGAAAACCAACACTTCTACCGCAAGACCTTTTCCCCAGATTTTATTGCTATACTGCTAATTTTACTTTTTAAAAGAATGTATTATAGTTTTTGAACCAATCTGCACATATTTATCATATTGTATCTTCAGTTCTTGTTCATTCACAGAATAAAGGGCCTTCACCTCATGACCCTTTAATGCCAAAATATACTGAAAGTTTCTCAACTGCTACCATCCATGACTTAAAATCCCAAAGCCTGTTGGTCAATTCTCTGAGCCACTTGGCAGGAAGTTGTATGATGGGGGCCATTATTTTATTTTATTTTTTTTACAAAGGACACAAATTTGGCCTTTGAAACAAGGAGATAAAAAAACAGATGGGTTTTTATCTATTCATTCGAAGTAGAGGGAGGGGCCAAGTGATTTGTGTGTTTTGTGTATCTCTATTGTAGGTTGGAGGACAATAAAATGATTGAGAGTTGGTTTTTTCGTTTGTTTTTCTTTCTTTCTTTCTTTTTTTAGATTTAGAAAATCAGAGGACTCAATCAGCAATCATCTCATCTGTTTGGATGCCAGCTGACCTCCACTGGAAAGTTAGTGCTAGATTTAAAAGGCTTTGTTTACAGACAATTAAAAACCAAATAAATTTAAATTGTCAAAGAAGGAATGGTTTCCAAAAGCTCCTGACAGCCAGGACAGACCCCCCCCCCCCCAGCCCTGTGCAGGAAGGCCCAGAGGCAAATACAAAGCCACCAACCCACAGGCCTGCAGAGTTGGCTGGGACCTGAGTCCTGCTGCTTCTGCTGCAAGCCTGAGCTAGTGCGATTGCAAACTGAGTCGTATGTGGCTTCAGACACATGTTCTTTGAGTGCAAGCCCAACGGTGAGAAAGGAGTGTCCACCAAGGAGGATGTGGCTGCACAATTGTACACCCTGATAGGCAAAACGCCTCCCGCTGGGGCTTTAGGCAATCAGTGCTTTTGAAACTTTTGTGTGTTCTCCATTTTTCGAATCAAAGCATCTAGATTTAAAGATCGGAAAGTGAGAAGACGCTCCAATGACTGCAGGGTCTTACGTCTGAAATGCCCTGTTTCCTTATCTCTGTGTTGTACTTTTCATCAACCATCAGGCAAACGGACACAAGTGTCAGTATCAAGCATTGCTACAGTCCAAAGCCAAGCCCAGAAAGCACCGTCGCACGTTTGCAACCCTATTTGATGCTGATGTTGATGAATAAGTAATGATGTGTAGGTGTTGGTAACATTTATACACGTGCCTGATTGGTTCTGACACAGGTGCTCCGTGGACGAGGAGGTTTACAAGCTGAAAACGGTCAGGAGAAATCCATGGTTTCAGGCTGTCCCTCACAGATGCGGGATTTTGCACCTGTGTTTGAAGTTGCTTTCATTTAGTTTCTCTGCAGAAAAGCCAGGCATGATGTTCAAACTGGGAGCACCTGTGTTTGGGGCCAACTTGGACAATTTTGTGGCCTGGATCTCTAAGATTCATGGCCTAAACTTAACAAGAAAACTTTTTTTTTTCTTGGAGGTCGGAAATTTGGAGCTAAAAACTGAGTTATAAATATGCTCACTCCTGAAGCAAGCCTATCTAAAGTGTTATACAGCTCCTTTCCATGATTCAAGCACTTGGTGATAAAAGATAAATGGTACTAAAAACTGGAAAAGTCTGAAACCCACTCATTGATTGAAATCTTTTTTAAAAATCACAAGGTGATGTTACATTTAGTGATGCGACATTTAGACACCAGATTCAACTCTAATTTAATACAGTTTTATTCTCTTTTTTAAGTTAAAGGCAAAAATTGAGCACCAGCTACAGCTAAATTAAAATTTGGAAGATTTTTTTCTCTAATAAACTGATGACACTATTGATAGATTTTTCACTCTGTATTTAATTGGGTTAAGAACATTAAAAATTCTCCAGTTTAAAATAATAAGTCTTTTGCAACCGTAACTAATCTTTCATTCCCTGAGGTTTGGCCAGTGACAACTGGAGGCGAATCAAGAAGAATTTATCACTTGGAATCATGGCCACAAGTCTCATTAAAAAAATTGCAGGGAGCACAATTAAATGGCGTGTTCAGATTCTTTGGACTTGGCATTGGTAAACCTAAGAGCTAGGACTGTGCATTATGTAAATCTATTGGTTGCTTTAATTTTTAGTTAAACCTGTAATATATACTATCTTTCAGAAAGCACTGTTTTAATTTTTATTAAAGAAAAATGTGTGAGGAAAATGTGATGCTTAGTTCCCTTCAAAGAAATAAAATACAACTGTCTCACCAAAATTCTACCGATAAATTATACTGGCAAAAGCATTCTAAGAAACAGGCTCATTATTTAGTCTTTATATCCAAGAGCAAAGGCTGTCAATCAAGTAATACTGTGCTAAATAAATATTGTGTGGCTGACATCACAAAGAGGCATGCATGAATAAAATCATTGTGCTATTAACCATTTTTAAGAAGTAATCACTAAAAAAAAATTTCAGATTACTACTTGTTTTATTTTTTATCAATTAGATAAGGCTTTGATTTGAATTCTCCGCCCTCTGGCACTAGGGAGATGCTAGTTCTTTTCTTTAAACAAAGGATTATTCTTCCTCAAAAGGGGTTTGTCTAGTCCTTTTATTGTTTTATGTCACACAAGGGAAAAATGCGTTTGAGGCATCACTACTGAATTTAACAGGGACGAGTTTACTGCTATATAATCATTAGTCAATGCAGGAGCTGAAGCCTTAAACAAAAGAAAACAAACTACAAACAGGCGAGCATCCCCTAAAGGCACATCAGAACACCAGAGAGAGGCGGCATGGATTTCAAACAAGGTTGCCCAAGCTTGTGCTAGATATTGCTGCTCTTGACTTTAAACAGCACACCAAGGAATACGGCTTCACCTTCTATTCTACAACAATACTGAGGAGCAGGGGAGGCGGGAGTGGGGGGAGGGGTGGCGAGGCTCACAAATGCACGTTCCTCTGACTCTATGGGAACTTTCTGAAAATTATATTTCAAACCTAATAAACTCTCTCAATATAAAGATCTTGTCACAAAGCTACTAGAAAGAGATACTGATAATAGAACTCTCTCTCTCTCTCTCTCTCTCTCTCTCCCTCTCTCTCTCTCTCTCTCTCTCTCCCTCTCTCTCTCTCATCACTGTGCAGTGCTTTGTTACTTCCAAACCACCATCACCGCACGCAGCGGCAGGTCTATAAAGTAACTGTTTCCTGTTAGCATCTTGGGAAAGCATTTCCACAAGAAGACTTCATACTCACTGATCATTTTCACTTGGGTTCTTAATGATGAGGTAAGTATTAAAAAGTGTCTATTGTTAGCCTCCAAAGTAGGCTAGCCAGAAAAACATAACTTGTGTAAAAATCAACACAAACAAAAAAAGTATGAACAACAACAAAGAATACAAAGAAAATAACAATGCTATTTTTCAAACAAGAAGAAATGCACATAAAATATATTTCCCAGACAGGACCCCATACACTGAGAGGAAATTCTGAATTTCATAAAATCGTCTTTTATTTAAAACAAGTTTAGTTTAACTTATGTCATTAAATTATTGGTTTTAATTTCTGGTTTGTTGTGTGTGTGTGTGTGTGTGTGTGTATGTGTCTGTGTGTGTGTCTGTGTGTTTTCTCTTCCCTCACTCCAAGTCATTTTAATGTATTTCTTGTTATTCAGGGTCGCTGCTTAGAATACAGCTAATGTTATTCTTGTAAAATGGAAAATGAACTACAATGGTTGCTACTCAGCCATGAAGAAGTCATACCAGGACAGGACAGGCCACACACACATGTTTGCTAGCTATACAAACCCAAGTCTTATTCTGGCTCATTCCTGTTCTACTCTCCTCAACATAACTCTTACTATCTTTAAAATTTTCAAGTAACTATAGATCAATCAGATATTACATACCTAATATAGACTATATAAAATTCCAATTTGCATCAATTTTCTTAGATTCTGGTGCCAGCCAGAAGAGTTCTATTGAAGGAGAACAGGGGAAACTTAATAGTATTGACTACTCTCCTAAATAAGCAGTCTAAAATTCCTGTTGAAAAGATAAAGTGATGCTGATGACAGTTTCATTGATCACGCTGGAAACTCTTGTGTTCGGACTCTCATACTCACATCTTCCCCTAATATTTTGGTATTTTCTTGCTTTTTAACATAACTGAAAACACGTTGGATGTCCTGGAACAGAACAGCAAACTGTTTCCTTACATTCATGATGTGTTTTCTCCCTCTTGGTGGTAAAATTATGTGAAATTGTAGAACTGTGACTGGACAAGATAAACCAAACGGGTGGACATTTTATCAACGTATTATTGTAACTGATACTTTTCCCCAAACTTAGGTTTAGTTCATATGTTTATAAAAACATACTTATTTCAGATTTTATCGAGCCTTGTATCCCATTATAGCTCTCAGAAAGAAGAACTGTGATTACCATCATGCTCCCAAAACAATTCCTCTTACACACACATGCACACACACACACACAAGCATGCACACATGTGCACTTATACTTGTATCATTCTGTCTGGCTCAATGCAAGTTCACTTGGCAAATGACTGAGCCAATGAATTAATAAATGCTGTGCCTACGAATACGGGGAAAATAACTGAAATTCAGGAAGTAAGAGAAAAATTTAAAAGTCTATACCATATATTTCCCTGAAACAATCAGTCATTAGTAGAGGTTTTGGTGTTTTAGGAATTTTGGTATGAAATTTCCTAGTAAAACGTATATACAATTTAATATCACCTAAGATGAGGGTAATAAAAATGAAAGTGAAAGCAATAGTCAGAAACATTGTTTGAATCTTTTGTGTTTTCCTTAGATATCAGGACATGGACATTGACATTGTGTGTAGACATACAGAAAAGATGGAGAACTAACTAGGTGTCTGTGGCTTCCCTATTCTAGACAAATATTTCAGTTAACCTCCTGGATTATATTGCCCTTCAACCTAGAGCTAGGGTCTTTGCTTTAAAGACCTGACTTGCCATGACTTTATTTTATCTGTGTATGTGTATTTATGTCACGGTGATAGGATGTTTCATGTTTTTACAGAAGACCTGAAACACTGACTATTCATTTCTGTCTAGGCAAAAGTTACATGTCATCACCAAACAGAAGTTACAACTTCCCAGATAGAATTGGATACTAACTTTTTGGTCAAAAGCACTTTTTCCTTGTGTATGCCAAATGTCTCAGTTTTCAATGTGTCCTTAAAAGACCATAAAAGCATTATTACATTGCTTGCAAAGCAGGGTCTTTTTTATGTAAGTTAATGATGTGGGATGGAAGATATTTCATCTTTTATACAGTTATTTGACAGTGATGAATTTAATTCATTCTATCACATTGAATGATACATTTATATTCAGTATGTAGTTTAAAATTTCATAAATGATTAAAGTCCCTGTCGTTTTAATTATAATATGCAGAGAGCAGCCAGAACTTATTTGCAAAGAATAATGTACAAGTCAATAAATTTGGTGAGCACTACTGACAACATATAAATAATGACTTTAGAAGTATAACTACCTGTAGTTGAAAACTAAATAACAAAGGTTGGTGTTTGGGTTTTTATGAATAGCTGGTCTAGCTTTCAATAGAAACTCCTTGGAACTATAATTTGCTTTTATTTAATTGAAAATACAATGCAATGACATTGAATTACCAATTTCAACCTACAGTCTAACTTTCAATAATTACTCCTGCTTACAGTCTTGATCATTGAAATAACTTTGGGTACCCTGGATCTCACTAGCATCTTTTCAACTGTGAGTTGACAGTGATAAGATCAAGTTTCATACAAGAATGCTTCCAACGTGCAGAAGATCACCTTGTTCCCATCCCCACACTCCTTCCCAGAGCACACACTTGCATTTACAGTTATAGCCATTTCCACACGAAAAATGGCCATTCCAATCTACTATTACTATTTTATTTAGGGGGAACTTAATGAGCATCAACTGTGTGCCCATCTACTGGGCCACCTGAAGTTACAGTAGTGAAAGAGACTTCTCAGAACCAGATTATACACACACACATATGGAGAGTAACAGAAGGAAGAAAGAAAGAGAGAAAGAAAGAAAGAAAGAAAGAAAGAAAGAAAGAAAGAAAGAAAGAAAGAAAGAAAGAAAGAAAGAAAACCCAGGTATCAGCTGGCCAGAATGTACTATGTACATAAAAGCCTGACCCATGCCTCTTAGAATTTTCATTCCATTTATTCTTCTTATTTCTTTCTCAGAATTCCATTTACAAGAAAGAAATTAAAGCACACTGGCAAATTATGTAGACATGTTTTTGTGTGTGTGTGTGTCCTTGTTTATGTCCAGGAATAGGTATAAACTAATTATGTCAAGGTTAGTTATTTAAATGGGCCAAACTACTCCTCTCTGGGGTGTCTGAAACTATTCCCTCAAAAATGGTCCATTGAAGAAATGGGGGAGGTTGGTGAGACTTGGGGAGAACAAGAGCTCCACAAAGACCAAACTGAGCAGGGCACAGGGGTCTTGTATGAGACGGTTTCTACAACCAAGGACCACGTGTGGATGTGGCCTGGAACCCCCGCTCAGATGGGGCCCATGATAGCTCAGTGTCGGACTGAAGACCCTAGTGAGGGAAACAGGGAATGTTTCAGTCATGAACTTGATGGCTGACTCTTTGACCCTCCCCCATACAAGCCGGGGAGTGACAGCCTGGCTAGATCCTAGGGGAGGACATTGCAGCCAGCCCTGAGGAGACAGGATGAGCTGGGGTTGGATGGAAGGGGAGGAGGTCCTCCCCTGTTGGTGGACTTGGAGGGGGTGGGGAGGAGATGAGGGAGGGTTGGGGAGGGTGGGAGGGAATGAGGGAGGGGGCTACGCCTGGGATGCAAAGTACCTAACCTGTGATTGATATAAAAATAAATAAATGTAAAATAAAAAAATGGTCCATTGAAGAAGCATCCACTCCTCCTGCTCCCACAGTCTTCATGTACAACATCAGCTCATATTCTTGTCCAATATATCCAGCTGCCCCGTCCTCCTGCTAAGAATATGATTTTGGTGTCACCTCATGAATAGATGAGAAGGGAGGTTAAACTTGAGCCTGGCATCAATCATGTCCAGACAAGCCTTAGTCATCATCATTCAGGGTGTGTGCTACATCTCCTAAGAACAGCAGACAGAACAGAAGTGAAAAGAGTGATATCCCATCATTCCATGCAAGCCGCAGCATCTGTGGCTGCTGTCTGTGGTTCCATAGCATGCAACAGCTTCAAAGTCATCACAACTCAATGTGGGAGAGCTTCGTCTGCACTTTGCAGACTTTTAGCTATGGTGTTAGCACAGCCACAATTTTGGACATATTTGTACTTCTCAGGAAAAAGGAGGAAGAAAGAAAGGGAGGAAGAGAGGGAGGGAAGAAGGGAAGGAGGGAGAGAGAAAAGAAGGGATGAAGAGTGGACTTCAGTTCTCCAACATGTGAATTTTATACACAGAGAAATATTTCTGAGGTTGCGTACAGCAAGAGAAATAGAGATGAGAAGAGTCATCCCTGAGATGCCCTGTACAGCTATATCTCACAGTTTTTCATCTCTTCTCACACTGGACAATTCCCTACCCCAGCCTTTTCTGCCCCAACATCTCCACTGGAAGGAGTCACGTGTCTGCCTTAGATCTGAAACACAAAGTGACTCTTAACCTATTTCCCAAACAGATGAGTGAGTGGCCGGCCACTCTTTAGCCAGGTCCCCGATAGAAAGCATGACAGACTTTTCAGTACATTGCTGCGACAGGGTGGCAGCCTAATGAACTGCCACCTAGAATCTCTCAGGGTTAATAAGCCACCTGTCTTGAAAGTAGCAGTCATATTGGTCTTTGAAGCCTATCCCAATACTTAAACTCTTGATGAAGTTCAGACTGTGCCAAAGGAACTTACTAACAAAGCCACTGAGTCAATTTAACCTAGGGAAACTGGACCCAGTAGACTAGGCTATCAGAGTTTTGTGTTGAGATAATTACTGCACTAAAGAGAGCATATGGGCTGTCAGGGCTGGCACATGGCCTGCACCAGCTGTTACCTGGGCGCTTTGGAAAACCTACTGAACAGCATTTTGGACACAGCACAGCTCTGTGTAAGTTTTCCAAGGCTTCTACTGGGAATTCTTCATAATAAATTTATTTCCTGTATGGGGGGTTGCACCCACTAACGTAACTGAAACAAGCATGTTAATTTTTTTCTGGCAGAAGGAGCATCACTAGTTAAAAGGAAAAAAAAACAATCTGGGGTGTAAACATGTACAAGGCCCGGGAAGCCAGGAATAATGGAAACGTTAGCTGCAATAGGTCTCTCTGCCTTAAAATTTTTAGAGGGTAGATTTAACGCATGGATAATTCCCTTTAAAACAACTGATAAATGTAAGATCCGTCACTTAGAATGTCTAGCCTAGCGCCAAGCCCATAATGAAGGCTAGCTGCTATTTTTACTGTTGTTATATGGCTCGCCCTACCTACTAGGTATATTCAGAGTTCCCGACCTGCCACACAGTAAGACTCTTTTCTCTCTTGTGCTAGAGATAACCCCAAGGCCTCATGTGTGATAGACAGGTGCCCCATTTAGCTACAACCTTGCCAATTCTTCTCTCATCTCCACTAGGGTTGCTTTCTACCAGGAAAGGCATCTTTCCAAGAATGAATGTCAGCGTGGACACCAACGATTGCCTTCCAATGATGACCCCTTCCATTTATATGTCACACATTTCCTTCTACATTGCCTGATGCCCCAAAGCTGACTACAGTAGTATTTGTGTCTTACATTATTAAAATGCAGCCACTTTAAATGTACCCATACAGCTATGTGCCACAGGTAAGGAGACATCTGAATGTAATTCTAAGAAAACAAGTTGAGGAATGGGCTTGTCACATTCATGTGAGACTAACTTCAAGAAATCATAACCCAGAAGTTTTCTCTAATCATTAATCTTTAATTCTGTTAATAATTTTATCCTACTAATACCTTAAATTTTCTACGTACTTTTTCTCCCTCTCACTTTAAGACTCTTAAGGAGAATCACTGTAGATAGGAGTGGGTCACAGTTTACTGGAAGGCTGTTAAAGAAGTGACACAATGATTACCCAACTCACTCTCAGCCCGATTTGGTCCTGCTTAAGTGAATTTACTCTGAGAAAACACACAGCAGGAAACAAAGCCAGGACAGCACCAAGTCCAGCCCCTTTGAGCCTAATTTCTAAGGGGAGGGATGGTTTGGGTTCTCAAAGACCGTCAGTCATGTTTCAGTGCAATGGGTGTGAGTCCAACTTTGGAAATTTTCAGTCATTAGATTTAAATTTTAAATGTATGCCTTAAAAACATGCAGGATATTTAGAAAAGCCCACTGCCTTACATCACAGTAAGTGCATCGCCACATTATATTTTGCAAGCTTTAGCAAATAAAAAAGCCCCCCAGAAGAATCTTAATTCTTATCTATGGAAAACATTAAACTGCTAAGTGCTAACAACTGGAATTAGTCCTTAAATCTCTAATGAGAATAATAAAACATGAGTGCAGTTTGTGCTGTAAGTTGATAAGGCCTGAATTTACTTGCTGTTAGGAAAAGTCACTGATCTAGCAGTATGGCTTCTTACTCCCTGAGGTACAGGAAACTATATCTGCCCTCCAGGAACCTTCTCTGCGGTAAGCACTTCTTATCTGTGCTATCGAAGGACAGAGATAGCAGGCTAATATCTAGTAACAGCAGCTTTATGAGATGATCCATTACTGATTTAAATCAATCTCAAGCAGGTAGTTCTCCTTAACCCATTCAGAACACCCAGACCCACTCCATCCAGCCTCCATCTCTCCCTGTGTTCTGCCAGCCCTTAAACTTCCTGGCAAGAGATGAACTGTCAAGCATCCTTTCTCACCCTTCCTACAGAGTGGCAAAAAAAAATCCTTGCTGCTCTGAAAGACCACAGAATGCATGCTACTGACCAAAAAGTTAAATCCAAAGCTACTTTTAGCTACAATTCTCAATTCCATGTTCACTCAGTCGATTACAAGCAGCCACTTAATGAGCCTGTTAGCAATTTGCAAAGACCCAACAACATGCTGTGAAAAATGTGGACATGAAATGAGTCTCCTTTTCCACACGTGGGAATGTTGTTAAAGATTCACTTGCAGGAAAGCAAGGCCCACTGTTATAGGCACAGATCAGCACAAACACAAATGGAGAGGAGTTTAAGAGCAAATTAAGCCATTTATTTCAGGAATTAACAAGGATGTCGGATGCGTGAGGATCAGCAAGACAGTGTGGTAGGTTTTATATTCTATAATAAGTGTCCACTCTCATCTTCACATTTGGTAAAAAAAATAACACAAAAAGACAAATGTCAGGCTTACTAATGCAGTCAATGAGTATCCATGTGAGTACATATTTCGTATACATTCACACCGGCGGCTGGAAATACAGAGTACAATTTCCGTGCGTGAAGAAGCCTTAAAAATTACCACTTTCCCCACTTATTCTACAGAGTGCAAACTTGGAGCCTTCAAGAGCTTTTGCTCTTGACTCAAGGTCACAGGTAGATACCAAATTGAAATCTCCTAACATCTGCTAATGCTTTTTTTTCTAGCTACTTCACTCCTTTCAAAAAGAAGTCTCTGTAAATATGTAGAACTCCACATACATACAAGATTTGGGGGCTTTGTGGCTATTGGAACTAATTCAAGCTATGCGAACAAAAACAGTGCTGGTACACTAAATGATTAAATATTTAAGATTACTTATATTGACTTTGGGTGGAAGTTTTTGTTTCCATGACAATGAGACTCGAAATTAGTCACCTTTCTGTCAGTATCATGACCAAAGAGCATAGCAACTCGGCTGAGTGCTGAATTTCATCACAGCCATGTGTGATCTGCTAAATCTTCCCTGTTTTATTTTCCTTCCACATAAAGTTACCTTCAAAAAATAGGATACCTATTTCAACTTTTCCACTGTTATTGTTAGGTTTCACACTCTATACCCAGGGAAGCTACTGCTGGCTTAGAACTGTCATTTCACTTTCTTGCAATGCAAATTAGTGACAATGCATGAACCAGGATACTTCTGGCAGTTAATTTTGGAAAGTAAGAACATGCTTCTTGATTTCCTGAGATGACCATTTCAACCAACACTGCTCTGAGGCAGCTTTTTAATAATCGACAGCTCTATGAATTAGTTGCATCTAGTTCATCATGGTATTAGTGATTTTTTTTAAGTATTGTCTGAAAATGTACTGATAGTAACAAGCAAAACAAGAGTGTGTGTCCCAACTCTTCTGAGAGACAAGCACTCCTCCTTCTCCTTCACTGTCTCAGCATCCACTCTTTGTGCTTTCGGCTTCCAAACTGTTTTACCTGATCGCTTGCAGTTGCTGCTGCAGGCAGCCACCTAGAGAACACAATGATGGGCATCCCTGCAGAGAGCAACATGGGATTCCTGTCCTCTCATGCAGAAATGGCATGCAGGATAGCCTAGGATTCCTTTTCCCTTGTTGATAAGATACCAGAGAAATATCAAAAGAAATTCAGAGAGATTTCCATTTCCTCAGAAAGGGATGAAGTAACAAGGAGCTTCTACTGAAACATGTTTGGGTTTTTTTTTCCCCTAACATTCAGGCTCATCAAGTTAGAAAATCATTTTTATTGTTTTTCTTGTTAGAAGCCAAAAAGAATTGGCATCTTCTTGCATTTTTGACACTTTCAAATGAAATTGCCTATTTACATCAATTTAGCTAACCTAAGAATGAAGCTGACACCATCTAGCAATTATACTTAACTAGTCATAACAGCTGCTTGCTTATTAAATTAATAAAATTCAAAAGGAGGCATCAGGAACTATGGAAGGACAAAAGTCTCTGACGTGTCCCCATATTTAAAGATGTTGTCTTCATAAACAGCATAGTATTCAAGCAGCATACTTCAATGTCCTAGATATTTGCTATAAAAGAAATGAACATTTTAATGCATCCTGCATAATTGTCTAAATATTGTGACCACAGGCTGTGCTTTGCAGAAAGAATCAAGCGGCCTTTTCCCTTTGTTACCTCACTGGATTTGTTATGTTCTAACAGAACCTTTAAACAAACAAATGTTGGAGTGAATCTTAAGCCTTAAGAGAGGGACACTTTTGTTTCATGTGCTACAATCAAGTCAGTTTGTCACTTATTGCTCTACAATGCTTTAGTTTTTAATGATCATATGCATTTAAATTCCTAGATATTTTAACAGTCATATCAAATCACCACTTTAAAGAACACTGGGATTGATGGATACAGTATTTATCCAGTGCCCTAAAGTGACAGTTCTTTTATTCTGTCCTTTTAAAAAAAATATGTGATTCTCTTATAGAAGAACATGAGCCTCATATTCATATTTAAGGCAAAATAACATGCAAGTATGTGATCTTTGTGATCATTCCATGAGACTGTAAAATGCATACTGACAGTATTTTATTGGTTTTGCAAATAACCTTTCTTACAAATGACCTGTCATCAAATTTCAGGAAAGTTTGCCATCAAACTAACATTGGTTTCTTCAAGGAAAGAAGAACAACTTATACCTTTAATTAGTTTTGATTTTTTAAGGGAAAAAAACCACAAAACTCATTTTAGTCAAGTGTTATCAGGACAATTCCAAAACATTTTCAAACAAACAACAATATTGTATTCCTCTGCACTGAACACTACAACGCCAAAATTTAGGTCTTATAATATAAAAAAAATAACATTTGGACATTGAAAAAAAAACAAACCCAGCTAGGAAATAACATTCTGATACCCTTCTCAATTCTGTTATCAAGGATGAAAGGTTGAGTATTTCAGAGCTCTCAGAATATGTGTACATGAAATATAAAGCTAAAAGAGATTTCCTTATGGTTTTTTAAATTCCCATTATTCTTGCAAACTGAATGGAACAAAAATGTAACACCACCACCCCCAGCTCTGAATCACTTTCCCACCCTGAGCAAGTATCATTCGCACAGAAAGGAAGGTTCCTAATAACACACTGAGGCTCGGAGGAAAATCTAGCCCAGTACAGACAGCGTAATAATGATGTCATTAAGACTCCTGGCTGAATGGGTCTCAGACAGAACTGTTGTATAGCTGCACACATAAATCTGAAAGAACTTTTTGGCTACAATCTTGACTTACCTTGAGAGATATTTAGAAGCTCCAGTAGAATGAGAGACATATACTCGAGGAAGGTGTGTAGGCTGCAGAGATGATACAGGCCCTGGACGTGCTTCCTTGTAAGATACAGGAGGAAACAGTTTGTTAAACGGATGAAGATAGAGAAACAATCTGAAGACGGAGAAAACAGAAAACAAATAAACCTTAATTCTAGCACCAATAAATGAGAGAAAGGCAATTGTGGGGCTGCTCAAAGCCTTTTTGCCTAGCTGAATGAAAGCAATCCCTAAGACTGAATGGGTAATGAGATCCTGGCTCCTGAGATTTTAGCTTTCTTAATCATGTTCATAATTAATTCAAGAACATTGATAATTTCATTACATTCTTTTTGTCTTATCAATAAATGATGTGCCTGCACTTTTGCTCCTGTGTACAGGGAGAAGAGAGATGCTTTGGGTCATATTGCAGTAGGAATAGTGGATATATATGATCCAAAAAGGTGAAGTGGTAATTATTATCCTTGACCAGCCTTCTATTATCAGAACACGATGACAAGCAGCTACAAATAATTAATAAGCTTTTTATGCAGAAATGCAAAGCCTTTGAAGGAAAATATGCTGCAAGTAGAATTCCTTACGCAGACTATGTACATAGCACAACATACTTCTACAGAGGCACAAGCCTGCCGTGGGGGCTGCCAAAATGCCCGCCCTGAAAATGCAACAAGAAAATCAATAGCTTGTTTTTAAAATCTCATTTTAAAAAACTTTTCTTTGTCTTAATGTTTTATTTTTTTAAAAAAATCCTGTGTCCTTCCGATTGCCTTCTAAAGTCCTTCCCTGGATCAACTTCCAAAGCTGAGAAACTGAACTCAGGAAAACCTCCTTTTTTAAGATGGAAAGCTCTGTCATTAGCTGTCAGTCATCATCAAAGGAGCCCTTTTCCTTTACAGTTTTCCATTCACCCCCATGTAAATTTTCAGGAAGCTCTCACTCATTAGTTTTGCCATCCATTTTCAAGGGTTCTGAATGGATATTTGATGCCATTTATAACAGAAAACAGAAAAGCTGCTTAGTCCCTCAAACTGTTCAGATAATTAATATCAAATTTAAAAATTTGGTCAGTCAGGAAGAGCGGAAGTAAAAATGCTTCTAATTGGTAACAAGAATAACATTTCAACTTTAAATACAACATGTAGCAATGTAGCAAGCAATCTGTGTTCTGGTGCACAGGAGTGATACACGAATTAGCTTTTTTTTTTTTTAAGTAGACCAATATTGTGGGATAAAATTCCAGCACTGGAAAACATTCCCTAAAAGTGTCTATGAACTAATTACGGTATAAAAGATGAAGACAATCATGCGGTTCGAAGCAATGTGCATGTTGGCACTTTGATCTGATTACTAAACAAAACAGTCTCAGAGAAGACACTGCAGAATCACTTAGGAGAGCAAGCTGTTGCCCGTGACATTGATATATGGGACAGAGATGATGTATACACTGGGTGGATTTATCAGTAAATCACTGACTCTATTCACTTCCCCGAGGAAAAAGACCTGTCCCTGAGTGAAAATTCTTTGTTAGAACCACCAGTAGGGATTGATATTGGCAAAACATTCAATTTGTATACAGTGCTGCAGAAGGTTCATAAAACAATAATTTAATAAGTTAACAGACAAAGATTTAGCACGTTGGCAGTACACAAGGATGTAGGAAACATTAAACAATTTTATTAATTTAATCAAATTCTTTTTTTTTGTGAACTCAATTACATTGGTTCCAGCCACTTATAATATATTTCTAGTTTTAAAAAATGTTTTTGAGGGATTCAAATCCCCTAAAAACAACATTCCTGTAAGTCACAAACTGTCCACACTAGACAGACCTATTGCTTATTTGAAGGACTATTAAGTCACAGTTAAATTTAAGCCTTAGAGGTCAAGTTCCACTTGCCCCACACATTTTTATACATTTCAAGTCAGCATATATATGAGATAGCTTGTAAATCAAATATGCCAATCAATATTCCAGGGTAATGCAGAACAGACTGAATTCCAGGGACAGAAGCTCGAATTTAAGTGCTTTCTCTGAAGTTTCATCAAGTAGTTCAAAGGCAGAAATGCGTGCGTGAGGGCGTTCACCGCTTATGTCTTAAAAGTTCTGTTACAGATTCCTTTGCATATTTATAATGAGATTAAATCTCTCCTACTGAGCTCCTAGTTCGCGTGCACAGTTCAGGGCCATTTCCCCACCGATGATCCTCATCAAATATGTCCCCGATAGTCCATCGCCTCTCTCTCTTCCCAAGTCTGTTGTCTTTGAAGCCCCATCTCTGAGAACAGCTCTTGGTCTTCCATAGACGTGTCAAGGCATCGTTTGAGACACAGCTCGGAGCTCCCTGCCTCCAATCCCTGAGATGCTCTAATTTGCCAGGTATCTCGGCCATCTGCCTGCTTCTTTCCATTCCCGAGGCTAGAACTCCCATTCCAGTTATCTCCTCGGTTGCTTTTCTTTTCGCAGACCCATTCTGTTTCGGTGCGCACAGTCTGTGGCTCTCAGGCCACTCTGCCCCATTATCTCCACAAAATGCAGACCTCAAAATCTCATTTTTCTTTGCTCAAGCCATCACACGCTCCTCACCACCTTCCCAGAAGACAGCAGGCGAGGCCGTTTTGATTTGGTCCTGTTTATTCTTTTCTTAGCCCTACTGTTACCCCCAATCTTGTGGAATTTGCTCTTTCCCTCAGACTTTGGCTTGAACGCAGCGCAACCGCCATATTCAGTGACCAATAGCAAATCATTTTTCACTTGGGTATTATAATACCTTTGGAGATATCCCCATCACTCTTCAACCTCTGAAAATGTATCAGTGGAAACTGGGAGTTCTGCTTAGGTGATTTTTCCAGTCTTTGTGGCATTCAGCCTGCCTTCCTCCAGGTGAAACAAAACCCCTAGCTAGTTCACATTGTCCGTGGCCTCCCAGAGATGGCTGGAGAGTCAGAGGGACGCTGTGCCACCTATGCTTACATTTACTCTGCTCTCATCCAGCCTTGGAAAAAAAAGGGGGGGGGTTACTTATTGGAGTAACATTCTGATTTCTTTGCTATAGTCATTTTATGGACTCGCAGTTTTGTCTTTTGATTTTCTTCTATTTAACATGTACACAGGAATGTAAAGATTTCTGGAACGGACAAAACCAGATTCAATAAGTAAGATGTGTGTCATATAAGTATGTCACATTTTAGTGCTTTTAACCTGCCTATTTAAAGTTTATATCTTTTACTCCCTGGAAGTTACCAAAAAAAGCAAATGTATAAAAACATGCATTCTTACATACAAACTGTTATTCTTATAATGTACAAACTGCTAAACAATTTCACTGGTATGACAAGAGAACGTCAATATAAACACACAGGAAGAGTATAGAATGTAATGATTGCTCAATACATTCACTGACATAATAGGTAAAGGTAAAATGGTCCTAGCTATAAGATTCCAAACCGAAGGTATCACTCTACTATTATACATGGCTACATTGTGTGAAAATGTAAATGTAAAATGTTAATTAAGCATGAGAAATATGTAGTATGGTCTGCGTGGGTTGCTTTGAAAAAATAACAAGGTTTGAGAATTCTTTTGTTGGTAAGAAGTCACTTTCTGCTGATACCAAATAAACATAATTTGCAAACTATGCAATGTCCTCAACAGGGAAAAGGCCTAAAAACACAAGGCATTAAGAAAGCTGCACTGCCTTGGTTAAGAAGTTAGCAGAGTCTGAGTAAGAAAATAATAGCAGGGGATGCTGGAGAGCCAGAGCGCAACGATGCTCATAGGAAGAGCTAGAGCCCTTCAACAGAGACCCATCCACAAATTTCACTCTAATATCTTTGTCTAGTTCTGGATAGTGGAGTCATTTAACAGTTTTGTGTTATGAAACTGTAACACTGAATGTTGAAGAACGTGACCATCATCAAATGGACAAGAGAAAATATTTAAATTTTTATCTTTCATACTTTAGAGAATCACAATCTTCTATTTTGAAAATCTACATGGGAGTTCTCTTTTTTTTTCCCAAAGAGCTAAAACAAAGTTCTTTAAGTACAAACTTTATATATATATATATATATCATATAATATAAGATATATAATATAATATTATATATATTAAATATATACAGAGAGAGAGATTGTTTTCCATCTTACTATTCTATACATTAAGATAATACCTAGGTTTACAGATTTATTATCTTTAAGATTGAAGATACTGCTGGGCAGTGGTGTCACATGTCTTTAATCTCAGCACTTGGAAGAAATACTGAGCTCTGTGAATTTTGAGGCCAGCCTGGTCTACAGAGTAAGTCCCAGGACAGCCAGGGCTACTCAAAGAAAAACACTGCAGAAGTAAAATTTTCTAACATGTTGAAATAATCATTTTACTTTAATCTTTCCATTTTGGGAGAGTGGGGAGGAAAGTTTCCATTTTTGAAAACTGTTTTGTTTAGCTTTTGTTTGTTTGTTTCAGAAATACAGTTCTAAACTGTTTTTAACTTGAAATTGACTATAATAACTACTTAAGCTTTCCTTGATAACACGTAGTCAGCTTTGTGATTGAGCAGCCCTATTGCTCTATGAACGTTGACCCCAGGCAAGCTCTTCTCCTCTGCTCCCTGGGGTATGTATACTCGTCTACCGGAAGCTGAGTTTGTTGGGTCACAGGGCCTGTGCACTGTGTAACGGAAGATCCCCCCCTTACTCTAAAACCTTTAATAAAATGTAGGCAGTCTCAGTGCCAAAATTCAATTGAGTTAGCCAGTTACGAAGGGCTGAGCTTCACCTTTGAGCAACTACCTCTGTGGTCTTCCTTTTCCACACTGTGTTCATTATTGCTCAGAAACAGATCTTGAGCTCATGGTGTCAACACCAAAAAATGCTTCCCCCAAAATCATAGCGTATAAAGGTAAGGGACCAAGAGATACAAGGAACCTCGTTTAGAGTGTGAAGAGGGGAAGCATCACAGTGCTTGCAAGGAATAGTGAGCTGCGTTGGGAAGCCAGGAGCCCCACAGTGGAACTGGGACCTTACTGGAGTTAGCAGAGAGCACAGTTCCTGGGAGTCAAGCAGGCTACAGCCTCAGTCTCCTGTGCGAGAAGAATCTATGTAGGGTGAGGCTGGAAGGGTGAAGGTAGGTTAGCAGTTATGGCATTTCCCATCGAGATGGCATGATCATTCTAGGAGTATTTTTTTATTATTTAGTTTATGTTTATATGTATCTATGTTTTTGCACACACATGAGATTGCCTGTGGCAGCCAGAGAGCAAGGTTGCAGGTGGTTGTGAGCTAATGTGGTAGTTGGGAACCAAACTCAGATGCTTTGAAAAAGTAGTATGCACTCTGAAGAGCTTAGCCATGTGTCCAGCCCCATGAAAACATATATGATTAACAAGATGCGAAGATGGAGCTGGATGTGGTGGTGCACGTCATAATCCCAGAACTTGGAGGCAGAGGCAGGCAGATCAGGCAGACAAGCTAGCAGGAGTTAATGGCCCGCTGGGTCTATGTAGTGAGTTCCAGCCAGCCAAAGATGCATAGTGAGACCCTGCCTCAAACAAACAATCAAACAAAAAAGATGAAGATAAAGCAGCAAATAACTAGTGGATGTTGAAAAACATCAAACAGTTCACAAGATATCAGACAAGTTGTTGCCGCAATGAGAAATCAGCAACCAAAACACATCTGAATCTAGGCAGCTGAAGAAAACATTCTGGTAAAGGAGTGGTTTCCATCCCCCTCCTTTACCAGTTCACAGCAAGGTCTTGTAGCCTGGGTTTGGGATCACGCAGATGGACTTGTGTCACAAAGATCATATTTGGATTATAGATCAAATATGTACAAGAGATAGCTAGGGCTACATGCAAAATAGTTCTCTTATTTAGCCTTCTGTTTTATTATCTATAAAATTAACACTCTATAGCACCTTTCCAATTAAAAGGCAGCCTACTTTTCATTACCTATTAGCATGCCCCGCCCTGCATCTCTTCACTGCGTGTTAAGGCTAAGCAGATCTGTTCTGTGTGGCAGAGCCCCTCCTTTTCTCTGTCTAACTGGTTCAGTGAGTTCTCCTCCTGAGTCCAGGTGTAGGCTTGGGTTTATGACTCAGCTTGATCAATGGGAATACTCTATTTCTCTGGTCATGGTAATTGGTTTGAAAATGGAGACACAGACTATAATCAAGCCAACAAAATTCATCCCAGGGCTTTTGTTGGAGCTGTGGGAAAATAGGTGTTTTCTTTTTTTCCTGGAACGATTTTCTGAGAATGATGGAAAATTAACTCAGCCAGGGAGCTGGATGTGGGTAAAGTCAACCCAGATGAAATAGAGCCGTGGATACAAACAGTGAGTGTTGGATGGACAGATTCCTCACAGCACTGCCAGTGTCTGCCCTCCTAAACCCAGCCTCAATTAGTCAAGGACTTTCACAAACTATGTATCCTTAAATCTATATGAATACATTTTTATCACTGTAGAAATAGCAATGCAGAATCAGGGTCTCAATCTCTGTTAATCCAGTCATTCTACCACCAAATCTGGCAGGCTATATATATATATCTTTGTATAGTGTTCACCAATAAGATTTATCTGACTTCATTTGCCAAAGAAAGAAAGAAAGAAAGAAAGAAAGAAAGAAAGAAAGAAAGAAAGAAAGAAAGAAACCTAACTCTTCACTAACAATAGAAGCATTAAAACCATAATTATAAATTTAAGGTCTTTTTGGCTTCCTTTTTCCATTTACTTATTTATTTGATCTCTTTACAGCCTAATCCCAGTCCTCTTCCTTCTCTCCTCCAAGAACCATCCTCACAACTCCTCCTCCCATCCCCCCCTTTCCTTCTCGTCAGAGAAGGGAAGACACCACCCCCATGGGTACCAAGCCACCCTGGTACATCAAGGCACTGCAGGACAAAGCACTTCCTCTCTCGCTCTTGCCTGACAAGACAGCCCAGCTAGGAAAGGGATCTAGAGGCAGGCAACAGAGTCAGAGACACAGTCCCTACTCCCATTGTTAAGGGACCCACATGTCGACCATGCTGCACATCTGTTACATGTGGGGGGTCTAGGTCCAGCCCATGCATACTCTTTGGTTGGAGTTTCAGTCTCTGTGAGCCCCCATGGGTCCAGATTAGTTTACGCTGTAGGTATAGTTGTGGTGTCCTCTCCAGTTCCATCAGTCCTTCCTCCCAGTCTTCCACAGAACTCTCCAGGCTCACCCTATTGTTTGGCTGTGCAACTGTATCCATCAGCTGCTGGGTGGAGCCTCTCGGAAGTCCTACAAGAAGTGTAGGAATAAAGGTGGAGCAGAGATTGAGGAAATGGCAAACTAATGACTGATCCAGCTTGAGACTGACCCCATGAGAGAGCCAATTCCTGTCAACATTAATGATGCTCCGCTATGCTTTTAGACAGGAGCCTAGCGTAACTGTCTTTTATGGCCCCGTAAGCCTTGTATTTCCAAATCATCACAAAACAAAATTCCATGGTCTAGTCATTCATTTCTGGCTTTTGCTAGTGGTGAGCTCGCTTGATTTCCCCTCATCTCTCATCTTAAATTATTTTAAAACATCAATTCAAAATTTACACGTTTCAAATAGTGTTTTCCCAGAATTTATAGAAGAGTTAGCACTATTTTCATTAACACATTTGGATTGCAAGAACTAAAATATCCACTTGAAAGGGCTTTAACAATAAGGAAAACGTGCTTTCAGAGATGTTAACCCAGCAGTTCAGTAACATCACACAAGATAAGGTTTCTGCCCATACCCTCCTTTGTCATCCTCATCATTTGGGAGTCCCACTCTAGTTTTACTTCATGTTCACTGTATGTCTAGGGCAGAACTCAGGAACCCATAGGTTGTCACTATAGAGCAAGTCTGCAAAAGGAAAAAGATGATTATCTCTTTATCGATAAGAAAACTTTATCTCAGGCATATTTCCTGTTACATTTCATTGGCCAGAACTGAATCCCATGTTCAAGGCTCAATCACTCACTGGAAAGGCCTTGTCAGTCTTAGCTAATTAAGGCCATACCTCTATGGCTGGGGAAGAAGCTTATTCAGGGAGCCAATGGTTATATAAGATGTGCAAGAAACAGCCAAATGAAATCAGGCTCTGCCAACCAGGATTTAGAGGGGGTATTAAGCCATAGTTAGAGATTAAAATATAATTACATCATGTCTACCCTTTTCCTCTCCTCCCTTCAACTCCTTCTTGATTTCCAATCCATCTCAAATTGCTTATTATTATTATTGAAACATGTATTCATAAAATATAACCATAACCTGTTAAGTACAGATAGTGTGGCTTGTGTGTATATGATTTCTGAGCAACCAATTTTTCTTGAATAACCATTAGAAGACCCATCTGTAGAAGAGGGTAATTCTTACTCTCTCAGCAGTTATTAGCTGTCCATAATTCTTTGTCTGGAATGGACCCAGTGAGCGTTTCCCTTTCTATGTTAGCATGTCTACTGATATTATCACTGTTAAGATCTTATTGGCAGCAATGTTGTGGAGATATCAAGAGTGTAGCTCTCCTGTCATTTCTTAGAGACAATCTAACAGCAAACTTTCTGGCCTTTTGTTTCTACAATATTTCCACCCTCTCTTCCATGATGTCCCCAGAGCCTTAGTTGCAGTAGCTGCATTACAGATTGTATCCTGGTGGGTCTGGATCTATTGATATCTGCATTTTGATATGTTATTATTTTTTATAATGGTCTTCCTTTGTCATAAAGAGATGCTCCTTTATAACAAAGAAGAAAGAGCTATATGTAGACTGACATAATTCCTAACTGCATTCAAAAAGTTAAACAAATACTCACAAAGAGGCTTTAAATAAAGCAAGACATCCAGCAACAACACGTGCCAAAATCTTGACAGATTTTTCTGTCAACTCTCTCACGTATGTAGACCCATACGTGAGACCCATTCTCTCCTCTTGACCCTCTGAAAATTCCTGATGGCTACAAGAAAGAAAAGAGTGAATTTACAATTGGAGCCCTTTCATAGCTTTGTCTACATTTGTCCCCTTACTTAATTTTGTTCTCTTTATATATTTACCTTTCTACTAGAATTTAAGATTGCATTGATTTGGGATAGACTCCATTGTATCTCTAAGACTTCAATTGTAAGATGAGAAAGAAGAAATGGTGTTAACTAGATGAGAAAGAAGAAATGGTGTTAACTAAATGTATTTAGAATGCATTAGGCGCGGAATGGAATGCCAGCCATGATCATCACATATTTTGAAGTGGCCATGGGCCAAAAGAATAAAGTGCCAGTAGGAGGCAAGAATGAATTCTATCATAGTGTGAGATGATTCATAGGTGTTTAGAGTTGCAGTGATTTAGAGGATATCTTTTATTTATGTTGTATTGTAAACATTCCTGATGGGAGAGATTTTTGCATCCAATTTATAAATTAATGTGACATATTTCTTCTACCTTGAGTCTTTATTATCAGAAGCTTCACATGGAAAAAAATTAATGCTAAGCTTTCCTAGCTAAACTATGTGTTTTCTGGCTTTGTTTTTTTTTGTTGTTGTTGTTGTTGTTAGTTTGTTTTTTTTTTTTAAGAAAATGCTTCACTTTGTGACATAATCTTGTTTGGGTGATAGACAACAAGGGCACAGTGAGCATGGGGCTGGGGGAGACAGCCCATTCACCCTCACTTTGGGTAGTATCACATAGCAACCAGAAGAGGCACAGCCGAGCATACTCTGCTGCTTCCTGAGATCATAACTTCAATCATTTCGATTGCAGGTTTCTGCTTCTTTGTCTGCAAAACAGAGATACAGATACCTATTCTTCAGGGTGGTTGTATGGGCTAAATGAGACAGCATGTGTGACTGTGTCCAACATGTCACTTTCCCTAAAACAGGGGTTCACACTTTGGGGGAAAAGGCAGAACAAAGAAAGGCCAAAATTCATTGAAAATGCACCAGACATTCAAACAGAAGTTTGGAGTCAAAACAGATAAAGCAGCTCCCGCTCCCCCTTACACACTATGGATACAGAGTAGTAAAAGCAAAGGCAAGCAACCATGTTCATGACTGTATACGTTAATTACTGCTATAGCAGAAGCAAAAGAAGGTGCAACCTCAAAGGCCAGATTAGGAACCAAACTTAGGCTTGGGAGCTGCAAAAGCTGCCAAGCAACAGGATACTTACATAAGATACAAAATTTAATAGTGGTTTCTGTAAATTTTTAAGGTAAAATAAAAAAGAGAAGGAAAGGCAGATATGCTTCAGAGTGTTGTGACAAATTCATGGTTACACAGATGGTCTTGGTTCAACTCAATGGGTCACAAAACAATACCTGAACATGGGAAAGGAACTTATTGGGAGGACTGAAATGCCCCTCCAACATAAGAGATAAAAGAGAGTGGGGAGATGATAGTAAGTAAAATGCACTATATAGACATATATGTTGATTATATCATATATGTCATTCTCTGTATGGTGGGAGCCTAGGCTTTGCCCGGGATGCTCAGACCCATTGAACATGAAGCCAGAAATGTGAATTCCTGTCAGCCAGGGGCCAATGAGAGTCCAGCCTGACTTGGGCAAGTCGGTAGTTGTTTCCTGAGCATTCAGAAATGAAACCTTACTCGGAGCTCCAATACTGAGAGAGGCAGAGGCAAGAACTGGTTTTGGCTAGACAAACAAAATGGCTGCTTCAGGAACAACTTATCACTTACTCCCACAAGTGGGCACTACAGTGGACAGAATTGCACTAGAAAGACGGTGGCAGCTAAGCCCCAGAGGTCCAGCAATGAATTCTTCTAGAAGAAGGGAAGCCTGTCCTTCCCTAGGATAAATGATAAGTCTCAGCGTGTAATAGTGAAATACATGATGTTGGCCCCTTTATTTCATTTGAAGCAAGGACTTGTAAACCTTGGGCAGTAGGAGGGATTTTGAGGGTGAATGTGTTTGATTTGCTGGGGCTAGGGGTACCAGGAATGCTTCATTTACATGTAACAACACAGGTCGACCACTAAAGGGGGAAAGTAGTACTTAATTATCCTATGGGTAGGGGAAGAACTCCAGGTATGGTTAAAGGTCATTGGTTAAAAGCCAAGATACCAAGACATCTCATTAGCAAAGGGTGGGTGTTTCCAGGAATCCCCAGGTACATACATAATATGTGTCTTTTATTATTATTTATTATTATCATATATTATAATTTATTCAATTTGTATCCCAGCTGTGTCCCCCTCTCTCATTCCCTCCCAATCCGCCCTCCCTCTTCTCCCCCATGCCTCTCCCCTAGTCCACTGATAGGGGAGGAGTGACCCTAGCCTATCAGGTCTCATCAAGACTGGTTTGCATTTTCTTCCTCTGTTGCCTAGCAAGGCTGCAACCCCCAGAGGGAGATGATCAGAGAGCTGTCACTGAGTTCATGCCAGGGACAGGGAACAGGACAGGAGCCTACCTCTACTGATAAAGGTATAGAAGCAGAGGGCGAGACTCAGCCAAACTTTGGGCAGAGTGCAGGGAGTCTTATGAAAGTAGAGAGAGATAGAAAGACCTGGAGGGGCAGGGGCTCCAAAAGGAGACCAACAGAGCCAATAAAACCTGAGCCCCAGGGGCCCTGCAGAGACTGATACCCCAACCAAGCACAGTGCATGGAGAGGACCTAAAACTCAGGCTCAGATGTAGCCCATAGATTCAGTCTCCAAGTGGGTCCCTAGTAAGGGGAGCAGGGGCATGAACTGGCTTCTTATCAGGAAAGGGTTGGGCTTGTAATCTCCCTGAGGGCTATGTTACACTCCTTAGAAGATCTGGTGTTCCCCAGATCAGGTAGAGAGAGAGAAAACCCAGCTGAGAAAGGGAATCCATTATCTTTTGCTGAGCTCAGAGGCTATCCGAAAATGCCAGACTTCTGACCATAACAGAAGGGTTCCACAAATATATACGGAGTAGTCAAAGAACAAATTTAATTAATAGATGTTAATTTATATATAGTTAATGTATTATATTGATTCATAGTTAATGATACATTTATATACAATTACATAAATACATGAATATATTTACATTTAATAATATAAATAAACATTAAATAAAAATAAATAAGTAAATAAAACAGACCTAATTAATTTATACATGGGTTAGTGAAAGAAAAAATAATAAATAAAAATTATATTAAAAAGGAATGAGTTATTTTTAAAAATGAGTTAGAAATTTTCTAAAATACTCTAAAATTTAAAACATGGTTGTGTGGACTATACATTTGGCCCAACAGGTAAGAGTGGTGCTTTTTGTACAAACAGAAAGACTTGAGTTTAGGCTGCCAACACTCATGTAACAAGCTAGGTTAGCTGGGTGCATGCCTGTAGCCCAGCGCTGTGGGGGAAAGCCAGCAGGGTCTACGGGAATCTAGACTGGCTTTCCAGGTTCTGTGCGAGCCTTGTCTCAAGGAGATAAAGTGGAAAACGATAGAGAAGACCTAGTATCCTCCTTTGGCTTTCCTGCCTGCCCATGGGCACATATGCCTCTGAACTAAATACACACTCACACAAAATTAAAAAAAAATTCTGATATACAGAAGGCAACAAACACATGTGATTAACCACCAGGAAACTGCAAAATAAACCCACATCTATTGAGATTATTAAAATAAAATAATGGTGACACCAAACATTGACTGGAATACAAAGAAACCGAACCCTTTGTGTGTGTCTTGGTCAGAATGTAACGAGCACAGCCATTATGAAAGCAGTGTGAGTATTTTCCTATGAAGTTAGCATGCAACTTCTGTGTGATACAAAAAACCACTCTCAGACACTTATCTCAGAGAAACGGTAATCTACATTTCTGCAAGCGACCGTGTGTGAATGTACCTTTACATTCACCTTTACTTATGCTAAGCACCTTTACTTATGCTATCTCAAGCTGAAATAATTGTAAATATCCTTCTGCCGGCAAATGGTTAAACAACCACGGGATTTCCAAAAACAGAATATTTCTCTGAAATAAAAGACATAAACTAATCAATACAGCAGCTTGGATGACTGCAGAAAACCATGTAGAGCGATGGAAATAATGGCACAAACATGTTAATTGCAACATCTAGGAGGGAGAGGTAGAAAAGTTATTTCAAGTTCAAGGCCAAGGTGGTCTACATAGTAGTTCTAGATGATCCTGGACTACACAGTAAAACTCTACCCCAACCCTGGCCCTCAGAAAGAAAATAATGATCAGTAATGTATATCAACTCAAAAGTTATATATCAAATGATCATATATTTGTAGCACATCTATAACATTAAGCTTGATAACATAGAATTGATTAAGGATTACATGAAGAGCATGATGGCGGAACAGTTTTTGAGGTAATGAAACTATTCTGTGTCTTGCTATGGGTGATTCATAAACCTAAGTAAGTTGATAAAACTGACAAAATACAAGTACAGGAATGCAAATAAAATTCAGGAAATCAGAATAAGATTAGTGAACTATGTTAAAGTCAATATTTTGGTTGTGAAACTCAACCACAGTTTTGAAATTAGGTAAAGTGTCCAAGAGCTCACCCTACTATCAATACAGTAAGTAGTGTGTGAATCCATTATCTCTTTAAATTTTTCAGGGACTGGAGAGATGGCATAGCAGTTAAGATTACTTGCTGTTCTTGTAGAGGACTTGAATTTGGTACCCAGCAAATGGAGGCTAACATTCTGTAACTGCAGTTCTAGGAAATCTGATGATATCTTCTGACCTCCAGGGGCAACCAGGTACAAATGTGTTGCACAAAAATACATGATGGCAAAACATTCATACAAACAAGATAAAATAAGTAAATCTAAAAAAAAAAATAAATGTTTTCAACTTCGAAATCACTCTTACTCTGTTATTTGTTATTTCATTATTTCATTTAATTTCAGTATGCTTTTATTCTATGAGGATTCATTGGACACACAGTATGTTTTTAAAATGGTGCTAATACACACTCCAAACTTGCAAGTGTGACAGTTTGGTTCCCCTAGGGACAATGCAAAGGAGGTGGTGAAACCTTTAAAAGGTAGGGCTCATTGAGTGGTAAGAGCAACACAGGTTCATTATTGTCAGGTGGCATCAAGGCTGGTATCACAGAGTGATTGAGTTCTCCCAGGAGCCAATGGTTATGAAGCAAGATTACTACTCCATGTGACCATTGACTTGTGCTGAGAACAGAAACGAGAAATCAGGGCTTGTCAGAACAAAACTGAATCAGTCTGTTCAGTCTTGAATATTCAGCCTTTGAGCCTTTAAGCTAAGTAATACTGTTTTCATTATTAAGTACCTAGCCTCAAGCACCTTGGTACAGCAACAGAAAATGAAGTAAAATGTTATTGCACTTGTAGCTTGATACTTGATCTCGTCAAGTGTGTGTGTTTACAATGTGTGTTAGTTTCTTGGTGTTATAGTGATACAGTAATTGTAGTCACTTCTCAAGTGCTATGACAAACATCAAAGGTGGTCACTAAAATGTATTTCTGCCATTTTCTAAGACATATCTGATCTAAAATCTCCTAGCTTCCCTTGCAGCTAAATAAGACTGCTGTGACAAAATTCTAGGCAGTGTAACATAGCCATTCACTATCCACCATTTTCCCTCATTACCATCTTCTAGATTCTGATTTCTGATCAGATAGAAGGATCAAGCAGAGGAGTCTCCCAACAAGTTCTAGAAGAAAACCAAACAACAATGCAAGAAATCCAGTCCTGTGGATAACAACACAGAATATCTCTCACCACCCTGAGGCAAGCTTATATTATGCCAAGCCATAGAACTTTAGTACATGACAGAACCAAAGCAATTTGTCCTAACTAGTGCAGCTGTTTCTTGATAGTACGTGCTATGCTGAGTTCAGGATTATATTCCTGGAATTTAGTAGAGGCCTGGCACAGAGTGTCAACTTCATAAAGATTTTAGACCAATCATGTTTCCATTGTTGACATAGTACACCTTCTACACCATCACTTTTGCACACCTACTGTTTTTCCTGAATGTGGTAGGAAAGCCTAGTACCTTATACCCAAGACTGAAGCCTCCCTAGCAAACCTGAGAAGAGATCACCTTGGTAGGATTGGGGCAAGGGTCATTGTCTTCATTTCCCTCTCTTAAGCACATATCAATTTTAAAGTTAAAAAAAACACATTTCCATTACCATTGCTCCTCTGATGTGACTGCAATTTATTATTAAATTCAATAATATGTTTCTGTAAAGATTTCAGAGTCAAGGCTCTACGGAGAGCATATGTTTAGGGATCTTCATTGTTTTTTTTTTTTTTAGAAAAATACAAGACACCACTGCACTATGAAATTGTATAAATAATTAAAACCAAACCTCACATATCAAAATAAATGACCTAAATTCTTTTCATGATGTAGTATTCTTTTGCTCTGTGGTTGGCTTGCTTACTGGATAATTTGAGAAAAAAAATTCTCCCAACCAAAAGAGGTCACCAGGTTATTTGTGTGAATTTATGATTGTGGGTTTTGCTTCAGCAAGAGGCCAACGTGTCTTCTTTGTTCCTTTTCTAAGTATATAAAAGTATCAAAGTTTTCAACCTCAAGAGTAAAAGATGACTTTATCTGATTTTATAGGTGTCTTCTCTCTTAAACTAGTTGTGTTTGTGCCATTTCATAAGGGGATATTCAAACAATAGTTTTTAAATATTTTGATTGGTCTGGATAGCCACATTCTCATACTATGTGATCAATGAAAGATTACTGGGTCATCTACAAAAGGAGAAACCAGCTGGCAGATCATGTGATTATCAGAGATCCTGTCCTTTATTAGCAGGGTCAAGATGAGCACTAATGCTCACAAGGACTGTGCTGGCACTCTTAAAGGAGAACTTGATGTTAATTATAATATCTTAAAAAGCTAAGACATAAGTTTTGCTAGTAATCATATTCTCTTTTATTTCATCTGATTTAAACACACATATAATTATAATTATATTTCTATAATTATATTGAGACTATATATATTGAGAAGGCAGCTAGGTTCTGGTTACTTAACATCTAATTCAATATTTATTAACTTAAATGTTGTGGGCTTTCTTCTTTAGTTCTTTGTTCCATAATTTTTCATAAGGCCCTCAACAATGTAGCCTTCATAAGTCTCAGTATTTATTTCCAATCTTCTATGTAACTCTTATGGCATGAAAATTTTTAACCATCATGTAACTATTTAATTTTGTGGACATTTATTTTCATCTACAGCATACACTTAGACTCAAAGTTTCTAATATTTCACTTACCTAATTTTGGGGCCATCCCCGCCTATCCATGCTACTTCATTTCTAGTTTGTCATTTGAGAATTGTACACAATGTGCTTTGATCATAATCACGACTCCCTCAGGGAACTCCTTCCAGATTCCCCATTCCCAGCCAGCTCTGTCTCCTTTTTTCCCTCTCTCTCTTTTTATTATCAAGGCCAATTCATGCTGCCCAAATATTCCTGGACATGTGCCCTTCCATTGAGAGTGTTCAACTTATTAAGGCCTACACTTTTAGAGAAAATGACCCTTCCTCTCCAAATATTGCAAATCACTTTCTCAGAAGGGGTGGACCTTCCTGCCAGGCTCTCCTCTCCTTGCTGGGGTGTGGTCTGGCTTAGGCTTATGCAAATCTTGTATGATGTCCCAGCCTCTGTAAATTCACGTGTTCAGCTGCCCAGGAGATGCCTTCCCTTGTTTTCCACAGCTCTTGTACCCTTTACTGAAGTTTTTGCTGTTGTTGTTTGTTTGTTTGTTTGTTTGTTTGTTTGGGTTGGTTGGCTGTTTTTCGAGATAGGCTTTTTCTGTGTAGCCTTAGCTGCCTGACTTTTTGTAGCTCAGTCTGGCCTCAGACTCACAAAGATTCACCTGCCTCTGCCTCCTTGAGTGCTGAGATTAAAGGCACATGCTTCCATGCCCTGCTCTTTTTTGAAATCTTAAAAAGATATTATAAAATATTTTAAAATATTTTTAAAATTAATAGATTTTTAAAATTATTTCTTTTGTTTTTGAGATTATAATTACATCATTTCTTCCTTCCCTTTTCTTCCTACAAACTCTCCTATATATGCCTCATTGCTCTCTTTCAATTTCATAGCTTCTCTTTTTTCATTAATTGATGTGGCATACATTCATACATTCACACACACACAAATCATATATATATATACATACATATACACATTCCCTCTTCCACAATGGTCCCTGAGGCTTTGGACCGGGCAATATGGTGTGTTTGCTCCATTCTATGGTCTCCTATTTTCTGCACTTTGGCTATTTGCGGGTCTCTGTGTTGATCCTTCTCTCCTGCAAGTAGAAGCTTCTCTGTTGAGGGTTGAAATATGCATCTTTGGCTATAATGAAAAGTCATTTGGAATTTGTTTAATACTGTGTCCATTTAACAAAGTAATAGTAATAGGTTTTCTCCTTTGGTTTATGATCTGCCCATGATCTTAGCTTCTTGGCCCAATAATAGTACCAGGGATAGAGTTCATCTTGTTCAGCGGGATTAACTCCAATTAGGAAGTGGTTGGTTAATCCCATCCTGTTAATGCCATTATTGTCAGATGGGCGTGCCAGGCTAGACTTTACTGTAACTTGCAGGGTTCACATCTGGTTCACACTGTCACCCTGATATAGGGCAACTCCATTCTGTATGTGTCTGGATCTATTTTAAGAAGCTTCTGTAATAATAGGTTCCCATATAGCTTCTTTTGGAAAGTCTTTAGTGTTATTTATCCCTCAGCTTTCCTCTTCTCCTCTGCCCTCCTTTCCTCATACAAACTTATCCCTTCCTTTTCTGCAATCCTCTTTTAATGCATTATATTACTGTGTACTCTCTCCCATTCCTTGAAAGACTCTGCCCAGGGACCAATAGTAATTCCTGACATCTATTAATATTCCAAATAAAACACACATACCTTTAAAAATGAAAAACGAATATTTACAAATGAAAGCATACATGGAACATCTGGATTTCTGGACCTGGGTTACTCCACTCCCAGTTACATGTGTTTACCTGGGAATTTCATAATTTTATTTTTAAGACTCTTCACTTGAGAGTGAATGTTCTTTTCTGTAAAGAAGATTTTTAGTTTCAAAGGGTCCCGTTTATTATTGTTGGTCTTACTGACTGCATTATCAGGGTCCCGGACAGAAAGTCCTTTCCTATGATAATGAGTTCAAGTGTATACCCTATCAGATTCAGGGTATCAGGTCTTACACTGAGATCCTTGATCCATCTGCAGTTTAGAAGACATATCTTAAATATGGGTGGTACCATTCCCTAGACCTAAGATCCTACACTAAATCAAAAGGGCAAAGTGGGCTAAGCGCAAGCATTCACTGATTTCTGCTTCTTGCCCGCACACAGTGTAACCAGCCGCTCCTGTTGCGTCGACTTCTCTTATGTGATGGACTTGGACTGGAGTCATAATAAACCTTAAGTTGCTTTCGTCAGTGTAGTTTATCACAGCAACAGGAAAAAAAACTAACACCTGTTCACACCTCAGTCTTGGGGGTCTTCCGGTATGAGCTGTAATTTTCAGTAATATTTAGGCCTTTCACAGTTTGCATCAATATTCTTTTGTATACTTTTTTAACTTTCAAACTGTTTTATAACCCGCCTTTCTTGTTCTTTTAAAGTATCAATCATTAGTTTCTTCCATAATTCTTTCTGTTTGTAGACATTTTTGTCCCTTATTTTTAAAGTTCTCCAGAGGCTGCGTTGTCTTTAAGACATTGATCTGTTTGTGAGTATTTCTCTGGGACTTTGGGGAAAGTGAGCATTGGGATCGCAATAAGCTTGTCACCCTCTCCCTGCAGAATGCATGAGAACGTGAGAAATGGAAATGTGAAATAAATACAATAGGCCTGAAGACTTTATTCTTTTACTTGGACTTCAAAATTCTCACAGTTAAGGGGAGTAATTATACAAAGGAAATTCATCCAGAGCTCAGCGTATATTCAGAAAGAATGTGCAGCCTTCAAGGCATGGATTGGAATGATACAAAGCAATCTTCAATATTAGAGACAGTGACTGAGAACTTAAATTTTATTTATGAAGTTACCGAAAGATATCTGGTGATGATAATTTTATTTACATGTTACATACAAACTTAAAAAAAACCAATTGCTAAATATCTACTGCTTAGAAGCCTTTATTTTATTTTTTATGTTAAATCAATAATAATTATCCTATAAGTATTAAATTGTTGTTAGGCATTAGTTCTACCTTCTCCAAGGATATTAGCTAAGATATTTATAGCATGTAAGTGTCTAAAGAATCATTAAATTGTGTACACAAAGCTAAAGAAATCAGAAACATTTCATAAATTTTTCCATAATTTTTAAAGTATACAATTGAGAATTTTATACTTCAAAACTAAATATACAAATTTTAATGAGCATATCAGAGGTAGGTTGATCATCAGAAACTCTTACATCTAAAAGTGACAATTTAAAAAGGAAAATATGGCAGAGCGAGCTACAAACATTTATTCCCAGGCTACAATACAAAACATGTAAAAAAAATCTCAAAATGATGATATAAAGCTTTATGCTTTGTCATTCCTTCTTGTGTAATATTTTTGTTTTACATTTTAATTTCAAGTTCACAAATCCTCCTTCTGCACCTGCCCTGTGCAAACTAAAACACCCCATGCTCTGCTCAGCATGAGTATCCGGAAGACCATTTCTGCTCTGATGAGTCCATTCTTTGATTCAGTAGACACAAACACCAACAAGTCACCTAAGGCAGATGTGACAAAGAAACCTTTAAAATTTCTATGAAACTCTATATAAATGAAAGGAGAATTTCACCACAAGGGACCTGAAAAGCTATCCCCATTCCAAAGAGGATTTGAAGGACTAAAAAGACAACATACGACAAACAATATTTCGCCAACATTGCATTGACTGGGTATCCCTACCAAGACCATAACATGACTCAGGGCTACAAGAACACTAGGGAGCTCAAGTAGTGGCCTCAAATGCCACGCCTACCTGTCCGTGTACCTAGTCAATCTACTGACTCTACCCTTCCCTGGGAACTATGCTGCTGCTGTTGGTTCATTACCTAGGAAGTCTCAGAAGACCAAAGGCATAGCTGGCCTTCAACAAATAGGGTCAGCTTATAGAAAAACATGCATATCGAGGACTCTCTGACCCTACTGGGAGAAAGAGTCCAATAATAGCCAGACCTTCCTCCCCTCAAAGACAAGCAGTCATTCTCTACAGGATAAATGCCATACAGATCAAATGCCATACAGATCAAATGACTTCAAGCATGTGCAAGAGCTTTTCAAGTCATAAAACCCCACATAAATGTCAGCGGCTGATATTACTATAATAATCCTCAATGAACTGAAACACAGTAAAGAAAGGCAATAAGAAGATAATGGCCCAGCTCCATCCATGCCCAATTCGATTCCTAGGACTTAAGATGGAAGAAACGCTTTGGTGATCATGTGTCACCCCTACACACATCCAAAATATCAGGTGACCTTTGACTCTTGAGAAACATTGAAAAATTAGTTCAGGCTACTGTTTCTCAAATTTTAGCATATTGTGAACAGACTTCATGATTTTTGCCAAAATATTGTACCACCCATATCATTATATACTGAACAACTTTCTTTGGCTTTGATTTCATATTCTAAAATAGTACCTGCTTAAAAGTGAATCTAAGATATTACCACAAATGAAAAAAAATAGTGTCATTCATTATATATGTAAAGCAATAAGGCATGACCTCTGAGTCTGTGAAAGAGATGTTGCAGTATTCTATGACTGAACATTATTCAATGTCTTATCCCCTGTAGCTGTGGGTACTTGTGTTGATCCTTATCTAAGCAGAAACTTCTCTGATGAGAATTGAGTGATGCCTTAATCTTTGGGCAAATGATGGCTCGTTAGGAGTTGGCTTAGTACTACATCCATTTAATAGAATAATAATAGGAACTTTTTTTCTAAGGTTCATGACCTGACTAAGGGGTTCTTGGCCCAATGATTTCAGGTACAGGTTTCATCATGTGTTCTGGACTTAAATCCAATCAAAAATATTCTATTGGCAATTCTTAGCTTCTAAGAGCAGTAGAGCCAGTTTCTCTGAAAGTTTAGCCCTTGCTAAATTGGCCACACTCCAGTGGAAAAAAATCACACAACCAGAAGTATTTGGACAGCATAAATTGGCCTTCTTGGGGGAAAAACAGAATTGATTGGAAAGGGAAGGAGAGTGGATCTAGAAAGAGTTAGAGGAGGAAGGATGAGTACTATCAAAACTAGGAGAAAAATAAGTCTTGTAAGGGGTTACATAACAAAAACTGTGAAAATATGACCATCTTGGAGAGCCCAATCAAAACCAATGAGGGTCACCTAGCCAACTTAGACAATGATGGGTGTGCTGACTAGGTTATTAAACTAGACACAAGCTAGAGTCATTGCAGTGGAGAGAGCCTCAGCTGAGAAAATACCTTCATAATATCAGGCTATAGGCAAACCTGTAGGACATTTTCTTAGTGATTGATGTGGGACGGCCAAGCCCATTGTAAGTGGGGCAACTGCTGGCTTGGTGGTCTTGGGTTCTATTAGAAAGCAGGCTGAGCAAGCCAGGGGAGCAATCCAGTAAGTAGCACTACTCCCTGGCCTCTGTAACAGCTCGTGCCCTGTTTGAGTTTCTGTCCAGACTTCCTTTGACAATGAACACTGATATGGAAGCATAAGGCAAATAAACCTTTTCCTCCCCATGTTGTTTTGGCCATGGTGTTCCATCACAGCAATAGTAACACTGATTAAGACAATGGGACTTAACAAACCACGGCTCATATAAACATGAAGTTTGGCTATTTTCTAAGGCAAACTAAATCATTCAATGATTGGTCATCTCATACCTGTGTTTGCATATGGAGTACTTCGGGCTTTATAAAAGGAAGAATTAGATTCCAAAAGTCTGGATAAAGCCTGAGATTTCTGAGTTTTTACCAGATCCATGGTAGTTTCAAGGGACCATATTTTGTTAGGGTTATTATTATTATTATTATTATTATTATTATTTTGGGTTTTCTTTTACTTTTTAATATTGATTGAACCCAGAACCTTGCACATCCTAGGCAAAGGCTAAAACCAGAGGTTCTCAATCTGACAAGGGTCATCTAAGACCATTGGAAATCACAGATATTTACATTACATTTCATAACACTAACAACAAAATAATTTTATGGTTGGGGGTCACCACAACGTAAGAAACTGTATTAAAGGGTCGCAGCACTCAAAAGGCTGAGAGCCACGGGCTAAAATCGTGAGTTGCATCCCTAGCCTTTGAACCACAATTTGAGTAGTAAAATACTGAATAGTATAAACTGTTCTTGTTTTTGCTGTTATTTTATTGGTTTTCAAAAAAGTACCAAACACCGGATACTTAAACAACAAAATTCATCTTCTCACAATTCTGCAGGCATTTGAGATGAAGCTGTGGGCAGCCTCAGCTCTTGTGTGCTCTGTGACATCAGCTTGCAGGAGCCAACCTTCTCCCTTTGTTTTCACGCTGGCCTCCTCGGTGTATGTTTGTGTACCCATCAGTCTTCCCAAGAACGCAGCCATATTGAATTAAAGCCAACAACACTTTAGCCTTGATTACCCCTTCAGAGCATCCTTGATCCAAATACCATCATTTCCACACATCCTGGAGTTAAGACTTCAACATTACCAGAAGACACAATTCAGCCAGTTATCACTACTTAGAAAAGTTTAAAGAGAAAAATCACTGCAACTGAGGTGAAACTTTTGAAAGTTTGTGTTTTGAAACAGCCAGGAAGGATTTGAGTGCATGCTGGTCAGCTTGTGTGTACATGGCCTTTTGAAATAGAAGCGGCAGCTCTTGTGGTACTATACTGAGCACCTTGCTCTGTGTTTTTAAAGAGTTCATTATGGCAAAAAGACTAAATCTACCCAGTCCCCAGCACACACACACATACAGAGAGAGAATTGGGGGAGGGTAGAATTAAATACCCAATATTAAGAGAACAAGGCTTCTTACTGGGGAAAAGTATGATTGACTTGTACGACTCCAAGACCCGTCCTCTTCTCTGTGGCGCTGAGTGGATCCTCCTTCCCTGGAGATTCCCAATGCACTCTTTCCAATTATTGCTACTACTAGAATATTCCAAGCAAAATATATCAAAGCCACAGAACTGATGCATCCAAGAAAAGGAAGAAAAGGCACTTGTGGCCCATGCCTCTCTCCTGGGGCTGACAATAAATAACAATACATGGTATTGACCTAGCACATTTCTCGAAGGAGTGCAGAGTGCTTCCCAGACATTACCTCACAGCATCCTTGCGATTATTACCTGAGAAGTGGCTCCTGTGAGAATGGTGATACTCCATCACAAGAAATCTGGAAATTAAAGAACAATGCATATTCTTTCAAGGAGAAACATGGGACTGCTTAAATGCCGCCGAGGGCCTTTATTTCCCCTCCGAGTGTTTGGGTAATATAGACAGGGTTTTTTTAACTGTGTGATGGCATACTCCTTGGACTTCACATGGAGTGTTGGGAGGAAGAAGACAAACATGCTCGGCAAGCTGGATCATGCAGCTGTGCACCTTGGCAAAGTGCCCAACAGGCCACTGCACACTTCCTACTTAGCCCCTGAGGAGTTTGCATGGGATGCTATAGGATTAGCACACTCACAAGGACCAGCAGTGTGTGTCAGGCACAAAATTCCCACCAACAGAGCATGTGTGGATGCCTTTTCTTACCCATGATCATTGGGAAATACATATTTTCTTACTGGTGTCCTAAAGCCAAACCCTTGGCTCCTGTTTTCTTTCAACCTCTCCTAAAACAGGGCTTTATTTTATTGAAACCAAAATAATGATTTCTAAAACAGCAGTGACACCTCCTCCAGGGCAGCCACAGAAAACATACAAAGAGACCGGCCTTGCAGGCAAACATGGGCAGGGTCGAACCTTCACAGTTACCTTCAGGCCGTGGGACTTTGGACAAGTGTTCAGGGTCTCCATTGCTCTTCTGTAAGATGGAACTAGGAATGGTTCCTCCACTGGGGCTAGTTAGAGAGGTAACAGAGAACACCTGTGTGAAGGACTTAGCCTCCTTCCTGGCACATCTTCACTTCTTCAGCCAGGGCAGTCATCACATGGCAGTGATCCAAATAATCACTGCTCCAAATGGCACCCTAATCCTAGAAAGGTGTGGGGAATGAGGCGGAAGAGCACTGAGGCAGAATACAGACTGCCAACCCCAGCCTCGGGCGGTCCCATCTCCCGAACAAGCAAGGTGTCGGTTGGTCCCACATCCCTTTGATGAAAGAAGCAAACATTTCTAGGCATTGTCTCTCTCGTTGGAGTTGAGCATGACATAAGAGAATCATAAACATTACGTCTAATTTGGGGAAATTTTTAAATTTTAAAACAAAATTATGCAGAGAAGTATCTAACATCCCACATGAGTTTAAAAGCAGAACCCCTTTTATCCACCAAGTCTGATAGATCAAAAACTTGAGTTCCTATTATTCCCTTTTTGTTACTTAGATTGATCTGGGGGTGGGGATGCAGGCACAGTGTGGATCTGGATGGAGCTCAGAGAAGAGTCAGTTCCCTCCTTCCACCATGTGAGCCCTAAAGATAAAGCTCAGGTTGTCAGGCATTGCAGCAAGCACCTTTCTTCAATGAGCCAGCTCACCGGCCCTGGCTGAGCGATTTATTCTGACAGGCTGAGCAGTATTTTTTCTATTCTAGGCCCATGCTTACTCTAAATAACAGAAAATGGTCTATGTAATGATACATGCATATCCGAGTTACAAACTATTATTTTCTCTGTCTTGAAAACCCTTGATGGTATTTACATTCTAAATTAAACTGAACACTGTATATTGATTTTAATATGTTAAGATGAAATTCAATTTCGTGACTACTACTAACATCGCAGAGCATGTAGGATCAATGTGTTTGCTGATTTCCTGCTTACTGCCAATATCTCCCCAAGGGGTTGATACAAGACTTACAAGAATATTGTTTCTGAAGATGTATGCATAAATATGCCATCAAATACAGTACGGTGCAATGCACATTAGGCAGCGAGTGATTTGTTTTCCGCATTTTAATCAGGCTGGCGTAGTGCTGACATATTCTTTGGAGAGTTTTCCCCGCAGTCAGTTCACCTACTAGGGCTCAGTTCTTGTCACGGGAGGCTGACAAGAGAGGTTGCTGCGACTGCTCCTAGAATTCACTCCAGCAAGCAGGAAGTAAATTTCAGCCAAGATGGAGTACGGGAGAGCAGGATATGACTGCTATAATGGCAGAAAGCCCAACAACCAATTAGTGCCGGGGGTGGGGGTGGGGGCTGGAGTGTGCAGATCTACTCCACGAGACTTTCCTTTGAGGATGGAAGGGACTCCTAAATGTAGTTTGGGCCTGGATTTTAGCAGCACTTAGGTCAGGCTCGGGTTATGAGATTTTACATTTTGTCAACACTGAGCAAATTACTTCACTGTGACTCAGTGTCCCCAGATGAGAAGGGTAAAAAAAATAGCAAATGTCTCAGAGTTTTGAGGGTGAAATGTGAACATAATTTATGGAGTAATTGTCATTGAGGAGGAGTTCAAAATTAGTAGCTGTTATTGGATAAAACTCATGCTCCAGGAATTGGTTGAATTCTCATTATAGGAAAGACTCTGAATAGAAAAATAGGGGAAATGCAAATACCGGTGCAAAATGCTTCCTGCTCTAAGGGGTTTCCATTCTAGTTGGGAAGATAGATACATATAATTACTGTAGATAATAATACCTGGCAAAATGCCAAAAGAGAGCTATAATAAAGAGCTGAGATCACAAGGTAAGTAAATTACTTCCTTTCAGGGGAGATGATGGAAGGCCTCTTGAAAGAGATGCTATTGGTTTTTAAGTCTCGAAGAATGAATGAAATTTTAATATGTGATGAGTTGAATATGGAGAGGAATGAAAATACAGAAGCAAGAACATGAGACAGAAATGTCTAGGTGTACCAGTTATTGGGAAGTGCATATGGTGACCTAATAGAGAGAAAAAAATAGGCTGAAGGAAATCAATAGAGAGTAATGAAGGCTGAGCTTAAGTCTGGTCTGTATTTGTCACAAAGTGGGGAGTCGCCAAGGAACAAAGTTATCTGAGTGGTATAGCTAGAAGCGTAAGCTGGCACGTGGCACTCAGGCAGAACATGCCTAGAACCACCTGGAATGCCCACGTGTTAACCCATTAATCTCCGTGAAACCCAGAGAGGTGAGTGCTGTTACTGCTGCTGGTTTATGGCTTAGGAATTCAAAGAACAGAAATTAAATCAGTTGCCTGTGAACATCAAGCAATTAGGATTTGATGGAGAAAGGATTAGAGCCAGGTAGTCTGTCTGTGGCACTCACGCCCTTGATTGGTGCAAAATGGTGACAGGCAAGGCCACTCCTGGAGGGCAGCTGAGACAGAATGAGGACTTGGAGCAACTTGATTAAAGCAGAACCATGATGCAGAGAGTCATGCATGAGGTGTGGCGAAGACAGTGTTGATGGGACTGAGGAATTAGTTTCATTTTATGAAGTTATTAAATAAATTCAAATATAGCCAACTTTATAAATAAGCAACAGAATTCAGGCCATGGCTGATTTAAGGCAGCATATCATGTACTGATCCATTACATCAACACTTCTCAGCATGTGGGTTACAAGTCTGTTAGGGGTCAAATATCAGATATCTTGCATATCATATATTTTTATTATAATTTACAACACTAAAATATTATAGTTGTGAAATGACAATAAAATAAATTTATGGTTGAGGGTCACCACCACATGAAGAACTGCTTTAAAAAGTCACAGCAGGAAGAAAGTTGAGAACCACTGCTCTAGATAGATGCCTTCTGGCAGACCTTTAGCTAGTATTGGTTTGTCCATCAAGAGAAGGCAAGATGTGGTTAGTTTGGATGAGTTGAGCTAGATACAGTTTATGGAAGTGGCTGGAACACAGGAAACACTCAATAAACACTGACATTTTTTTAATTAGTTGATTTTTATTTTTTTAATTTATTATAATTTATTCACTTTGTATCCCAGCTGTAGCCCCCTCCCTCAGCCCCTCCCTCTTCTCCTCCCCTGCTCCCTCCCCAGTCCACTGAGAGGGAGGTCCTTCTCCTCTTCCATCTGACCCTAGGTCTCATCAGTACTGGCTGCAGTGTCCTCCTCTGTGGCCTGAGAAGGCTGCTTCTCCTCCCCTCAGGGGGGAGGTGCTCAAAGAGCCAGCCAATGGGTTAACACATGTCAGGGACAGTCCGTGTTCCCCTTACTAGGGAACCCACTTGGAGACTGAGCTGCCATGGGCTACATCTGTGCAACCCCTGCACAGATGTAACACTAACTTTTTTTTTTCAAAAAGTCAGGAAGTATGATTGAAAGAAAGGATAAAGATGGAGGAGATATGAAACCCATCTCTGCTACCTCCCTTGTTCAGTTCTCCTCCTCTTTTGGGAGTTGCTCTAGTTTTAGAAATTCCATGGAAGATTTTTCTGGAATGGGAAGACTTAGGATTCAGACTGTTGCACTTTTCTCCGGTCAATCCTGGATCTCTCTTTACATGGGTAGGGGGATAGAGAATAAGATAAAGGGAGATGGTTGGAGAAAACAAGCAAGCAAACAAAAACAGAAGTTTATATGACCCTGTAATCTGTCTGACTGTCTGATCTGCTGGTTTACCAAAGGATGTGCTAAAGAAAGTGATGACATCTATGTGCAAAGTTCTTTTGCCAATGACCAGCCAACACCTGAGAGTTGTCTTTGAACATATGCCACAGTGAGACCTTGTAATTAATCTGGGCTATAACTGTATAGACTTGGAATTTAGAAGAGTGCCACTGGATTTTGAACCTTTTTGAGCAACATTCTCAAGCATTATTCTATGAGAGTATTCTTTCTTAGTAGAGCTCGCTATTGAACTTGTTGGGCATTTTAACTACTGGTTTCAGGAAGCTAAAGCAGAGAGAAAAGTCACAGAATTTATGAGATTAGGTCAATTCTACAGTCAGATTCCCAGGGAAATGAAGCAACTCATAAAAGGTAAAATACTTGGCTTAAAACCAAGCACATAATAGATACTTGATAAATATAAACATCATTTCTGTTTTTAAGAAAAAAAAGATCCAAACCTACAAACTGTGATTTCAGATTGCATGACTGGCTGATCATGGAGACAAAAACATAAGAAACAACTTCTCAAGAGCAGGCTGTATTGGGACCTTTCTATTTTTTTTTAACAAAGAGAAAGACAAAATTTTATTAGAAAAGTCAAACTGGATTGAACTCCTAAAGGATCATCCACTTCCTGTGTAAAAGAATCCAACTATATAGGTCACCTCAGAAATATCCCCAATCTCTGCCAGACTAAGGAATCTGAAAGTCCTACAGTGACTAAACACAACTTCTAATGCCTAAAACAGGAGTCTGGTGTTACCTCAGATTATCAAGCAACAGAAATGATCTTGGACTCGCCGTTAAATAAACCTTATAAACTCTGCTGGTTGCAGCTCTGCCGAGGGCCCACCCTTCCTTAACCTTATTAATAGCCCCCCTCCTGGGCACAATGGTTTGTGTATTCATGCTTTACAGTCCCATATGAGCCCCTTGGGAACAGAACCAGCTACTACAAGCTTTGGTCCTGTGGTCCTTCAGTTGATGGCTCTGGCTCACCCTACAACAGTGGCAAGGGTGATCATTTCATTCCACAAGATCAGTCCCAAAGCATGGCTTGAGTTGTCTTGGTTTCTAAGACACCTTTCTAGGAACTTCAATCTTCTCTTCTTAATTGATGTATCTGTAAAAAGTCAGGATTCCTCATGTGTTGTAATCAAAGAGATATCCTGCAATACATCAGCTGCAGATACTCTTACGGTTTGGAGAGGAGGCATTTTCCCTAGTCTCGTATGTTAAATGCATGGTTCCACTCTAGAGGTGAAAACAGTAAGAAGAAAGAGTAGCTGGAGGAAGTAGGTCACTGGGGTCATGCTCCTGAGGCATATGCTCTTGCCCTTTCCTGTCTTTTCTTTGCCTCCTTGTTGCCATGAGGTTAAGAGTCCACTCCTATCATATCACTGTGATGTTCAATCTTGACTCAGGCCAGCTAACCATGGACTCAAACCTCTGAAACTGTGAGCCAAAATAAGTCTTTCTTCCTTTAAATTATTTTTCTCGGGTAATGGCCTTAACGATTAAAAAAAGTAACAAACATAAAGATCTGGAAATTCTGCTCTCTTTTTATAAAACCAGATATATTTTTTAAATTGCCCAAATAAAAATGATATATGTTCACATTTTTTTCCTTTGGAAAACAGTTATGGCTCAAACTAAGAGTTATGCTAAAATAAAACATGTATATTTTTTTCTTTTTAGTGAATTGAAATATTAAAAATAGTTATGCATTCTAACTGAGAAGATGGTTGCTGTGAATAAAAATGACCCATCCAAATATACAATAAAATCTCCTTGGAGTTCTCAATAATTCTTGAGTGTGGGAAGATATTCTTTACAAGTTTGAGATCCGCTATTCTAAAAGGCTGTCATCTATTTTCCTGCCATGCTGGCTGTTATTTTACGTTGGCTAACGGGCAGATATTCTTCACATACCTATATTTCAGAAAACTGCCTGTGAGGGGGGCTGGCAAGATCTCCCTACTGTGGTAGCCCACTTCCCAAACTGACTTATCTTTTGGCACAGAAACATCATGCTGTTTTCCATACCCTTTATAACTTTTATTGAAAAATTAAAATGCAATGTTAATTCATGGAAATTACCATAACTTTACTCTACTGACAATTGGAAATTTTTGTTTGTTTGTTTTAGCCTCCTGGCTCTCTGCAGACTCTACTCTCATGTAGTCGGGCTTATTCTGCGTAACTAGAGGACAAGCACTAGCTACTGCATTAACAGTGTACTCCTTAGAGCAGAGAATCCCGCCGCCTGCTCCTACATCGTTCTGCAGATTTTACAGTACTTAAATTCCTTGTGCAAATCCATTTTAAGAAAGATCCAAGTGGTACCCTGTGCAGCTGAGTTAGGAAGTAAGCGTGTTTTACCTCTGCCAGAGCTTGAGTTTATCTAAACTACCACATATCTTATATGATATCAGATTTTATAAACCTTTCATTACTTAGATATATTTTTACTGCTGGTTTTGCATCTTTAACATTCATAACTTTCTGAAATGTTTGTACATATTTAGAGGCAGGATCTTACCCCAGTTCTTAGTCATTTTCCATTGAATTCCATGTCTCCCACTAAAAACTACCATTGCATTTTGTTTATGACAGAGTCAGATCATTTCACACCTTCAGTTATGGAGCAAAACACCAAAAGTAGAATAATCACGGTGGTCACCAGTTTCTTCCATGCCAAAAAATAGATAAGGAGGAGACAAAGTTGTATCCAGAGCTACAAGGAAGTTGCAAGAATGGATGGGGACTATGGGGTCTGTGAAGACTTGCTTTTTGAGTGTTTTCCCTGGTAGCTTTGTCCTGTGATCCTGACTGTTCCTCTGGCTTTAAAGTAATCTAACTCTGCCTTTTGGAAAGAAAGAGAGACAGGCTTGTGTTAGATGGAGGCTGAACCACATCAAGAAAAAAAAATACCAGGAGGTTTCTTTTCTTTACTTTTCATTTTATTTTGTTTTTCTTCTTCACTACACACTTCCTTGTGGGAGAAATAGAGAGCAAAGCAGAGCTAACATCCATAAATGTGCCAGGGCAGACGAGTTATCTTCAAAAGCCTGGGTACAAGGGTGGTAATAAAGGCCTTTGATTTCTTTTAAATTATTTATGCTTTGCTCATTTTTTAAGTAGGCATCTAATTTATAATAGAAACAGAGACTTGGGAAGGAGACTATCCATTCCTCTCTCCGTGTCAGCACGGGAGTTGTTTCCTACATTTGGAGTGCTTCGTCTTGCAGACACTCTGTCTAAGTCGGTTCCACAAGGAGCCTGATGCACAAATGGTGCTTGATCAACGTGCGGAGCCAGGAGAACAGCTGCAGTATTGATAGCACAAGTGGGCAGAATTCCGGTGACAAGACCTGACCGCTCGCGCTGGAAGGCAACCTCATTTTCCTATTGATGTCTCTGGGAAACTATTTCCTGAGACCCTTTCTAAAGTTCTCTCTTGCTCCTCATTATGCCATTACCAGTAGTTAGGGCTTTCGGCCGAAGTTGATAGAGAGGAGGGGGTGCCATCCTTTCTAAGTGCTCCTCAAAAGTGCTGACCTAACAACCCAGGAGGCAGAGGGTTTTACGGATCCCCCAGAAGAGGCGGGGCTTAAGCAATGGCAGCAGGATGTTCCAACATCTGATGGACTTGTCAACAGATTTCAAACTTGCTTAGGAAAGCTTACTTCTTGACGTTTTCAGGACCAGGAGAGGCTGTTTGGATTCAGATGTGTGCTGGTACAGTTACATAAGGCCAGATTAAGTCCTTGAGAATGGAAGAACAACCAAAAATTAGAATGCTGATTGTTTAATGCCTTGGTGAACTGCTCCCAGCAACTTCTGCTGACGGATTCCGAGCACTAATTTGATTTTAAAATAATAATAATAATAATGATAACACCAGCTTTGAGTTTGATGTTTTTAACGTAAGCTGAAAGTACAGCTATAAATTATGAAAATGCCTTTAATAATAATCTAAAAAATACTTACAGAAAACTTGCCTAAGATGTAAGCTCGCCTCACCTCCCACATGCCTAAGGCAGAACAGGGAAAGCTATGGAAGCCGCTGCAAGATTTATTTCAGGAATTTCTTTGAGACAAAGAACTGAACATGATAGAAATCAGACCTAACACTTCTGAATTCCTTTGGACACTATCTTTTGGAAAACTCAGAATCTTTAGTTTTATTCCAATTTCTCCACAATTAGAAACAAGCTCCCTAGAAGGAATAATAGTATTAAATTAGAAGAATAAACAATTATTAGAAATATATAGTCTTAGGAACCATTAAATTTGTTTCTTAAACAGGTTTATTACATTTCTGCATACTTGCATGAAAATTTGTCTTCTACTATTTTGACATAAAAATAGCCAAGATCAGATTTATTCTCCTTATCAATATCATTATTTTATTATGCCAGGTATGGAGAATATTACCTAAGTAGAAGATAAGTTCCTCAAACAGCAGAGCTAACCCTCCCCTCCCCACCACTGTTGAGCAAGTATTTTGTTTGTTAAGACATAAACTTACTCTTATATCAAAGGTTCCACTGCACCTATAGTGATTTAGAAGTCAAACGTGGCTAATTTATAAAACAACCACATACCACTGTTCACAGCGGAAGGCAGGTGCTTAATATAAGCTCCACTCAGAACACACTTAGTTTCTCTTGGGGGACTTCATGCTCTCAGAAAGAAAAAAAAAAGAATCTCTAGCTGATACTAGGAAATGGTTGCCCTACTCCAGTCTCTGAAAGCTCAGGCAACAGGGCATGGTATCACAGTGTTTCAGTTTCATGTTGGTCTTTAGCAAAACTGGCTGAATTACAACTACATGCACTTTGGTTGGCTAAAAGGACTCACAGTGACTGACAACATGCAGGCTATGGGCACTCCAACAGCCTGGCCTGGGAGACACTGATCAGAAGTCGGGAGTAGGAAGATGTGTACAGCCTGACCAGTTTGTCCTGTGAGTGACAGATGAGTTCTCTAGTTGCTTCTTTCCACTCAGAGGAGGAAAGAGAAACCACGGAGTTTTCCAGAATATTTTACTCGTGTGTATGTTATGTGTAACATCTATAAGGGGGTACGTGAGCATTTGTGTGAATGTGCGTAGAGTGGCTAAAGGTGATGCTGGGGGTCTTCCTCAATTGCTTCTCCAGCTTATTCTTTTTAGGTAGGCCCTCTCATTGAACCTAGATCACTGATCCATATAGACTGGCTGGCCTGGGGAGTCAGGATCCTTCTCTCTCCTCTTCCCATGGTCTCAAGCACATGTGACTGTACCTACCCAGCTTCTTGTGTGAGTGCTGGAAGTTCACATTCAGGTCCTCACACTCACGCAGCAAGCACTACTGACTGACCCATCTCCCCAGAGCCCTCCTTAATAAGAGCTTCTCAGTCACACAGATAGCAAGATGAAGAAAGGAGGTTGAAATATAGAGATGAGGGAGAATTAGAAAATGTCCCTGATGATATGATCATATTAATCATTCAGCTTTAGGACTTAGTGCAAGTGAACTACCCAGCCTTCTGTACCTTTACCTGAAAAGCAGAAGTAAAGCCTATTATAAGGTTCATGTGAAAAAGAAAGAAAATCTGTGAAAGTGACTGGCAACTTCAAAGATTCACACCATTAATTAACCAATATTAGCATCCTTTTTTTTCTATTCTTTCTCTTATTGTGACTTATATATTGTTTCTTTCCAAATTAGGATGTTTCTTTTCTATCTAAGGTCCTATGTCTGCCCTGATAAATGTCTCTCTCTTTCCACAATTAGAAAGAACATCATACTTTTCTTATTGGCGCCATTGCACATCCGGTGCCAAACATATTACCTCTGGGCTTGAAATAATTTAGAAACACAATTCTGCATCACTGAATTTCCTAAAAGGAAATGATTTGTTGTGTTGACATTAAATCTTATACACATTTAAAGTCAATAATTCCTCCAAAGAATAAGTGGAAGTAAGGAAAATGAGTAGGATAAGGAAGAGAAGGAGAGCCAATCTCAACACAACTTTCTCTAAGTTTCTCTGCCACCTAAATGAACAAGTAGATAAAGACCCAAGCGTCAGTTTGTGGGTTGGGTGCTTGAGAGGATTCTCCATGGTTGAGAGCACTTTCTGCTCTTGCAGAGAGAGGACCCAGGTTCTATTTCCAGCTCCCACACGGCAGCTCATAACTATTTGTTACTCCAGTTCCAGGAGATATGCTGTCCCCTTCTGTCCTCAGGCACATGGTACACACACACACACACACACAGGCAGGCAAACACTCATACACCTAAACTAAAAATAAGCACTTTAAGCTTCTTGCTTTTGTTAAGCTTGTAGACTCAAGAAGGAAGGAAGGAAGGAAGGAAGGAAGGAAGGAAGGAAGGAAGGAAGGAAGGAAGGAAGGAAAGGAAAGAAAGGGAAAAGGAAAACAGGAATCCTGGCAGCATACAGAAATCATGGTAAGGTACATACAGGCAGTCTCCTGAAGATGCTAGTGTTAAGGCTTTCTGATCCATACTGTCTCATGTATCATTGTTAGAAATAATGTCATGGACTTCCTTTTGTCCAAGAGTTGGAAATGGCAGCTAGAATCCAAGAACACCATGACCTCCACCTCCACCAGGGTGACTAAGAATGAAACCAGGAAAATGGATTAATAGCAAAATTAAGATAGAGTAAGAGGGGAAGAAGAGAAGAGGAGAGAGAGAGAGAATTAGGAAGTAGAGAACAGTAGGTAAATTTAGATATTCAGCTACATAAAACCACAATTTCATTTCTACAGAAAAGACTTCCTCTTTTGAATTCAACTTTGTCTGTGTCTTCTTCAAAAAATTATTGAACTTTGAAATAATTCCACTTATGATTTATTCTATCTAAAATTCACATCTGTACTGCGTCTTATAATGAAAATTGCAGAAGCTTTTTGGCAGTTACTTTACATTGTGTGTGTTTGTGTGTAAGCAACTGAAATCCCTCAGACATTTTTTCCCTCAGTTACTTTTATATGGATTATTAAGTTAATATCCTTACAAAAGTACAGTACAGTTTTTTTATAACTTAGATGTATGATATCATATGTATCCTTAAATTACATTATTGTTTTTAATCTTCTAGAACCCTTTGAAAACACTGATCTTGTCACCTACTAATCTGGCTACTCCTCAAAGCATGCCATCATTCTAATAAGAAAAAAAACTTCTGGTCTCAGATCCTCCCATCTCATCTAATTCCATGCATTCTTTCCATATTTATTTAGAAAAAAAGGCCAAAGACAAAACAAGCAAAGAAGCAAACAAACAAACCAAAAAAAGACCAAAATGTTTAAAAAGCAAGAGAAGTGTGCACACACACATACACACACACTCACAAAACCCATAAAAACATAAAATCAGAAACCATAACATTCAAAAACAGTGAGCTTTAAAATAAACAAAGCAATAAGAGGCAATAAATAAATAGATAGATAAATAAATAAATCTAACATTGAGTTTATTTTATGTTCACATCTGCTGCTGAGTATGGGATCTACCCTTTGCCTGTGGTTTATATCCCCAGTGTGACTACATGGAGAAAACTAAACTTTCCGTTTGTGAGTGGTTGTCAACTGGAGATAGCTTGTTGTTGGTGATGGGCATTTATGTTCACTTCCCTCTTTGAGCACTGGGACCCCATCTAGCTTGAACCTGCACAGGCCTTGTGCATGCGGTGCGTCTGTGTGAGTCCAGTCAGTCTGTGCATTAGTCCTGTTATGTCTCTAAGACGCTATTTCCTCAGTGCCTTCCATCCCCTCTGTCTCTTAAAATCTTTCTACCTGCCTTCCTTATGGTTTCCTAAGCCCTGAGGGGAGAGATTTAATGGAGACCTCCTGCTTAAGACTCAGTATGTCAAGGTCTCTCTAGAATGTTGGTTTTGAGAGGGCTGGAAATGCAGGCGGTGTTTGTTAGATACCCACCTACCATTTCCTACCTGTACAAACTCTGACAAGGTTGTTTCTCATATATGAAATCAGAAGAAATACTTCCCAATTTGTAAAGTTTTTTCAAAAGATTAAATGAATATATTCATGCAAAAAAGCCAATGGCACCCAATAATTATTAGTTAACATGATGTTACTTATGTTCATCTAACTGAGTGATAGATATACAGAATTCTGGAATGCAACTCTTTGCCATATGTTGTCGTAACTGCATATCGCTGACTATTACTAACACTTCTTCCATGTTTGTCACCTGAAAGCTGGAAATTCCGTTGCTTTTAGCTTTGCCACCATATCCTCCCATGCATTTTAATGGGACACTGCTCTGTGCATCTTCCTATGCTGTAGTTGCATTCAAGCACACGTTTCCACACACAAATCCCCAACCTTAACTGGATGATCATAGGCCGGACACTTACCCTCTCTGTCTCTGATGCATTTTCCCCACATGGAAAGAAGCAAAATGGTCGAATCGTGTGTGACTCCCCATTAAAGTCCTGGTTGCTTTTCAAATGCTCTATAAAACCCCTTCATGTCTAAGTCAAACCAAAGATGTTTTTGTGTGTCCCTGAGCAATAACACGCTCTTCTTCTCTGGAAGCAAGGCAGGGAGACATTGTGTATTTCGAATTTTTAGAACACTGGACTCCTTTGAACATAGACACTGATCCATTACCCATGACACATTGATACTGGTACCACACAAAAACAGTGGAGTTGAGAAAGTGGGTTGTTTGCAAATCTCTCAAATGAAAAGCAGGTTTTATAATTCTTTCCCAGCTCTACTGGTTCAGTATTTCTGGTGATAATGCCTAAAACCCAGTAACTTAATTTCTCCAAGTGACTCTTATGAAGTCCAGAGTTTGAGAAGCACCAATCTACGTGAGGACTGTATATCCACAGAAACTTTACAAATGCTTCTTGGATACATTCATTCTCTGCTTAGGAAGAGCATGTTTACTGCACATGTTGTTAAAGATTGAACTTGTATTGCTTTTTCTTGTTCATGCCTTCCCAGAGCTTCACAAAGCTGATAATGCACTAATACCCATTCACTCCTTAGACAATTCATCGGTGATATCTTATCCACAGGCACAGACCGCAGAATCTACTCTTGTAAATTAGTGCTGGAAAACACTTTCAAAAATAGTCGGGAATGAATTTTCTCATCAGGGATTTCCTAAGTTCCTTCTGCATTAGAAAATGGATTGTCTGTGTTTTTTTTTTCTCCCTCTTGCTCCTGACAATACATTAGAGACCCTATCACTAAAACAAGACCATTCTTCCAAAACCTCAGCCAAAGCACTCACACAACAGGCAGGCTCCGATACAGGGCTTGTGGAAGAAATGCCTCCAGGGAACATGAAAGGAGGGAAGGACCGGCTCCTCCTCACAGAGAACTGATGGTCCATTCTGAAAACTGGGAGGCAGCGTCATCAACCGCTGTGGGTTTTTAAATTGCTGGAGCTTACTCAAGCCTCATTTCCCCCACTTAGACTATCATTATCCATGAGTTTCATCATCCATATTCCCACATCAGGAATGGATGGACGCTAAGTGTGCTAGTAAGTAGCTTTCAACTGCTGTGGGTGCTAAGTGCTGCTCTTCTTTTGAGCCTGTTCTGCAGTGAGACATATTTCAGCACTGTCAACTTGATATTTCTTTTCATGTTAAATTTCATCTAAAAATTAGCTTATTAAAGTTGTGTAGTCCTCCTCATGAGGTGCGAAAAGAAAGGATATTTGTGTTAAATTTTTCATTATTCTCCCAAAGTTTAAGAAAACTGAGTAATTGCCAATAGAAAAAAATGGAAGTTTGGACACTTCAGCTTTTAAATCATGCTCTTTAATCTTCACCAACATCCCTAGTTCCTGAATCTCTATTCTCAAGGTATATGATGTGGTCTCTGCTCACATTCTTTTACTTTGCCGATATGATGCAGAAGAAGAAAGCATTTGTAGACAATGTTTTTGCAACAGAACACTGACTTTATGTTGATTGGTACAAAGGGATTGCTGAGTCTTAATTATTAATTAAGTTTTGAGAAAAATATTAAGTTGTATTGCTTTCAAGTAGATGTAATAGCTATATTACTTAGGCTTATACTTAGGCATACTTTAATGAATAGACATTAGATTTTCAACAGACTTTCCTCTCTTCAAAAGCTGTTTGTGTTTTTAAAAGGGTTTAAAAGTCTATACTCTAATCCTGTTTACGCTATTAAGTTTTTTCATTACACACTTCATTCATTGTTAAAATAAAGATAAATTTAATCCAACACATAGGTATACATTTCAAACACTTGAAGGCAATTTTTGAGAGAAAACCCACAGGTTTCTGAGATGCGTTTTCTTTTGGAGGCTGAACTTCATTAGAATAAAGTCTCCTGTGATGCATGCCAAAACATGTAGATTTAGACTCCTGGAACACTCAGAGATGTAAAGAGATTTAGGAGTTCACTCTGTGGGTTGTTCCTTCACAAATGAGGAGGGAGACCTCTGAAAGATGAAATTCAATATGCGAAGTGTAATGGTTGAGTTCAAAACAGTAGAGTCACAGCTGAAACTAGCACCCAGTTGCCCAGCACCCAGTGCTACGTACGTTCAAGATAACCAACTCCAGGCCTACTGACGTGTAAGTCTTAAGATATTGTTCAGCTCATCTCTGTCTTCCAGAGACTTTTCTACAGCAAAGACAGAGACCAGCAGCCACTACCTCAGATTATCACTTTGTAATTCCAGTGTAAAGGGAACTCCTGATTCCTGATGGTTCTAGGCAAGTCTCTTGTAGGCTACTCATTGACCACAATTGCCTTGATGGTGAGTCATCATTAAGCCAGTCGCTGTGGCCTTGGAACTACAGTACCAACCCACTTTCAGTCCAATGTTATGTTCTGAAGTGAAATGTGCCCCACAGGTTCCTGTGTTTGAACATTTGATCCCCAGATGGTGAAACTGTTTTGGAAAGTTGTGGAACTTGTGATACTGCATATCACTAAAGGAAGTGGTTCACTGGAGATGTATCCTGGGGTTTTGGAGACTGGCTAAACTTCCAGTCTACTCTGTGCTCTCTGGCTGCGGATACAATGTGAGTGGTTGTCACACTCCTGTTGCTTTATGCTCTACAACTATGTTCTCCTTGGTATGATGGATTGCATTTCTTCTTAAATTCTTAGGTAAAATAATAACCCTTTCCTTCTGTAAGTTGCTTCTTGACAGGTTCTTAGTTACATCAATGAGAAAAGTAGCTCATAGAATGAGAGAAGTGGGAAGTTTTGATGACCAAAGTAAAAAGATGCAGAGAAGTAATAATTGCTACTTCCTAGAATCTCATGGTTTGCCAGTGGTAGAATCAATATGGAGCTAGAGTTCTGACTCTGGGTCTAATAAAGTTAGTTTGCTTTAATTTTAGAACCTTTTTGGTTGCTGTTTATTGTGTGTCAAACCTAGTATCTGTAAAAGATAGAACCTGTTTAATAAGATTACTATATATCTGGACAAATTCCTTATTTTTAGTTTAAAAGGTTCAGCCTACTTCTTTCTCCAAACCCTGAATGAATATATGCTTCCTTGAGGATGGGATTTCCCTTGGGAGATATGTTCAAGAGATACTTAATGTGTGTGTGTGTGTGTGTTTTCAGTTTCTAACATATGGTCCAACATGTGGCCAAAGAATCGCGAAGGGTGTCCGGTTCCCTGCGCTAGCCAGCTGCCTAACGTGGGAGAAATGCTTGTCTTTGTCCCGAGTGACCCAAACCTTTAGAACCTTTTAACTCTTTTTCCAAATGCCTCACACAGGAGTCCACATTTTCCCTAAATGGGGCCTGCTTACAAAGGGCCCCCACGGAGGAGATGCTGCTGCTTTTCCCTGAGGCTGGCACACGGGCTGCTCTCTGAGAGTAAAAGGGAGTAAGTGCACTCCACCAGCCTCCTTCCCTGTTCCACCAAGTGTAAGTGGTGTTATAATATTGATATGATCAAGACTAATGAGCCATTAATTCCAATTCAAAAAAAATGAGGTAACTGAACATGATCTTTTACAGCGCATTGATCTGCCCCAGCAGATGAAGGCACGGGTACATTTCCTCTTGGAAACATGCCTGATCTTCACAAGCAATTTTAAAGTGTTCCCCATATGGATGTGCTCTTCTCAGTGCCAAAAATAAATCTAATAGAAGGAGACAAATATAATGTCTAAGGAGAAAGTATGTCTACCTTTCAACATTTCTTTATCATCCTCCTCCTTTCAGGAGGCTCCGGGCTGGTGGCAAGTCATTTCGTGCTTGGGGGAAAGCAGTGTTTTCTTAATGAATGCAAGTATATGCAGAGGTCGGGAAATGTGTGCATCTGTTATCTCTTCCGCAACACATATGATAGTGAACACCAAGAGAATTGAGTTTTAATTAGGGCCATAAGTACTATTTGGGGGCTTCACATTCCTGTGATTTAGGGTGGAGCTTTCAATGCAGATATTTTATTCTGTCATACTTAAGAAAAAACTTACAGGGCTATCTTGAGACTGCAGTAAGAATATTGGGATACGTTTTCAGTTATCTGGGTATATTTTAAGACTATTTAATTTCCTGTAATATGCCTGCTTGGTTTTTCTTTTGAAGGAACATACACATACACACACACACACACACACACACACATACACAATCCTATGTTCTCAGAAACAAGCAAACAAGAAACAAAATTGGGACAAACAGGATAGATATCAGAAGTGGGAGAAGACAAGGAACAGGACAGGAACTTCCACAGAGGACCACTGAAAGACTCTACCCAACAGGATATCAAAGCAGATGCTGAGACTCGTAGCCAAACTCTGGGCAGAGTGCAGAGAATCTTAGGAAAGAAGGATAGAAAGATCTGGAGGGAAAGAAGCTCCGCAAGGAGACCAAAAGAGCCAAAATATCTAGGCTTTGCAGAGACTGATGAATTAACCAGGAACCGTGGATGGAGAGGATCTGGCCCCCTGCTCAGATGTAGCCCACTGACAGCTCAGTCTCCATGGGGGTTCTCTAGTAAGGGGAGCAAGGGCAGTGTCTGGCATGAACTCTTGATCTTCCTGCTTCTTGATCACCCCTGCCTGGCAGGGTGGCCTTACTAGACCACAGAGAAATAGGATTCAGACAGTCCTGATGACACTGATAGGCTAGGGTCAGATAGCAGTAGGGGAGGACCTCCCCTACAAGTGGACTAGGGGATGGGCATAGGGGGAGAAGAGGGAGGAAGAGTGGGACCAGGAGGAGATGAAGGAGGGGGCTAAAGCTGGTATACAAAGTGAATAAATTGTAATTAATAATATAACAACAATAATAGATTTTTAAAATTAAATACTTTAAACCATCTCAACAGAAGAGAAACAAAATATAAGGCATCACTTCAGAAACATTCCTTCAGACCAAGCAGAATACCAAATTTTAAATTAGAAACATCCTGGTCAATCCACGACACTTTGATAAAACTACCTTTGATATATGCCTAGGAGTGGTATAACTGGACCTTGAGGAAGTGCCATTCCTAATTGTCTGAGAAAGCACCAGATTGATTTCCAGAGAGGAGAAAACAGGGAACAGGATAGGAGCCTGCCACAGAGGGCCTCTGAAAGGCTCTGTCCTGCAGACTATCAAAGCAGATGCTGAGACTTATGGCCAACATTTGGGTAGAGTGCAGGGAATCTTATGAAAGAAGTGGGAAATAGTGCGATCTGGAGAGGACAGGAACTCCACAAGAAGAACAACAGAACCAAAAAATCTGGGCACAGAGGTCTTTTCTGAGACTGATACGCCAACCAAGGACCATTCATGGAGATAGCCTAGAACCTCTGCACAGATGTAGGCCATGGTAGTTTAGTGTCCAAGTGGGTTACACAGTAATGGGAACATGGACTGTCTCTGACATGAACTGATTGGCCTGTTCTTTGACCACCTGCCCCTGAGGGGGGAGCAGCCTTACCAGGCCACAGAGGAAGACAATGCAGCCAGTCCTGATGAGACCTGATAGACTAGGATCAGAAGAAAGGGGAGGAAGACCTCCCCTATCAGTGGACTCGGGGAGGGGCAAGGGTGGAGAAGTGGAAGAGAGGTTAGGATTGGGAGGAGAGGAGGGAGGGAGCTACAGGGGGGAATACAAAGTGAATAAATTGCAATTAATAAAAATTAAAATTTAAAAAAGCCAAAGGGGAAAAAAACTACTTTGAACATATTTAAATAGCAGCTTGAGTGTATATGTTGCTATAAGCGAAATCGGGTTTGCCAAAAAATGTATATGTTGAAGCCTCAACCTGCAGTTGCATATAGAATGCGACTCTGTTTTGAAGATAGGGTCTTTAAAGGGCTAATTGAGCTAAAATGAGGCAATAGCATGGGTCTGAATCCAACTGAACTGGAGTTCTTGTACTAAGAAGAGGTCTGAGAAGCATGTAAAGGGAAAACAATGTGAAGACATTAGAAAATGGCATTCATAAACCAAGGAGACAGCACGCAGATGAAACCAAGCCTACTGATACCTTGACCTTAAGTTTCCGGATTATGACAAAGCAATTTCTGATTTTTAAGCCAGTTCATGATATTTATTACGCAACTAGCAAGCAAATATATACACCAACGAAGTACCATTAATAAAATGCTAAGTCTTTTAAGAGTTAACTTTATAGAAAGAGAATATACCTGATGGGTAGCTTGGTCTTCATGTGGGTCTCCTAGTAAGGGAAATGGGGGCTGTCTCTGGCATGAATTCTGTTGCCTGCATTTTGATCTCTTCCCCCTGGTGGGGCTGCCTCACTAGGTCACAACCTTACTGAGGATGTGCTCAGTCCAGATGTGAATTGATGTACTGGGGTGGATTGATAGGGGGAAGCTCTCCTTTTCTGAGGGTAGAGCAGGGGCATAGGGGAAGAGGGAGGGAGGGAGGGACCCGGCGGAGAGGAGGGAGAAGGCTACAGTTGAGATGTAAAGTGAATAAATAAATATTTTTTAAAATGAAAGTGAATATAACATTTTAACAGAACTGACAATTGATTGTGATAAATACAGTGAAATACAGTGATTTATTGGAATTATTTCTAAGAGATAAAGGGATCAGTCTTTAAATGCCAATTCTACCTTTAATAGAAAAGGTTCATTTGTTAGAAGATCCAACCAAAATGACTCAGCCATAATAGCATTTATTGTTTTGAGAAATCAATTTAAGGAAAGAAAGATGTCAAAGATTTCCACCCAAGTCCATTCTTTGGGGCACAAAATGAAGTAGAATGTCATTGTGGAAACATGAGGTGGAGTCAACTGCCCACCTGCTGGCAGACAGGAATCAGAAAGGAGTAACAGAAACAGCAGGGTCAGGCTCTCCTTCTAACAGTGCATTCCCTGTCCCAGGACCCACATCCTGCTTTCCACTAGCTCACAATGCCATCATATAGAGAAGTTATCAAGGGAATCATCCCTAATAGAGATCAGAAACCCCACAACCCCACCTGTTTCCAAATCCTCCCTGAACATCAGTGTATTGTGAACAAGTCTCACACACACAAGCCTTTGGGAGGTGGCAGAAGGTACTTCATGTCCAAACAAAAGTCTTGAGTGTTTGAAAGGGGCTTATAGAGGACTAAAGTCTGTCAATAATTTGGAATTTGCTTTGTCACAAAGTAATACTGGGGAACATTAATTATGAACAAAATTTTCTCCCAATATAAACATCCATTCACAAAGGTGGAAGTGAAGAAAATGAATATCGTTGATAACCTGTAAGAGTTTTCAAAGTAATGAAAAGCAAGGAGTAACTTGCCTTTTTTCTGCAAGCGTTTGTCTTAGACAACTTTTTTTTTTAATCTTTTCCTCTTAAATGTATGTAACACATATGGTTAAAAGCTAAATTGGCACTTTCCCATTTTTATGACCCAGCAATGAATCTCCCAAAAACTAAGAGCTGTACATTTGAGGTCTAAACACCAAGGGAGAGATGTCCAGTGAGCATGCAGGCTGAAGGGAGGGGACACAAGGAGTATATGTAACTAAATAGCAGTTGTATTAGTCAGAGAAAACATAAGCTCCTTCTTACTTTTCAAGAGGGAAATTTGAGCTCTTTCTTTTACTTTGCGTCTGTCCTTACCTATCATTTAAAAGTGAAATGGAAATAATTCACGTTTCCATAGGTCCCTGAAAGAACATATTTTAGTGGACAGTAATAGTCAAACCTTTAATTTGTATAGAGCTACTATTTCCCAGGCCTAAGTAAACTTGAACTTAGGGATCCCATCATTGAAAGAGGCCAGAGAACAACTTCAAAGCCACAGGTCACATGGTGTGGTAGAATTGCTTTTATTCCTAGATTCTGCTAACTGAAAAAAAGGCATTAACAACAATGAAAGAGGGTCTTTGCTTCACTAAACAGTATACATTTGTCTTATGCAGTTTAAGAGATTCTTCAAAATCCACCAATGGGTCCCACTGACTTAAAATTATTTCTTTATCCTGATGTTAATAATGCACATAGTTTCAGGAATCAATGAATACTGTCATCTACCACTGAAGCCAAAGACTGGTTAAGAAGAAAAAAAGATAAGCCAGGATAGTGGTGCATGCCTGTAATCCCAGCACTCAGAGAGGCAGAGGCAAGCAGACCTTTGTGAGTTCAAGGCCAGCCTGGTCTACAAAGCAAGACCAGGACAGCCAAGGCTACACAGTGAAAGCCTGCCTCAAAAAGAAAGAAAGAAAGAAAGAAAGAAAGAAAGAAAGAAAGAAAGAAAGAAAGAAAGAAAGAAAGAAAGAAATGAAAGGAAAAAAGAAAATAAAAGGATGCATTCAAACAAAGTTAATGTGGAGGAACGAAGTCAGTGGGGGGGGGGGAGTAGGAGCCCCAAGCCAGAGACTCCAAGCATTATCCTGGACACATGCTAGAGAGTGAGGTCTGGAAGATTCTCTATCTCCCCCAATCATTCCCAAGATGCATGTTATGAAGAGCTTGCTGAGTCACCTCCTTGCTTTGTGCCTGAATGTATGTCACTAGGAAAGGTCTCTCCACAACTCTAAACACGAATCCACAGCTCCGCTTGGCCACTTTTCCCTTCACACACCAAAAACTGAATCCTGATATGTCTTCAAAGTGATCTCCTCAAAGCTTCCTCAGGCCTCGCAAGCAAGGGCCATGTCAAACTGACTGCTCAGCGGGAAACCTCAGCATCCTCCTTCACACTTCTTTCTGCTACATCAAGAAATTATTGCAATGCCTCCAGACTCCAACAGACTCAGCACAGCTGCATGTCACACAAAGCCCCTTCTCTCTCCTTCCTGAACTGTTTCAGCAGCCTCCTACATGATAAATGTTGAATGTTTACTACTACCTTGATCCACCTATAAAATCTCAGCATGTTACTACTCTCAAAACAGAATGCAGAATACTCCTCTACCAACCTTTATTCTTTATTTCACCGACAGAACTAAAATCCTCATAAAACTCTCATACATGCACCTCTCTTTCCTTCCTCCCTCTCTCCCCTCACTTATGTTTGTGCTGCCATGATGACCTTTTAATGTTACATGCCAAGTTCATTCCTGCACCCGAAGTTTTGAACTTGCTTCCATGAATGTCCAGAAGAGTCTGCCAAGATCATCAGAGGGCTGGTTCTTCCTCCCTTCAGCTGTTAATTCATAAGGCGTCTTTCAGTGAGAACCTCCTGGACCTTTCTGTTCTCTCACTGTTCATCCTTTACCTCATTGGCCAGCTTTATTTTCTTTATAGCATACTTTTACTTCATGGTTGATTTGTTTAATGATTTTCATCTTCCCTTCCTGACTTCTCTTGACTAGAAGTAATTTGAGATAAGAGGTCTTGCCTAGATTTTCCTCATTGTATTTAGTAAATATTTGCTGGCTGGTTTGCTGGTGCCCAGTGAAACATGAGCCATGGAACATATCTCTTCTAGGGGACCATAACAATAATTTTAAAAAGAAAGCCTGGATACCTCATTGGATGTGGAAGATATTGGAGCTCATATGAGTGTTTAACAAATTTTCTGTGTTCCTTTTTTCTAAGCATCAAAACTGTGAAAATTCTCAGAGTCTTCAATAAACACTTACGGGAATTGAAATTTCCCTGTTTCCACCAAGCTCTCACTCACATTGGTGTTGTTGCTGGGCACACAAGGCCAGCCTACCTGTACCGCTTTGCAGGGAGTGGTAAGCCTCAGCAGCAGGGATTCCATGGCTGATCCACCAGGAAACTGAGGCAGCCACCCTTCTTGGTGACTTGTGTTTCTCACTGGGAAACTAAAGATAAAAGAAACTCCCCTACTGTATATGTAAGTATGCTAATTCAATTTATTTAATAAAAATTACCATTGTAATTTTTAATGTGTTCCTTTGTTGAGACAAAATCTTGCTATGAAGCCTAGGCTGGCCTGAAATTCACTATGGAGTCCAAACTGCCTCAGTCTCTTGACTGCTGAAATTACAAGTGTCCCCCACTGCGACTGACTTCAGTATGCTCTTGTTAACACTAAATTTTAAAACCTGCGAAGGTGGAGACTCCCCTCATCATTCAGGGGCTCTGTACTCATAGAACATCGGTGGCATCACCAATTGCATCTTATTGCATCTGAGAAGTAGCCTTCTATTTACTGACAACTGGTTGCTCTTAAGATAATGGACACATATTTGCTGCAAAATGTTTACCAAGCTTTGTGAGGGGGAAATGGAGTAGGGCCTCTTCTTGATACAGATGCCAATACATAAAGGGAAATGAAGTAGAGTCCCTCCTTGGGGCAGATGCCAATAGATAAAACTTAAATATATATGATTGGGGGCTGGAGTAATGGTGGTTGAGAACACTTGCTTCTCTTATTGAGGAGCCAGGTTAAGTTCCCAGCATGCACATGGCGGCTTATAGCCTTCCATAACTCCATTTCTTGGGACTCTGATTCCCCTTTCTGTACTTCACAGGTACCAGGCGCACACAAACATGCAGGGAAAACACTCATACACATAAAAAATGAAAATATATCTTTAAAAAAAGAAATTATGGCAACACAGAAATCATGCTCGATACCTAAAAATATTTCGGAAATTTTGATTAATGTGTTGGGAAAACTAGAGAGCTGAAATAAGAGACTATCCCAAATGTACCCAACGGCCTCTCAGGGTCTTCTGAGCAGAACTCTGACCTTGCCACACATTATCTGGCCTCAGGTGCTCTCTAAAATCATAGAACATTATTCCACAATCCCTTCACTCTTACATCTCCGCTTCCTATAAAACCAGTACCATGTGGATGCGCTGCCAATTTCTGCTGATTGGCAGATAGCCTGGCCCTCTTAGATCACAGTTTCATCAGCTTCTCTGTTCTGACATTGGGAAACACTTCCCTACACAGTTTTCTTCAAGGAACAGAGAACCCTCACCTTAGGATTTCATCCTTCAAATGAATTCCATTTTCATAATCTGTAGCTGTGAATGGGTA
>CM053745.1:47841623-47870181 GCA_028658305.1 Pachyuromys duprasi | reverse complement strand
ACCTCCAGATGATCTGTTGTTGTAGAGGATTGTTTTGGAGATTCTGGGTTTTTTGTTTCTCCATATGAAGTTGAGTATTTTTCTTTCAAGGTCTATGAAGAATTGTGAAGGTATTTTGATGGGGATTGCATTGAATCTGTAGATTGCTTTTGGCAATATGGTCATTTTCACTATATTAATTCTACCAATCCATGAGCACCCCGAATGTTAAATATATGTTTTTACATACTTTCATTCCTTTGCAGATGAACACTAATGTTATTTTTATCCTTTGTTCCTCTATTTGCCATGCAATTCTCTTCTCTACTTCAGGATGGGTGATTTTAAGAGATTTTTAAAAATCCTCTTCCAATTTGAGCAGCTTGATTATGATGTATCTTGGTATAATTTTCTTTCTGTTTCTTATGATATTTATTGACCTTACTGATTTGTGGGTCTATACTTTTTATGAGACTCGGGAATGATAATTAGCCTTAGTTTCTTCTAGCCCATTCCTTTTTAATTTTGGAAAAATGCAGATATATATTATACCACCAAAACTGTCTACTGATTTCTTCAATTCAACTTTTAAGATTAATTTTTCTTCAGATTTCTGTTACTATAACTTCCAGAATTATGGGTTCACCAATCTTTTCTTTTGCAATGCCTTGTCTTCCATTAATCCAATGCAGTATAATTCATCTCCTGAAGTTTAAGTCAGTATATTCCTTGGCCTTATTTTACATTTTCAACATATAAAATGCCAGGATAAAATTTATCAATTGCCTTGTCTGTTTTAACATTTGTGTAAGTTCTGCTTCATATTCCATTCATGCATCTTTTTTTTCCTCCTCCTTAATGTTTTTCTCATTCTTTGTATGCCTGGCATGCTTTGATTGGATGCCAGGTGTTATGGATTTTACTTGTTTGGATGCTGGGTACTTTGGGTTCCCATACATATTCAATACCCTTGAGCTTTGTTCTAGGACACAGTCTGCTTCTCTCAGGTCTGTCTGTGGTATTTTCTGGTGGGTCAGAGCTTTGTTTAGTGGAAAGGGAGTTGCTAATTGTTCCCACCATGAAAGCAAATCCCTCTGAACAAGCTGCCTAATACCCCATAACTTACAGCATTTTCCAGTTTTGGCTAGTAGACATTGGCAATATTTCTAGCACAATATAAATTCAAGTTGTCCTTTTTAATTCTTTCATATGGTCCTTGACTCAACAGTGGGTAGTTTCCATCACATATATGCAGTGATCAGCACTCAGCTCAAGAGATTCCGCAGAAGTCTAGGGGTCTCGGATCATCTGTTCTGTGAATTCCTGCTACCTTTTTCTCCCTAGATTCACAGCTTCATTGCTTCAGTTCAGGGAATTTGCCAGGTAAAGCTTGAGTATTTTCTAGATCTTGTCCTGAATTCCTCTTGTGATCTGATTCCTGTTATAGACTATTTCAACTGAAAGCCGAAATATGTTTTGCTTATATAAACCCTCTTAATTCTAGATGCTTGACATAGTCATGTAGTTAAAATTGCAGCAAAGAGATGCTAATACAAAATGTCCACATCAGAGCAGGACTTTTCCTGTAGTGTGAGACACACAGAGTAAAGAACTAGAAATTTGGTTTACTCAGTTGGATTCTCACTGCAACAATGACAAGAATTTTGTCTGACATTCTTCACTTATGATTGCATTGTCCCTGGTTTGCATCCTGCAGAAGCAGGATAAATACCAGTAATTACAACTTTCTCTTTCACGATCCAAGTCTTTCTATTGCTTTAGTTGAAGTAATGTACCTACTGGTTATAACTGTGTTTTGTTTTGTTTTGTTTTCTTTTAATAGTACTGGGAATTGAATCTAGGGTCCCATGCACACATGCTAGGCAAGTACTCTACATTGAGCTATATCCCCTCCTCACTCCCTTCTACTTTTATTTTGAGACAAGGTCTTTCTTACTAACCTAACAAGGCTGGTTTTGAAATCATTATGCTTTCACCTCTACCTTTTAAAAGATTTATTATTATTATTATTACAATTTATTCACTTTATATCCCAGCTGTAGCACCCCACCCCTATTTCCTCATGGTCCCACCCTCCCTCTGTCTTCCCTCATCCACTGATAGGGAAGGTTCTTTCCTGCTACTATCTGACCCTAGCCTATCAGGTCTCATCAGGACTGCCTGGATCCTCTGTAGCCTAGTTAGACCACCTCACCAGGGGGAAGTGACCAAAGAGCTGGCCGATAAGTCCATGTCTGAGACAGTCCCTACTAGAAGCTAAACAGAGAAATTATGCTTCTGCCTTTTGTGTAGATAGAATTAATGATAAGATGAGCCACAAGTCCCGGCTCTTTTGTAGATCTTGAAGGAATAACTTGTTTTGTATTTTTAAGGACCAATAAAATGGTCCTATCTGGTACCTTTTCAAACCATATGAAACTATAGGAAATAGCTCATATACCATTAATCTGTTAATAGCAATTGATTCCATACTGGGAGATGTTGGTATATAATAGTTGGTTGAGAGCATTAAGCATGGACACTACATGTTGAGTTGTTGGTTTTTTTTTTTTTGGTTTTTTGTTTGTTTGTTTGTTTTTTAGGGCACCAGTGCCAAGGACACTAAGGTTTCATGGACTATTAAAGCAGATCTTAGAATCAATGTTCTCCAATTCCAATCCTAGTAGCACAAGTTCTGCAGCATTTGAACACGGTTCTGCTTGATTTTCACACACACACACAAACACAAACACACACACACACAACTTAAAGGTGTCAGGTCTCTCCTTTCACCATGTGGGTCTCTGAGACTAAACTTAGGTCATCAGGTTTGGTAGTGAGCAGCTTTACCCACTCAGTCCTAAACAAGGTTGTAGACTTCCATGCACTTTGATTGACTGTATCTAAATAAGCAATACCATTTAAAAGAATTAGTGTGGGATCCATAAGTAATATTCACGAAACACTTAGCATAGGCCTTGCTGACCAATGAAAGGACATACGTCAGAATTTAGACTGGCTAGAATCTATCCTTAAATGAATATAGAGTCAATAGCCAGTCACTTTAAGGTGGGGTTAAGTTCTGACTTCAGAGTTAGGCAAATTAGATTGGATAAGCAGGTAAAAAACACTTAGGAAATTGCCTGCAATGAATGTTACTTGATTAATCCATGCCTTTTGATAAGCTATAAAGCCTATGTGGGGCTCCTGGAGAAAATGAAAGCACTTGGGGGCCAGCGGCAACAGATGATATTTTAGTCTTTCTCCAACCACGTCTTCATTTCTTCTAAATCAATGTTATGCACTCCTGAGAACAAAAACACAGTTACTCAAGGCCTGTCAAGACAAACACCCTAGTGTTCATCAGACCTAATTAATTTTTGCATTATTATTTTTTAAATATTTTATGTATTTTCAATACAAATTGATACAATAAAAACTAAGCAAGCATACAGCATTTTGCATTATTATTTTATCAGGTCTCACATTTTGGCATTAAATAATGAGATAAATCAACTAGAAATCAGCATGAAAACACCGAAAAAGACAAATATTCTCTTCACTTCGTCATATTGTTCTGTTCTAATACTTCCCATTAGAAATGCTTGGAAAGAGCAGAAAAGTACCTCTTAAAATGATCTTTATATAATATATATGTATTTAAATTTTGATGCTTCTCATATTAGATTAAAGGGGGATAAGAGAATCTAGCAAAGGAAAATACAAGGCTGCCTTCAGCAGTGATGCGGAGATAAACAATAATAACAGCAACAATACACCACCTTACACCGAGAGAAATAAAATTGATAAAGAATCAGCAAATAAAAGTCCCTCAGGAAACCTTCTCATAAAGCACATGTAACAGGAATTTGGGAGCAGTTAGAGAACAGCTTTTACTTAACCCCATGCTGACTCTTTCCACAAATTTTCACGAATGTGAAAGAACAAAGTGCAATTTTTTTTCAGTGCCAGAGGAAAGAATACAAATATACTAGCTACCAATTATAAGGTCTAATTATAAAATTTAAGATAGCCTACTGGTTTTTTTTCTTTTTGCAAAATAGCCTCTGATATAAGCAAAACCCAGTAGCACAAAGCCAAATATGTTTAAAGAATTTTTTTAAAAAAATAATCAGTCTCATCAACCTTTTTTCAAGAATTCATAGCAACAGAAAGTATTGTTTTTAAATACATGAGCACGGGCACCATTGTTTCTCTGTGTCAGTCCTTTAGCATTGGCTTTCTACAGTGGGAGAAAATGTGAGACTTGTTAGGGCTTCAGCAGCCAAAAGCTACATCTTGTGAGCAACCAAATAACAGCGAGGTCTCCTCAAGTTTGTAGTTTCAAAGGGAAAATCAGCTATTTATATGCAAAGTGTGGTCCCAAGTCACTGCCTACTTTGCTACTTTGGCTCAATTACTTTATATTTACTCCTTGGTTTTGAAAAGTTGAAGGATTCCCCTCCCTTCCCATACTGCTTTCAAGAGAGAAGCAGCCTGCACAGGCTGGAGGAGGAGGCTATGCAGGGCTGAGCCACAGAGGGCTGAAGTCTAAGGCAGATGCAATTGGAGATCAGAAGACAAAGCAGTACCCTCAGCATCTGAGTGTCCCAAAGGGGAAAGAACACAAAGGCAGAGCAAAGGTGCTGTTGGAGCTGAAGAGGATGAGGCAGATGGGCCTGTCCATGCTCAGGCATGAAAACTCACACTGAGTGGGTCCTTGAGCTCCTCCTCCTTTCCCTTCCTATAACCTAGCAGCTCATTTCCAAATTGCCAACAGCCCTTAAGTACAGGACTTCTCCGGGCTCTACAAAAGAACCTCTGCTGAGGGAAGAAATTAAAATAAGGCCATTCTCTCTACAGATGGAAAACAAAAACAAGATAGAATATCCAGACATAGGACCTCGAAGGCAGAGAAATGAGGAGCTCCTTTTTACTCCTTTTTACTCAGCATCTTTATGAACCGTATCTGACACTTAAGCATGGTTTTTTGCTTAACAAACTGACATATTTGAAGCATGCTAATATGTGCCAGGCATGGTTTTAGAAGCTCTTCATGGACCATCCCATTTAATAGTTGCCACACTCACACAAGGATGACCCTACTAGTATTACATTTTACAGGTGGAGAACGTAAGACTCAGGAAATCCAGGCAGCTTGTTGAATGTCACACATTTCTTAGTCACAAAAGTCAGATTTGGGGCAGGGAATAGAGTTCATATGGCTCAGTGGTAAAGCACTTGCCTGTCATATCTAAGGCCCTCAGTTCAATTGCTAGCAAGGAAGAAGAGGTGCCCCGGGGGCAGGGATGGGGGACAACAGGAAGACTTCAGATTTATACAAGAGATAACCTGACTTCATAGGTCCTGTCCCTATCCATGATGCTTTATTGCAAATTAATGTTTCGTTGAAAGGCCTGAATGAAACTGATAAATGATCTGCTATGCTTGCAGACAGGAGCCTAGCCTAACTGTCTTCTGAGAGGCCTCATCCAGCAGCAGATGGAAACAGATATAGAGACCCACAGCCAACAATAGGTGGAGCGTAGGGAGTCTTGTGGAAGAGTGGGAGGAAGGATTGAGGGAGCCAGAGGGGTCAAGGACACCACAAGAAGACCTATTGAGTAAACTAACCTGGGTCCATGGGGCTTCACAGAGACTGAACCGCCAACGAAAGAACACGCATGGGCTGGACCTAGACCCTTACACATATGTAGCAGATGGGCATCTTGGTCAACATGTGGGTCCTCTAACAATGGGAGTAGGGGCTGCCTCTGACTCTGTTGCCTGCCTTTGGATCCATTTTTCCTAGTTGGGCTGCTTGTCTGTCCTCAGGGGGAGAAGATACACTAGTCCTGCTACAACTTGACTTACTAGGGTGAGATATCCTCTGCCCCTCAGCGAAGGGGAGAGAGGGGGCTGAGATCAGGCTGGGAGGTGGTCACATAAATAAATTAATGAAAAATGATAACTGAAAAACAAAAGCCCGAATGGAAGTGTAAACATCACTGCTCAGATTCATACCTCACCATGACCTTTTTGCTATTCTGGGTTTTCACCCTTTTCGGAAACTGAATGGAATTTCAGTGTCAGGTCTTTAAACATGATGTGAATCTTTTCTAAACATATTTATCAGCACACATTTACTAAACCTTCACAAAGCTATGGTAACTTAAACAGAGACAATTCCAAAGAAGGGATTTGAGTAAACTGTTCACTGCGAGCAGTAGTAGACTTTTCCTGCCTTACATTATTGGAAAATGAATTTTATTCCTTTCAGCCATATAGCTGTTCAAATAAGGAAACTGTACAAAAATCTCCCTGGACACCAGAGAAAAACAACTATGAAGTATAGAAGAGGTAGCTAGAATAAAAGAATTAAACCTCAAATATGTCATTTAATTTTATGGAAATTACACAGTCATAAACCTCTTTGAGTTGACTTACCCATTACCTACATAATAAAAAAAGACAGCTACCTCAATAGCAATATTATGGAAACTAAAAGGATAATGCATTTGAAATAACTTAGTATTATACCAGGTTTCTAATAAGACTTTTTGTATGTTAGCTGTAATTTCATGACTTCTAATCTGATATTACAATATCTGATTACCTGTTATCTGCCTGTTGCAATTATGAAATTTTTTACTTATGAACCTAAAATTTAGCTGGACATCAATCTGAGTAAGGATATTAATCAAACATACAGATTCTCTAGGATATACTCCTAGAGTCTCAAAGGCAGAAAGCCGATTAGACAGAAGATTCGTAACTTTTTAAGTGTGGCTCAGGAAAGCACTTTGAACAATGTGAGTTCGCTGTCTTTGTCTTTCTTACTAGCTGTCAACCATCAAAAAGGTAAAACAATTGATGTTTTGATTATGTGAACATAGAAATTTATCTTTAGGCCTACTTGCACCTGTTTGATAATCTTACAAAATCATTGTTCTGGGAGATGTGCCCAGTAAAACATATAATTAAGTTATCATCATCTAAATGATTGAAATATTTTCATTTAATACTAAGAAACGCCACAGAAGGTTTCTAATACATCCCCACATTCATATAACTGTCCTCATTCACTCTTGTATTCATTTTCTCCAAGATAAAACATAACATCTTGGAGAGAAGTTTCTTAAGACACAGGATGTTCTAAAAGGAGGTGGAATGTTCTGTCCTGCCAGCAAGCTGCTCAGAAACTTTAAAATAAATAATCCATTACCTGCAGAAAGTTCCTGAAACTGACCAGATTTATTAGAACCTCCTCCCATATATATGCTATAATGATAAAGACTTCTGAGAGAAACTCTCAGACAAGTAGGACTGCATAGGGGAAGCTCAAAATAGCTGTTTGGAAGAGGTAGAGACCTGTTAAGCTGTATGGAGGAGAAGATCTCAAAACTGATGGGTTGCAGGCAAGTCATGCAAATTCCAGGTTTCCAGCTTCATTCGTTATCTCCATGATGGAGTGAACTTTGGTGATGTAACTGTCTTTGAGTCATCTCTGGTCCTGTAAGTACTCCCAATAAAACTAGTTGGCTCACCAAGTTGGATGTTGGTGGTATCCATACTGTGGTCTGTGTACTCATCCTATCTTGGGTGAGTAGACATTTGCTCATGTCTCCCAAGAAACATGTCACATAACAATTCCATCCCAGAAGTCAACATTTCCATCCAGCTCTCTTCTATCTGGACTCTGACTAGATGGCTTTGCTCACAGTGAGCTTACCTGTTTGTGCGGCTCAATCATAATATGGCAAGTTTTTACCCTACACTTTGTCCTTTGATGGCTATTATCCTCCTAATGCTCTTCCAAAAGCAGACACTTGATCTTCAGTTTCACTAAAAACCTGACAATAGCTAGCCATGTATACATACACAACAGATCTTCATTAAAAATAAAGCTGTGAATTCCAAATTTTATGAGTATTTTCCAATATTGCCATGTTGTTCATGAAAACTATGATGGATTAAGTGGTGGTTCACATAGCTGTCATCTATTTTGCCAACACTTTGACTCTGTCCATTGTCATCTGACGCCTTCTTAGCTTTATGAGACTTTAATCTTTTATATGATTTGGGCCTGGACCTTCTAAGTGATGGAAGAAATAAGATAAAACCATTGAGGGTTTATCTTGATTTCTATGGATTTGCTCCTAGTAGGTCCAGTATTGTAGTACCTTAAGCAAGCAGAAAATATATCTATTTTAAACAATGGAAAATAAACACCAAGAAAATATTTAATGTTACCAAGGGTTCAAAGTAAAAATAAGAGTAGGCTAGTGTGGATTATTTCACCCACTCATAATTAGTGGAACACAAATTAGTTGTACAACTTGAGAATAAGTGTAGCCTAAGGACACAGGGGAACAAAGCCAAATCATTTCATGGCTTCATGTACTCACATTCTTCATCTACTAGACTCGCTTACTACACTGTGACATTATGTGTAGAAAATTTTCTTTACTTCTATTTAAAAATGATCAGCTAGTTGCCTAAAAGCCTAAACAAGTTTATTATAAAATTGTTTTGTCATATAAGTCCCTTATATGCCAAGACAATACAGACAGACATCTATGAAAAGTGTCTATTTTATAAAATCCTAAGTTGGCTTTTGTTTAACCTCTCAGTCGTTCAAAAGAGTAAACTTGCCAAGAAGAGTTTAAAATATAATAATATGGAGCTATCCTATGTCACATAGGAAAGTCTGAAAACAGAAAAATAAGTTTTCTGGAGACATCAATCAAGTTGAGCTTTTTTTGACTGAACACTGAGACAATGATCAGAATAATAAGAAGCAATGCTAAAAACAATAGTGCATTTCTGTCTTTCTCAGCATCAGCACTTCCAAATGATAGCTATAATTCAGTAAAAGATCATAGAAGTTGGCTTTTATGCTGAATATCACTTCCTTCCAGCCTTTTATCTACCAAATTCCTCCTCAATGAATATCTAGCTGAGGGGAGTAAATTGTATGTGAATATTCCTATCAATAGTAAGCTAAAATATATTGGCATGATATCAAAGAGATAGAGTAGATAAATATATTACTTGGCACAAGATTGCTCATGGTGAGCTGTTTTATAGGTTTTTAGAAAAGAATAGAAGAATCATTACAAATAAATGTACTGTACTTAAGACTATTGTCCCATGTGAGAAAAACCCAATCTTGTGAAAGAAAAACAAATAAGAATTTCAGGGAAGTATCTGAGCCATACTCCTAAGTTTTAAAATCAGAATGTAATTCCCTTCTTATGAGAGCAGGATTTCGTGTCAGTGAAGAGTTTAGTACTGGCTAAAAGAATGAAAGCTGAATGCCAAAGAATGAGTTGTAGACTCTTGATTGGGAGAGACATGGAAGTGTTTGCTGATGAATAAATTTAAATTCATTATTGCGATCTGAAATAGCACAGTACTTGTTAAAATTCACCTACAGTTTTCAATTTGAGGGGAGTGGACTTTGAGTTCTATAAAAGGAAAGTACTAATTTGTGAATTATTGAGATAACTTCTTTTTATACTACATGTCCCCAAAATTCTCATTAGAAATCTAACTCTTATTTTGTTGTTAATGTTTCTAGAAAGGAAGACCAGAGAGAGAGAGACATTTCTTCCTCAATTAAGAAGGCTTTTAAGTCTTTTTTTTGCCTGGGTTTAAGTGATGCCTCATTTGGCTAAATCAATCATGTTATTCTACTATTGTATTAAAATGTATTTTAATGACAAATGTTTGAAATCAGAAGTGACATTTTTTCCTAAGATGCATTACTAATAAAGTAACACGCGTTTGCATCCTGTGTGAAACAGCTGGACCATGACGAGATCACATTAGCACTAATTAAAATGATATTTTTTGTGCGGATTTTGCTAACCCAGCTTCATTGGACTCAAAAGGATTTTTGAAATCCATAATAAAGGCTGTTATGTAATCTTACCATGATTCTCTTGAATCAGGCTACTGTCTAATTTCTCTGTAATGATATTTTCTTAAAATTCTCACTCAATAAAATCAATATTAAGTTTTGTACTCTTATAGTTCTTTTTCAATATATGATCCTCATTTAATTTTAAAAAATTAAAGCTTTAATTTATTTTGCTTGATGAACAAGAAAAATATAATATTAAAGGCAACATTTTGCAATGTTTCTCTTTTTCCTCACTTTACTGGGTCCCTGTTGTTCCCAACGTATAATTTGCAAAACATATTGCTTCAATACTTACAATGAGAGAGGCGGCCCAGCTGTGGGAGGGAGAGGACAACAGCCTCCAATATTACCATAATAATCTGCCGAGAGTCCCACGAGCCCCTGGTATATACAATTCTCTGTACTGCAGGCCCCAGCTGGAGAACATTCTCTTGACATGTATGCCAACCTTTGCCTGCAGGCAAAAAAAAGGCAGAGAAGTAATCATGAAAATAAAAAATCTTGTCAACAGCATTAGGATGCAGTTCCCATGTTTTTGCTCACGTAGGCAGGCATTGTGCTAACAAAATGATATGAGACTTTAAAGACTGCAGCTGGTATGTACTTGGAGCTGAAAAATTCTTCTATGTAAATTCTAAAATTTGGGGAAAGGGAGGAGGGCCTGTGGGTAGTGATAGTTCAGTTATTACTGTCAACACATATGACAACTTTATTTACCAACTCTCACTTGGAAGATTGCTCATTGTGGAAACTGAGCTGCAAGGAGTAGCATTGTAGCACTGAGTAATCAAGGATAAAACTTTCTGATGAATATTATTTGCATTCCTTGGCAAATGGACATAAGAGGAAAATAAGCAATTATTGATTGACAGATGTTAAAAATAACTACACACAGACACACACGCACACACGCACGCACGCGAATGGCGAATGTTTGCCCCGTCATTGAAAATTTAATCTTAAAATTGAAAATACTTTTTGAGTAAAATGTGTGTGCCCTGAAACTAAGCACTCAGGTTAGGTTGTACTTTACTTCAAAAGCCATGAAAAATCAATAGGCTTAGACAATTCACATTGAAACAAAAAGATCTGATTTATGTGCCACAGAATTAAAAGTTTCCAAACTTTATTATTTTGTTGAAACAAACAGCAGTGCATTAAAAACAAATTATTTGAATGTATATTTGAAGTTTCACACAGTTTAAGAGCTTTAATCTGAATGGTACCTCTAAGCAGCAAAGGACATGGCATTATTTGCCTAGGACATCAACTCTCTTCATTAAATTTATTAGATACTGGACAGACTGGAAGAGGGCAGTATAGAGATCTTTTATTCTTAAACATTACCAAGAAATGTTCGATTTTATTGAGTCATAAATTGTGTAGATAAATTTCTTCTGTGCCAATTAGAAAACAGATTTAAGCAATTTAAAGTTCATAGTGTGATGAGTCATTGGTAGTTATTGACTACTTATGGAGACAAAACATATAAATATTATTTGTAGTCACATATTTATAGGACTATTAGGTGATCAATATCTGCCACAAAATATAAAGTACATGAGGGCAGGATTATTCAATTTTATTTTGCTTATGAATTCAGGAAATTTAATTAAGTTCCCTATATGTAATGCATGCTGTAGATTAAGCACCCATTCAAAAGAATGAGTTTATTTGTACACTCATTCATTCATTATTCACCAAATATTTACTAAGTTCCTGAGAAAAGGGAATTACTAAAACTTAGCCTCATGGCACAGAAGAAAATAAATAATAGGCAAGAAAAATAAGTACAGATAAAAAAATCAGTACAACTTATATTGCTTTGGATGATAATTAATAGTTAAATTTGGTAGAGAAAGGGGACAGAGAGTGTGTATGAAGAGGAAGATTCAATTCTGGAAAGAGTAGAAACCTTGCTGCAATTGACCTAGGAAATGAAGTGTGTTCTCTACTCAGTAAAATTGAACAGGATCCCAGAAAGCATCCAAAAAAAGATTCAAAGACACAAGATTCCTACCCTGCCCCCATTTATGTAAATAACCATACCTCCATGTAATTGTAAGACCATCTTAGACAGCCACCACTTTTAGATATAATTTTTGACATTTAGAACAGTACCGTGTACACTGTAGATGCTCTACCTATTGTAATGAATTGACTCGGATTCACAGCAGAAAAAAGTTACAAGTCGGGAAACTGCTGAAAATAGTAGCTGAGATTGAAAAAGAATCACCTGGCCCATTCTGCATGACCCAGGAGAAGCATGGTCAGGTTCAGCACATGCCATCAAACAGTACTGAGCTATATACACAGCTCCCCTTTCTAGAGATGGCCACCTTGGATCTCAACAGAAAACAAAACATGTTTATAAAAGGGACTATGCTTATCTTTACAAGCAGAGAATTAGCCAAGTCTTTCCCTTGCCTAGTAAGGAGATTCACAAGGTTCTAAGGTTAGCTTAGAAAGAAAGCATATGTATTAAAGTCTTAAAGAATAAATCTTATTTATAAGAGTATGAATATATGATTTCCATGGAAACAGCTTGAAGGAAGTTTGTGTCCTTCTGTATTAGCGTCTTCATCTGGTGGACCTGGACAGCCTGAGAGGTAAATGATGTGTGGCATTAGGTAAATGCTGATGGGAGAAGTCATGTACTGTGGTGTTATACCGTGTAAGCTAAAGGAGCATAGCCCTGTACATATAACCAGAAAATGGATCAGTGGACATGGATCAGAGCTCTACAGAAAATAAAGACCTCTAGAAGTCAGAAACAAGAGGCAGCTACGTGAAGATGAGGAACACAAATCTTAACCAAGGTTGTAAAAGAGCACACAGAGAGCAACACAAGGGGATGGGAGTGCAACAAACAATCCGACACGGCTGCAGCAATCATAAACACATAGCGCTGGGACCTTCTGCATAGGACCTGTATACAAAACAGAACAGGTGAAAGGAGAAGAGAATAAACAGTTGTGGGAGGAACAGGATTATACCACACACAAGTAAGAAACTGAAAAAGAAAATGCAAGAAACACAACCCAACGGAAGGAAGCTGTCTTTCCGCTGGGCCGCAGGTCCTATCACTTAAAACTGGATGCATACGTGCTTCATTCGTAACTGACTGCATTTGTCCTCAGGGTCTCCTGTTTGCTGACGGCCATGACATTCTTGGAGGTCTCCACCACTGAATTCCTGGATCTTGGAAACCATCTGGCAAATGTAAGCATTTGTTGCTGGGAACAAAGTCACTAATTACATTGGGCATTCACTTGAATCTGTATTAGATTATGATGTTCACATTTTAAAGACTAATATATACATCAGGCATGGTAGAGGTGCATGACTTTAACCTGGACACTCAGAAGAAAGAAGCAAGCACATCTCCATGAGCTGGGGGCCAGCCTGGTCTACACAGCAAGTTCCAGGCCAGCCAGAGATGCAATACACAACATGGTACTGTCTCAAAAATTACACATATTTATGGTATACAGCTTAATATTTTTAGATAAACATTATATATATAATGAGCACTCTAATTATAGAGCTAACTAGCTGTCATGTCACACAGACCCTCTGTGTGTGTGTGTGAGTTTGTGTGTAGTCACAATCACAATGTTAGACATTAGATCTCCAGAACTGATAGATCCTATGTCACTTAAATTAGTGGACTTTACAATATCTATTTCTTCTCCCGTCAGCCTTTGGTGAGCATCATTCTGCTCTCTAGTTCTATAAGTCTATTTTAGACGCTACATATAAGTGAGATCATGAAGTATTTGCCTCTCTGTGTCTAACTTATTAAAAAATGTAATGTTCTCTAGATTATTCATTCATCTTCTCTTTAAGTCAAATAATTTTCAATTACATGTATGTTGTATGTGTATATACATATCACATTTGTATATATAGAGAGATCAAGTGTTAATATACACATATTAACATTTCTGTGTTATATTACAATAAATATGTATTTATGACTACATAGTACTTTTCTTATCTTAATTTATGAATTGATAGACAAGCCGTCTTAATCTAGTGGTGCAGTAAACATAAGCAGAACGCTCACATTTTGTTTGTTTTGAGACAAGTTCTCAGTCTCTCAGACCCACCGTGGTACCTGTTGTGTGGTTCAGGTTACCATTGAACCCGTAGGAATGGCTATGCCGTGGTGCTCTGAGCGCTGGGTTTACAGGCATGGCCTACCATGCCTTGCACAGTTTTTACTTCTGTATGGTTGTGTAATGTGCCAAGGGTGCAATATGTGTGTGTGTTTGTGTGCATATGCGGAGCCAAGAAATCAACATCCAGTGCCTTTCTCTTTCATTCTCTACCTTTTTGTTTTGTTTCATTAATTTATTTTATGTGTATGGGAATTTGAATTATTTATCCTCATGTACATATGTGCATCATGTTGGATCCCCTGGAGTAAGGTTATGGATGGAACTGAGTTACGGATATAAGCCACCACGTGTGTGCTGGGAATCGATTGTGGGTCCTCTGCAAGAGCAACAGTTAAGCTTTATTGCTGGCCCATATTTTATACAAGTCCTCCATCTTTTTTTTTTGAAACAGTCTTTTGCTGGAGCTAGATCCCACAATTTGGCTAACACGGCAGACTCCCAAGCCCCAGGTGTCTCTAGTTACTGCCTTCCTGGAGCTGAGATTATACTCATACATGTTGTCACACCCAGTTCTGTACGTGGGCATGGAGATCTGGATCCAGATTCATGATTGCTCAGCATGCACTTTGACCTGAGCCACCTCTCCATCCTAACTTGTCAAATATGGACATGATAAACTCTATGTGATAATCAGGAGCTGAAATTTTACTGTATGTAGAAGTTTCGTTTTCCTTTCATTTTCTCTAAACAATGAATGCTTGGGTTGTTTTTGTTAGTTACGCCTTTTAAGTGGGGTGGGAGCTAAAGTTAATTATCACTTTTCCTGTGACCACTTTCCTGACAAAGTTTTAGCCCTAATTCACTAGGACTTTTTATGTTTATTTTCATTTGCTTAAAAAAAATTTGAGCCCCTTCTCCCAATATTTCTATATATAATATCTCAGTATGTAATACTGAGTTGGTAACACAAGAACAATCACTTACCTAAAGAAATCAGTGGAGTGACATTTTATTTGAAAGTTTAACGTTTGAATGTCTTTTTGGGTATCTCAGTTCCGTATGGTTATCAGCTCATGACTTCAGCCCAACAACGATGAAGGACAGATAAAGACCAAAACAAGAGAAGGAAAGAGGAAGAAAAGGAGGAGGGATGATAAAGATTCATTTTCTATTATATAATTTTAGAGATTTTTTTACCTACAATTTTGTTGTGTTCTTTTGAAATGTATGTAGATGGGAAAATGGCTTATATTTAGTTTCATTTCGATATATATTTTATTTAAATAAGTCACATACCTTTCATCACCCATAAAATGGTCAAAAAATATGTGTTGGAGTGATTTAAATGGACCTATATCATAATGATGGGTCCATATTATAATGGATTGGAGAAGAAATTGACCTGAAATAGGTGAAGGCACTGTAAGTGGGCAGTTTGCTTCTGAGCAAGAATAAAATACTATAACAATGTTTCTTTGTTTTCTACATTGTTTTCGTTTTCTATAAAAGACTAGAAATAAAGGCAGAATTGTTATAGGAACACTCACTAGAACACTAGTAAAATTGTACATTTATGAATTGTCTTCTAGATGAAGCATCATCTCTCAAAAGGAAAAAGAGTAGGCTTTCTTCCATGTTCATTGGATTCTCTTAAATGTTCATCTTTCGGAGTCTGCATGCAGTGTCTGCATATATTATCTAGATCACACTGCTAAAATAGAAGTAAACTGAATAAATGGACTGAAGTTGCTCTGGCAGGCAAAGTTGGTGCTGTCCCTCGTTTTCCCTGTGAGCAGCAGCCTCTCTGCAAGGTTCATAGCTTCACAGATTTGGAAGCTTGCAGAATCCCATGGGCAGGCAGCTGTATGGAGAACTTCCAAGCAGAAAAAGATACAGACTCTACAACCAGGAGGAGCCTAACAGGGGACATCCACGGCTGTGCTTCTGTGTGTCTGATCTCCTTCTTTACCCAAACTTCACAGTGTATCTTAACCTCATAAATTCTCCACAAAACACTTTCAAGGATTTACCTTTTATATTTCAATGATATCATGTGTTTATAACAATGTCTAGTTGAATAATGAGTGAAAAGTACCTGTAAATTACTGAAGCCAACTACTTAATTAACAGGCATTCATTCACCCTATAAAGAGATCGTGAGTGCCAAGGGTATAGCAATAAGCTGGGTGTGCAATTTTGAACATGACAGAGAAGGCTTGCAGTCTGGTTGAGATCAACAGTTAAACAAGCAATTTAAAACACAAACTATGGTGAGCAGAAGAATAAGCCCTCCCCATAAAAGTGTTGGAAAGAAAATAAACAATATTATCATGAGAGATGATACAAAACAAAAAACCCTCTTGATGGTTTCAAAATTTGTCTAAAAGAACAAGGAGATAAGAAACCCTTCATTCCAACCTCCATCAATTTCTCAGCTGTTGCCGGGCAGCGGCAAATTTCCTGAAAGTTACTTGAAAGTTCTGCATCTTTCACAGCAAACAGGTGATACAGCCAGAAGACGTAAATTAACTGAGAGAAACAGAGTTCAAAGGCTATATTTAAAGTTCTATGTGTAGGGCTGGTCTCATAGTGACCTCCCCATGAAAAACAAGCATTTCTGTTTCCCAGAAGTCGCAATGCACAGACCAAAACTAAGCCATACTACTCTAGGTCTTTTTTTTTTTAATCGGGGGAAAAAAGCCCTCAGAGAGAGATAGACTATAAAATAAATTATGATAGCAGAAAGCCAAGGTGGCAGTGTGAATAGGGAAATCAAGGTGCTGTAGTCTGTGGAAGGCTGACCATCTTTTGCGCATTCTAGATTACACAGATGCTTCCATTCTGTAGAGAAGAAACTCTCTCCAAGAAAGTGGGTGACTAGCAAATTTTGTCTTTTTTCAAAGCTTCAATTTTCCAGGCACCCAAATTTAGCCTTGATTACAATATTATGTCTCATATCATATCACTTTTACATCTTTAATTAAGTTTTAGAGTATCTCTAATGGTTCAAGTAACAAAAACAAAGCCCTCTTTTCATTCCTATGATGTAATGACCAACATGTACTACACAGCCTTAGCCAATGTACAAATTGAGAAAAGCATTAAAAGAAAAAAGAGTTTGCACTTAGAAAGATGTGGGTTGGAAGCCAGTTTACTATTTACTGCTGTGTGGACTTGCATATAATGTCTATTTCCTAAGCTACACAGTGCAGTGGAAAACAGCTACCAATGCGCTAATTTCGAGATTTACGTGAGATAATGTACTGTGCGTAGCAAGCATGATACACAGGCATGCATTTGGTGTGCACTGGCAACCATGTTCCTCCTGGTCCTCACAGAACTCACTCTCTATTTATTTCAATTCATCACATTTTCCTCTCTTGCTTGCTCTGTGATTACACTGGAGCCCTGGACTTTTGTAATGTAAGAACATGGAATGCCTTTTCTTCTTAAAGAGGATCTGATAACACCTTTCAACAAAATACCAAATATATGTCTAAGAGTTCCAGGTTCGTTATAAGTAAGAATTATACAGTATCAGCTGAAAGAATAAATTTACATTTGGGTTTAATTAAACTACAATAAAGTGAGAAAAATAGTGAAAATCTGGAAAACATACACACAGACTCACACACTGCTGGCTGTTCCAGGAATTAACCACTCATTCTCAACCCAGAGCTTGTTTTTTCCATCAGTAACTGGGCGAGCCCATGTTATAAATAGGTTTTAGCGGGTCCCTTGGATAAAGAACAAACTAAATGAGAGATGATCTGAATTTGGCAGCAAAAGGACATTGTGAGGCTCTGGTTAATCCCACAATTTCCTGACAAGACATGAAAGAGGAATTCAGACAGTATTATTGACATTTAACTAGGCAACATAGAATGTATTCTCACAAATGAGTTTTGACCTTATAAAAAGCAAGGTCAGGAATTATAAGCCAATGAGGCTTCCATTATGTTTAGCTCTCCAATCATGAAAACCATTTCAAAATCCAAATAAAAATCAATTTCAGGCTGGGCATGGTGCACATGCCTGTAAGTACAGGAGAAGCACAGTGCATGCTGAGCTATGAGAATCACGGGTTGGAGGCAACCCGGCTACATGGCAAGACCACATCTCACAAGACCAAAGAGAAGGAGAAGTATAAGGAGAAGAAAGTAAGAAGAGGCAGGGAGAGAAGGAAGAGGGGGAGGAAAAAAGGAAGGAGAAGGGAGGAAAAGGAAGAGGAGGACTAGAAGGAAAGAGAGGGAGGGAGGGGGAAGAACTATGGAAGTTTCCTTTCATCCCTTCAGAATCACATCATCAGATATCTCTTTGTTATTGGGGGAGAGGGGTGATACAGGGTTTCTCTGCATAGTTCTGCCTATGTCCTGGAAACCACTCTATGGACCAGGCTGGCCTTGAGCTCTGGACGTAAAGGCCTGTACCACTATGTTCAGCTTCCAGGTATTTTTTAAATTAAATTTTTATTTTTTATATTAAGTACAATTTATTCACTATCCCAGGTATTTTTTTTATTTAATTTTTCCAACTTTCAGAAACAAAAGCTGCCTTTAAACAAACAAGATTGGGCTCCATTGAAAATGGATAAAGTCATGTAATGAAAGCATGTCTTAAAAGACCCAGGGCTGGGAGGGCACAAGGCTTAAGGGGAAACTCCCTACATTTGTTTAGTAAATTGGACAGTGTCAAACTGCCTTCTAAACACTACATGCAGACCTAATAATAAGTGTTATTCTCATCCTTAGTTACAGATGGGTCTCTTTGCAGTGTATAACCGTGAATGCAGAGGCCCATGGTTGTTCAAGGGAATACAGTAAGTTGAATGTTCTGTCTACTTAGAAGATTTGTAAAACCCTGTTGTGGCTCAGAGAGTATCTCTGAAAGGGGAGTGGGAACAAGAGCCACGGGGCTGGAAATGTGGCTCAGCAGTTAAGAGAGCCTCTAGACCAGACCCCAACACCCACATTGGGCAGCCACAAAGACCGAACCTCCAGAGAGATCCAATGCCAATGGCCTCCTCCAGAGGCAAGTCTACTCAGGTGCACACATATCTCCTCTCTGTCTCTTTTTGTCTCAGTCTCTCTCATTCTCTCTCTCTCTCTCTCTCTCTCTCTCTCTCTCACACACACACACACAGACACACACACACACACACACACACAGGAGAAAGAGAGAGAACTGGTGATACAGTCTGGAAAATGCTATCTTCAGGGCACAACACAGCCTTTGCAAACACAATCTCAACCTTACAGCAGTTTCCCATACAGGTTCCTCGAAAGACTAAACCTGTCAACAGCCGATAATGGATCAAGACACATGGGACCCTGCCTCTCCCTGAACCACTAGTGACTGTTGAAGTCTACTGTGGATTCTGGGGAAGGCCAGTTATTGTCTCCAGTTACGTAACCACTGGTGAGTCTGCCAACCTCCAGCCATTAGTTTCTAAGTGTAGTTACACAGACAGCACTGGTTAAACTCCATGGATCAGAAAACAAAAAGACATACATGTGAGAAAGAGACCTGCAGGGAGGAGAGGGGGCAGAATGACAATGGTTGGAGGGAGAGAGGAGAGGAGGGGGTGAGAATAAACAGAATGAGATAGATAGATGGTAGATAGATAGATGGTAGATAGATAGATAGATAGATAGATAGATAGATAGATAGATAGATAGATAGATAGGTAGATAGATAGGTAGGTAGATGGGTGGGTAGGTAGATAGATGGACACACACACACACATACATACATAGACACATAGATATAGATGACATTGTCAAAGGGCAAATTTAATCAATAAGAATATTTTAAAGAAGAAAGAAAAATCAGGAAATTCTGTAAATCCCAGCCCTGGCAGTTGTCGCTCAAGAATGGACGCTTGGTGGCATAAGTTCTGGCACATGTATTTTAAAAAGAAATGAAGCTGCCATATGAGCTTTGCCCCTGAGACTATTTGCACATCTCACCTATACCCACAGATAAGGAGACATTCTGCCCTGTGATAAACGGCTCCCTCTCTGCACCGCTTCGGGCTTGCTCTTCATCAGCATCCTGGTTATGCTGTAGCTTCCACGGCTGTGGAGCCAACTCAGCTTTCTGAGGGAACAGCAGCCAGCTGAGGAGCAGAGGTAGCCATCTGCAAAAGCTTCCCTGTCTAGGGGAATGACTATTTATTGTCATTAAAGTGGGAATGAATCACAACATACATCAGCGGTGGTAGCAACGTGATTCATATAATATTTAATAAGTTTATGTAATTGGACCAACTTTCATTTGTACTTGTTGCAATAAAACCACAGACATTTCTCAAAACAAAGAAGGGCCTCCAGCTGGAGGGTGTAGACTGTTTATTTAACATTGGTGAACACACAGCCACGGGCATCTAGAAGCCAGAACAAAAATAAGCAGGAGCGGTAAAACACACAGCAGCCAGAAAAGAGGCTGAGTGGGCAACATCAGAAGGGGAATCTGGGAGAACGCATCTTGCATTCAGTTATTCAGTCCACAGACGTCTGTGAGGAGCTACTATTGCAAAGTAATTGAGCTGATCTTTTATTGCTTTTTAATTAATAGCATGCGTCATAAAGTTGTTTTATTTATTGGTTTTAAATGTGCCTTGAATGCAAAAAAAATGTTTCAGCATTTGATTTTACACTGTATTCTTCATCAGTACATTTTAGGCTCATTGGTGAGCTACAGGATGAAATGTAATGCTAAATCTTCAGTGTAAGGTATTCTGTCATTTAAAGTGGCTGTTCACCGAGAGACGGCTCAGTCAGCCATGCGCCAGCACCAGAACCCTAGCATGACGACCTAAGTTAGCATCACCAGCATTCACGTAAAAGTCTGATCATGGTGAGGCATGTCTGTAGCCCTACAACTTGGGGCAGAGCAGAGACAATGAGTGGGTCTGAAAGTTGGCTGGACCGATCAACGAGAGACCATGTCTCAAAAGTTAAGATGGATTATATTTTAATCTTTGTTTCTTTAGAGAATTTTTTTTTAAATAAAGGTGGGTAACAACAGAGGAAGACACCGTTGTTGACCCTGGCCTCCACATTCATACACATGTACAAACACAGATATGTACTCACAGATATGTATCATACCTATACTATATGCATAATAAGCAAAGAAAATTATTGGGTGCAAATCTATTTCTATCTCATCATTTAGTTTGGTTAAAGAATCTAAAGACTCCAGCACAAATCCTATGTACAAAAACAAAGTCTATCAGTGCTAGTCACTTTGATACAATGTGGAAAAAACATCAGAATTTTAAATTATCATGTAGTACCAAGATATAATCTAATGCAAAGTATTTGAGATACTTATGAATAAAAAAATGAAAGACTGTTGATAAATATAAGAGCTAAGAAAATGTTTTCTACTTGAAAACATCAATTCTTTGCAAATTACTTTATGACCGGACAAAATTCAAAGAGATTATCTATGAATTTTGTAAGAACCTAATAAAATGATTCTAAGGTTAATTGCAAAGACACATAAGTAAATGGAACTTTCAGAAAAATGTTGTGACAATTGTCTATCAATAATAAAATAGTATAGAAAAAAATCACCAAGACTGCTTTGTACCAATACACATATTTAAAAGTTAATCATTTTAATCCGACATAGTGGAAGGAAAGAGGACACTTATACTATATTTGTCTTCTTTATCCTTATACTTTTTAGGCATAAGTTAAGAGGACTAATAAAGTCGAGTAAAGGATAAATGGCTGAATGATACAGACAGATCATAAAATTATCCGTAAAATAAATCCTGTCTGGGTTAGTTCATACTATACATGGAAATATATTTCAAATATCATCAGAAATTAATATCAGAAATAAAACAACATTGGGCAGCTCGGTAATTAGGAGTACATAAAACACTTGGAGGACCTGAGTTCAGTTGCCAGCACCCACACTGGGCAGATAACAACCATCCGTAACTCCAATTCCAGGAATCTAATACCTTCTTTTGGCCTCTGCATACACGCACACACACATGCACATACACACACACACATTATATGTATATATACATACAAGTAGATAATAAATAAACAAATAAACAAGTAAATACAATTTGTAAACAAAGAAAAATCATCAAACTTTTAGCCAGCCATGGAGGCTCCCTTTCTATAATTCTAGCACTTGGGCAGCGGAAGGTTACCATTGGCCTAAATCCAGCCTTGCCTGCAGTCAGACCAATTTAAAAAATAAATAATAGTAATACCAAAAACTTAAAAGCTTTGCTCTGTGAATGACACCTTTATTTATAAAAGGGTGAAAACATCAGCAGCTAATGATGAGGATACCCTTGAAAAACAGAAAATCTTTAACAAAAAAATCTAATATCTAGACTACTTGAGGAACTCTCAAAACTCAACAGTAAAATTACAGGCAACCCAGATAAATACAGACATGAGATATAAACAAACATTTTAAGAAATATACCACATGGGTTGCAAACAAATGTAAAAAGTTCAATAGCAATAAACTTTTAGCTTAATCCATAGGGATTATAGCTACCGAAATGGATAGGCAAAGCTGACAACATCAAATGCTGATGGTGATGTGGAGGGTCTGGATCATTCACATGTCACTGATGGGAACGGAAAATGGTAAAGACAGTCAAGGAGAAGGCTGGGTAGCTTCATATAAAACCAAATAACTATGCAGTTACCACATAACATGGAAATTTCCCTCTTGAGTATTCATCCTTAATTAATAAAAACCTGTGCTCACACTAAACCTATGCATAATTGTTCAGAGAATTCTTACTTATTATGGACTACATTGGAATCAATCCAGATGTCTTATGACTAGTGAATAGCTAAACAGATTATAGAACATTCATGCCATAAAATAGTATTCAACAAGTAGAAGTATGATAATTGATGTATACAAAAACTTGGATAAATATTCTGAAAGTCATGGTAAGTGAAATAGACTATCCCAGTAAATTATTGAATCTAGTGATCCAACCTATGAACATTTATGTTTATGAACAAAACATAAATGTATCATTTCTTGGAGCTAGGGTGGGAGAATGTTGCTTATGTTTATGGTAGCTTCATTTATAATATCACAAATCTAAACAAACAAACAAAACAAAACAAAACAAAACAAAAATCTCAACTGTTCATTAACAGGAGAATACATGAACAAATTGAAGTATATACCTTAAGCTGCCTAGGTTTCTGTTTTGTTTTGTTTTTTGTCAACTTGACACAAGCTAGGATCATCTGGGAGGAGGGAGCCTGAAATTGGGAAAATACCCTCCCTGAGATTGGCCTGTAGGTACGCTGCGGGTCATTTTATAGGCTGATGATTGAGGTGGGAGGAAGCAGCCTGTGGTGCGAGGTGCCACCAATGGGTTGTATGAAAAGGCAAGAGGGTAAGCAGTGCTCTTCCGTGGCCTCTCCAGTTCCGGCTTCCAGCAGTTTTGTAGGCACAGAATTCTCTTCCTTGATATTTCAAGATTTGTGGAACCTAGAGATGAAAGCAGTTCAGGCACACTGCTCTAGTTCGCTTCCTATTGCTCTGATGAACACTATGATGAAAAAGCCGCTCAGGGAGGAAAGGGCTTACTTGGCTTACACTTCCAGATCACAGCCGGTCATTAAGGGAGGCCAAGACAGGAACAAAAGAAGCAGAAACTTAGAAGCAGGAACTTAAGCAGAGGCCATGGAAGAACGCTGCTTCCTGACTTGCTGCCCCCGGCTCTCTCATCTATTTTCCTGGACAACCCAGGACTACCTGCACTCTCTGTCAACCATTGATCGAGAAAATGCCCCATAGGCATGACCCACAGGCCAATCTTACAGAGGCACTTTCTGATTGAAGTTCCTCTTCCCAGACGACTCTAGCTTGTGTCAAGTTGACAAAGAAAAAAACAAACATAGTGTCATACATAGCCAGCATACATAGTGTCCCACCTGTCCTGACTATAGTACTGTTCCAGACCATGAAAGGAAGAATGCAGTATCAAAGATATAGAATTAGGAGCCAGAGAAGCACTAAGTACATACCTCTTTGACTCAAGTTGTTAAGTATTTGCCACCTTCTGTAATATTTATAATAGCTTGTGGAGTGTTACAAACCCCCCCCCCCCCCCGCTAAACTGCAGCCTGTTTCATCTAAGCTGCAGAAGAATTTTAAGAATGCCAACCCAGCCATAAGGAGACTGGGTCCTTTCCTTATTTTCCATCTATTGCTTTCTTTTTGACTTCTTTTTATCCTTTCTGAAGCAAATGGGCTCCACGTTTCACACTTCCTGTCTTATATTCAATATATTTTAGATAACATAAAATAAAATTTATCTGCATTATAAAGTTCTTTGTAGGGCAAAAAGGAATAGGACAACTAATGACATTGTAAACAGTGAGTCACACTGTAAAAAAGGACGCATCCCCAGTGTGGCAAAAAATGTTTGAAAAGTACCAGTACTAGTTAACAGCATCAACAAAAACTGCCAATGAAAATTATAGGGTAATATTATCCCTGTGTGAAGGGTAGATGCGAAATCTGTTTTAATTAAAGTTTCAGGAAATGAAACTTGCCAGGACATCTCTAAAGCAGTCATTTCTTACTACTTGGCTTACAAATCTGCTAAGTATTCCCATAGTGGGGCCGTGCCTTGGGGTAGTAACTCACTTTGATGATTCCATATTAACTGGTTCATGAATGAAATCTAGATTTTCCAGTTTCTGGATTAGTGGCGTGGCTCCAGATCAAAGAAATTTGCCTTGTCTTTAAGAAACATATATTTACATTTATGCATTCTATAAAACATTTCCTAGGTCATGTTTTGTTTTTGTTTTTGTTTTTGTTTTTTACTAACAGCAGCTTAGATACCACAGTTCATCTCACCATGTCTAGCTAGCATCCTTTCTAAACTCAGTCTTGTTGCTTGTTTTTCATTTCACTCAAAGTTGACTATTTCGTGTTGAATTTTTAGTACTATCTTGTGTTCTTAGGATCCATGCTATTAATTCAAAGGGATAAATCTGTGTCAAGGAAAATAATCAAAAGCTTGGCTTACGATATGTAAAATACAATAAAGGCATTCTAACACTATAATATCAGTACTGATTTATGGAGTGCTTGTTGTAGATAATCAGCCAAAGAGCTTAGAGACACCAAAATCATTCTACAGGAGGCAAACTGTCGGTTTCTTTAGAATCAACTCATTCTTGCCCAGCAGGAAACCATGCCCTAAATAGGGACAGAAAGCTTGCCTTAATAAACTCAGTATTTCATAAAAGCCAAGGATGGGGTTACTTAATTTAACAGGACACAGCTATCACATGATGACGAAGCAGCTTCTATGCTGGTGGTATTGTCATGTTATTAACAGAATCCCAGTCCACAGTAAACAGGGCCATCCTGAAACAGTAGTGACATCATCTTGAAACTGACAGCATTGGAGATCTTACCCAAAGAAACGTAAATATTCCCTAAAGGGTCTTATTTTTCTTGTCTGTAAATAGAGCCACTATTTTAAAAGAATCATCCAAATGTTATCTTGTGCAAACAATTTTAAGAAAGCCACATAATATCAAGAAAGTTTATATAAACACATCAAATGCTGATCAAGGTAATTCAGGAAGAGACAGACTATAGTAATCCACAGATATCAGTAGGATTAGATATAAGTTAGTATAATGCTACCCCATTTTCCCTTCAGAATGGACAATCTCTTTCTTATTAATGATTTTCTGCTTCAGTGGTCCACAGTTTGATGTTGTAATAGGGATGGGAAATGGTGGAAACATGGGGTCTGCCAAGAGCATCAGCTGCTTCTTCACAAATATCTGATTTCAGGGAATTGCTGTGCTCGAGCTTGGCTAGTCAGCATGAAGATCCATCTTGGTTACTTTTCTGTTGATGTAAGGATACCCTACGACAACTTATACAACAACTTATACAACAAAGAGATGGTAGGCAGATTGCTTACAGTTTCAGAGCATTAGAGTTGATGACCATAATGGAGAGAATGTGGCAGCAGGCAGACAGGCACAGTGGTGAGGCAGGAGCTGGGAGCTTACATCTTGAGACAACGGCCATGAGGCAGAGAGAGATAACTAGGAATGGCATGGGCTTTTGGAACTTCAAGGAGTGGTTAAGAGCACTTGCTGCCCTTTTCAGAGGAGCCAGAGTCAATTCAAAACACCCACATGGTAGCTTATAGACGTCTCTAATTCCAATTCCAGGGAATCCAATGCTGGTTTCTGAAATCACCAGGCATGCTGGTGGTGCACCAAAGCACATACAGGCAAAACAATCATAGAAATAAAATAATAAAGTTTACTTTTAAATAAAAAGGAAGAAAAGAAACTTCAAAGACCACCCTCCCCCATGACACACCTCCTCCAACAAGGTCACACCTCCTAATCCTTCACAAACAGTTCCACCAACCATTCAAATATATGAGTGTATGTCAGGCAAATGACAGTAGTAGAAGAGCAATAACATTGCCGTGAAGAGATGAGAAGTGGTAACACAAGAAATTAAAAAAAAATTGTATTGATTCTTTGTGAGGTTCACATCATGTACCCCTGCCCTGCTCATCTCCTCATTCCCTCATACCCACCCTTTGCCCTGGCAACCTTCCCCAAGTAAAAACACAAAGCAAACAATAACTCCAAAAATATAGCATCAAAAACCATCTCATTGTGGAAGTTGTAGTGTGTCACAGTGTGTTCCAAGATATATATCTCTCTGTCCACACGTCTTCGCTTGCAAATGTTCATTGCAATGAGTCATTCGTGTAGCTCAAAATCTCTGGCTTCTGTGACACCAACAATACTGTATGCTCTTCAGGATGTTCCCCTGATTTTCCAGTTGTTTCCCTGTGTCATGGAGATGCTACGGCTTTGGATCAGCAAGACTGGCCATTTCACGTGTCCCAACCATTTGCAGATGGCATAGATTTTGGGGAGGGCCAACCCGGAGCCCTGGGTCTGGGCCTGGGTGGTAGCTGAGCTGGTCAGCACACTCCCTGACTCATCCCACTGGGGGAAGCTCTCCCGCAAGGCCACCGCCACCGAGTGCCGCTTTTATTGCACAAACCTCAAAAGGCACTCTTCTGCATTAAGAATTACCTGTACCCAGGCAATTATATATAAAAAAATTCCAATTAAAAATAGCTTTGCTTATTTGTGATATTGTCTCCATTCTCTCTATCATTTTTCTACATCTGTTTCAAGCTGTAAGGCTACCACAAAAGCTGAATCTTTGCAAGTTCTTATTCTCCTGCTGTTTCTTCTTTACCGCGTAGGCCTCCCTTGTTGCAAAGGGCATGTGCTAATGAGCCAAGTCACTGTTAGCATACAAAAGGCAAACTGAAAAGGCTATTATCCCATTAAGGAAATGAATGTTTATCAGCAGAAAGTCTACAAATCTTGAGTAGGAGCCCTGGTTAGCACAGGCAATACCCTTCCCCCTCCTCGCCTGGTTGGTCCAGGTACCCCACTTTCAGTGCTGCTAGCATGAAGTACCACAAAATCCCATAGGTAAAAATTGTTATGCATTCAAATACACAGTTCTATTTTAATCCACACCTCTGACTGTAGGTCGGGGTTTGCCTGAAGGTAGGTCACTGAGAGTCAATGCAAATGAGGGAAGTTCTTCAGCAGTTAAAAACAAAATTAACTTAGGGGAACTTTGTGAGTGTAAGTCTTTTTCCAAACAGCACCAATGATGCCCTTTGGGATGTAGCCCTACCACCCAAGTGCTAAGCCAAAAGCTCCAGACTGATTACAAAACTGGATCTACCCTAGTAGACACTTTATGTCATCCCCCTCTTGGCTGCCACTGTCCCTGTAAGTGAGAATACCAAGGGTTACAGTAAAAAACACAGAATTTGTGCTACATATGGTAATTGCATTGCTAGTCATCTTTTTTGATGTGGGTCCTGTCTAGCTCAGAATGCTCCTTCTGTCTCAGCCTCCTGAGGGTATGAGCAGGTTCCACCTCTTCCAGCTCAGTTCTACTCCTCTATTCCAAATTATAAGGCTAGAAGCTAATATTAAAATGGCATTCCACCGTGACAGCCACTTCCATCTTAATCCTAACATACATGGATAGTTTTAAGTGTACAAAAAAAACCCACACATCAAGGATTTTAATAGGAAATTTATATAAGTACCAAAGTCAAAAGTGAGAACATATGCTGGTAACTGGGGAGATTTTTTTGCTAACTAAATGGTCAAAGAAGCCAGATTAAAAACAATGGAGAGTAGTGGCACACACCTTTAATCCCAGCACCCAGGGAGAAAGGAGGATCACTGTGGGTTCAAGGCCAGTCTGGTCTACAGAATGAGTCCAGGACAGCCAAGGCTACACAGAGAAATCCTGTCTTGAAAAACAAAATGGAAAAATAAAATGAAGTGAGCGCCACATCAATAACGAGAGCTTGCCCTGTGCCATGCGCTTGTTTAAACATTATGTATGTGAATATAATATATATTAATTAATATATAATATATAATATTATATATTATATTATATA
>CM053745.1:47820949-47841123 GCA_028658305.1 Pachyuromys duprasi | reverse complement strand
TTTCTAGGTCCACTGATAGGGGAGGACCTCCTCCCCTTCCATCTAACTCTAGCTTATCATGACCTGCGGACTCTTATCACAAAGTTCATACTATCTCCAACCCAGAGCTATTTCCTACATTGTTATATAACTATAACTATATATATATATATAACTATATATAAAACAATATATGTATAAACATATATAACATATTTATGTGTTATACATGTGTATATGTGTTATTGATTTATGTATAAATATATATATATATATATATATATCAGGCATAGGCAGCTTACTATTAGTCTGTGTATCTACAGATTACTATCATTTCAAAAGCCCACATTGAGAGTTAAGTAAAACACCCCATTCTCCAATGCACCATGTTTTTAATTTCAAACTTTGAGAGAATAGGGTTGGGTATTTAAATCTTGTAGATTTATTTGAAAAATAAATTCTAAAAAGTAGTTTATCACAGGGAAAAATACAAAGTGGCCACAAGAGGGTAGCTAACCTAGCACTAGCACTTAGTTTCAGCTCTAAATAGCAGTGAGAGAGTTGGGAGAAATGAATTCCATCATTCATATTGGTCAACAGCAAAGAATTAATGTAGGCAAAGCATCAAAATGTGGATCTGGCTCCTAGTTCCAATACTTCAGGAGCCTTATCATCACTGTGTGCTCTTGTGTCTGATTGATTGCCTTTCTGCTGCTATTTTAGCCGGTGTCCCCTTTTCGTCTTTAATGAGGATAGAGAACATTTGGCTCCCAATCATGTCCTCTCCTATGCCCTTATTCTATCAGCTCTCACCTTTTTTCTTCATTGGTTTTGCTAAATTTTATCTTATGAACAAATCATTTTTCTTGTTGCCTTTTTTTCTCAAATAGGAATGAATATCTCTTTCTCTTTATAATTTTCCCCAACTCTTTCCATTCCCTTCTTGAGACTTTTTTTTCTGTCCATCTGAAAATGGTATTTCCAGAAATAGCTGTAGCTCTCATTTCCCTCTCAAACCTCAGGTCTGATTTCACAACACAGACAGATAGGCTCCCACAGAGCTTGATACCGGACTCTAACCTATGTTATTGGGGATCAGGGTCTTTCCTCCATCACCTTTCAGTACTTCTGTACTGCCTAGAATCACACTTAAACCCACTCCCAGCAGAGACCATTCTTCCATGAGAGGTAAAACATAAGGGCACTGTAATAGATTTCATAAAACTGTATGTATTTCCATGGAAAAATTTTGCTTATATTCTAAAATATCTTCCATAGTTTTTCTGCTTCCAAATACCTTTTCTGTTGTTGGGAGAGTATGTTAATATTGCTTTTTCCTGTAAAGGACTTTCTGTCTTTGCAGAACTAGCATCCCTCACTCAGTCTCTTTTCTGTGCTACATTTATTTCTTCTTTTTTACTTGAAAAATATTTTAAATTAACTATTTTTTTTATTGCAGTTTGAGGCTTACAGCATAACTGAGTGGAGCGTACAGAGTTCTTTTATATGCCTCACCCTCACATATATATAGCCTGCCCGTAGGATCAAAAGCTGCCAGAAGATAGATACTGTATTTTTTTATAATCTATGCGCTATAGCGACAGTGAAGTCACCCATAACCCATAGTTCATGATAGAATTACTCTTTTTTCCTTTAAGTTCACTGATAGGGGAGGACTTCTTTTCCTTCCTTCTGATCCTAGTCTATCAGCTGTCATCAGGAGTGGCTGCATTGTCTTCCTCTGTGGCCTGGTAAGGCTGCTCCCCCATCAGGGAAGGTGATTAAAGAGCAGGCCAATCAGTTCATGTCAGAGGCAGTCCCTGTTCCCATTACTACAAAACCCACTTGGACACTGAACTGCCATGGGCTACATCTGTGCAGGGGTTCTAGGTTATCTCCATGCATGGTACTTGGTTGGAGTATCAGTCTCAGGGAAGACCCCTGTGCTCAGATTTTTTTGGTTCTGTTGCTCTCCTTGTGGAGCTCCTGTCCTCTCCAGTTCTTACTATTTTCCACTTCTTTCATAAGATTCCCTGCACCTGCACCCTGCCCAAAGGTTGACCATAAGTCTCAGCATCTGCTTTGAGATTGTGCAGGGCAGAACCTTTCAGAGGCCCTCTGTGGCAGGCTCCCAACTTGTTTCCTGTTTTCTCCTTCTTCTGATGCCCATCCTCTTTGCCTTTCTGGCTGGGGATTGAGCATTTTAGCCAGAGTCCTTCCTCTTGATTAGTCTCTTTAGGTGTACAGATTTTAGTAGGTTTATCCTATATTATGTCTATATGAGTGAGTATATACCGTGTGTGTGTTTCTGCTTCTGGGATAGCTCACTCAGGATGATCCCTTCCTGTTCCCACCTTTTTCCTGCAAATTTCATGTTTCCTTGTTTTTCATTGCTGAGTAATATATCTCTTTGCAAAATCTCAAAGCCCAGGTGTGAATTTTAAAAAGGACACAGGTTGGACTCTATCGTCAGGGCTGCCGCTTGGTTTTGGTGAATTAACCAGTCAAACTGCTAAAGCTTTGCAAGGTTTTGTTTATTCCTACAGCAGTGGTGGTGGACAGCACCTGTACTGTGAAGCTGTCAAACAGCGCAGAGCCTGACAAAGAGCAAATCAATAAACAGCCACAATTATGATTATATTTGGCCAAACATTTAAACTAAGTACTCATCTGCTAACCAGTCTCCTACTTCTGAATGAAATACAAATGGTCCAGTCAATGTCAAGATTTTCCCTTACATTTCAGCACTACTATTTGGAACTATGAAGGAAATCCTTATAAGGTATGGTCTTCTTCTTCTTCTTCTTCTTCTTCTTCTTCTTCATCATCATCTTCTTCTCTTATTCTCAGATGCTTTATCATCATGAGATCCTTGAAAATCAGGAAAGAGACCACCCCTTTCACAGTTAGCTCATTTCTACAGATAGGAAAGCAGTTTAGCTTTAGTGGTCAACTAGTTCAAAGATAAGATTCTAAACCACCTCTTTTAGCTAACTCTCACACTAAATCAATAAACCTCTTGTTTCTAATTGACTCAAGACCAGGTACTGAACAGATAGAGACCAGTTTACAGCCTGTGGCCACTCAAAGTATTCAAAGAAGGAATCCTACAGTGTTTGTCTGCCCTGCTTTGCCTAGCCTACACCACAAAACCACCATTAGAATACGGGCTCCTACCTTTCTCCCTTCTCCCTTCTCCTAACTGAATCAGAGGCTTGCCAAGGGGGCCTGTGTGTGTGTGTGTGTGTGTGTGTGTGTGTGTGTGTGTGTTTAGGCTAACCACATCCTTAAATTTGCATATAACAAAATATGATTAGTGTGCTTGTGCCTTCCCACTACACCAGATCACCTTGCTACTAGACATAAATATAGCATTTCTTCCTTCTGTTTAAAATATATCCTAAAATCCATAGTGAATGTTTGAAAATGTAATAGTGCCAATCATATTCTTTCTGTACCTGTACATACCCCTGATAAAGTTCAACGTACAAATTAGACCCAGTAAGAGATTAAAAACAACAGTGATAAAATGTCTAACGACATAATAAAAGTTGTGTGGATGTGATCTCTCTTGAGTGAAGATAAACATTAGTGTTTTCAGATTGAGGTTGACAACAGATTGAGGTAAATAAAACTACAGAAAGAAAAAAATATGTGAATGAAGGGGTCTCTTATATCCAGGATGATGGAAAATCAATTGGCTCCGCAGGACAACCTCTGGAATTGACCATCACTGCCATGAAGAGCTGGCACAGGTTCATACCTCACCCTATCTTCAGACTTCAGTATTGACTTTGAGAAGTTTTGAAAGTAGGAGTCCACGCCCTCCCCTCAAGGTATCCCCTCATGTTCTTGCTGTCAGCAGCAATGCTCTGTAATCTGTATACAACGAATTAAGAAGCAGCCCAGCCACTGTTTTGCATATATCCTGAGGGGGGCAGGACAGGAACTGATTTCCTGCTGATTTACTCTCCAGGGTCAGACAATGGTGAAGAACCTTCCCGTTCATACATTAGGTGGATTTCGCCACTGTTACCATCATTTTGTCTGCTCCCTAATTTTTAAATATATGTATTTATTTTATCTATGTGGGTGTTTTGCCTGCGTGGATATCGCTACACCACAGAGGGACAGAAGAGGCTGTCAGAGGGAGCTGAGGTTACAGACAGGCGTGAGCTTCCATGTGGGGCAGGGAATTAGGCTGAGCTCCCCGGAAGAGCAGCCAGTGCTCTTGAGTGCAAAGCCACCTCTCCAGCCAGTCCCCGCCCCATTGTGTTTAATCAGGTTAGTGTTCTTTGACAGTTTATACAGACACGAGGTGCATTCTGAGCCACCTCCTCTCCCATCCCTATCAACCTCCTCCTCCCTAGCTGTCCCTTTCCTGCATTCAGAATATTTGGTCTTATGATTTTTAGTATAATTTGCTGTGATGTTATTCAGAGTTATGGATTGTTATAACACATGAGACTGAATACAATATGCACATTTATTCCATACAATAAATAAAGCTCTGGTGCATACACACAGGGTTTTCTCTTTTTTTCTATCTCACTGACTCACCTAGAAAAACTCTTAGCCAAACAAAAGTTCCTTGTAATCAGCTAAGCAATCTCTGTGTGTTTCTATGTCTCTGTGTGTCTGTCTGTCTCTGTCTCTGTGTCTGTCTCTGCTTGTGTGTGTGTCTATCTCTCCTTTTCTCTGTCTCTGCTTCTGTCTCTCTGTCTGTCTGTCTCTCTCATCTTATCCCTCAGCTTCCTTCTCCGCTGCAAATGATAAAAAACAGTCTGGGATTTTAGTGGCCTGAATTCCCTTTCTTGATTCTTTCTGGACATTGACCAGAGTAACCTGCTGGGAGACCCCAATAAAAAGACACCATGACAAACACTTTGACTTTCCCTTCATTTATAATTGAGGTGGAGCTTGTCAATAAAGCTTTCCAAAGGCCATTCACCACAATGCTCTTAGACACATATTTACATCCCTTCTCTCCCTCTATCAAAAGCAAGACTGTAAATAAAAATGAATAGTTGTAGCGAGCAGTTGGAAGCAGGCCTTAGCCTCTCTATCCTGATAAGACTTTAAAGGTACACCATAACGAAATACACCAAGGACAATAAAAAGTTGTCTTACTTCTTCCTCCTGCTTTAGCTCTTTCAATGTCCTTTAAAGCAGTTCCTAAAATGGGGTCCTGAAGTGATTTTTTTTCACTGCTTCTCCTGCTGTGTCTATTCCATTATAGATTCTGTGACTCTTTCCTTTTCTTTCATTTTTACTTCCTTCCTTTTCTTTCTTTCTCTCTCTCTCTCTCTTTCTTTCTTTTTTTCTCTCTTTCTGGTTTGTGTTGTTGTCGTTTAGTAACAAATGACACAAGAAATTACTTGAATTGGATCCAGTTGTTTTTTTTTTCTCTTTGATTTCCAACATTTATTGTTCTGATTATTGTCTTCACATTTATGAAAATGACCCTTTGTGGATGCTTATAAAGAAACATAGTTGAGTAGCAATAATAATAAGCTTGTTGCTTTTCTTTCATCCTGCCACTCATAATTACCAAGTCTAAGCACAGTCAGAAAAGACTGAAAGTGGCTCTTTTCCTTATTTGTAATGTTTACTTCATTTTACTTCAAAGCATATGCAAATAAAGATTAATTTTATCTAGACTATGTAGATCATTTTTTAATTAACAGGAGTTTGCTCTGCTTAGAGACTATAGTGATTAAGGAGGACAGCAAAATAGCCAATCCATCATAGAATTTATAAGTTTCTCGCCTCAAAAAATTTCAACTTAAGATGTTTTTATTCATTTGAACAATTGAAACTTGCAGTAAAAGACAAGAAGGCAAGTGATGTGAACTGGAGCCCTGTCTGCATTAGCATCAGTCAGATGAGAAAACAACCTAAATTATTTTGAATTATATTCAAGGTGTTCATAGTATTAATCTGGAAATTAACCATGCAAAATGAATTCCACTGGTGAAATACTATGTTCTCTGCATTAGGAAAAAATAGAATAAGAAGAAATAAAATCACCGCAGATATAAGGCAATATATGATGAACCCTTCTTACAAATCCTTGCATGGTGGTTTCCCAGGAAACCAAAACTGCAGATGTACAAACTAAAATACAGATGTGGGTATTTCAAATAACTAAATCTAGTTTTCATTCTTAATGAGGCCATTCATTTTCAGACTTTTATGTGGAATACTGTGTTCCTCTAAATTGAGCTGGAAATCTGGATCTCCCAAGCATAAACACTGGTGCTGTTTGAAGATTAACGCTTATTTAATAAAATTAGATATTTAAATCTATATGATATGTGATCTCCATAGACTGGCAACTAGGAAACCACCAGGTAACCTTGTTCTCCACCATCTCTCCAGGGGTTCTGCTGAATCACCGCCTTATGAGCTGTGTGCCAGCTCTGGAACAAACACAAACACACATTTCCCCTCCAAACACATCACTTCTGCCAGGAAACTAACAGATGCACCCACAAATGTTGCAAGTCTGTCTATTAAACCTGGAACTCATTGACTTTCTATTGCATTTCTCTAGCACAAGTGCATTTGGAGCAAAGAAAGAAATTAAAATGAAGTCAGGTGTCATTCAAGAAAATTACTGTCCCACAGAGGATAGTTTTGAGTTGCAGCTTTGAGTTGCCATGCTGAGCCTTTCACAGCTGCCTACAGTTTTTGTCATTAATAATCAGTAAATAAGATCTGCAGGTGGGCCTGGAAGGCACCCCGAGCCAAGAAGATGGTAGTTAGGGCTTCTGTCTCTAAGATGGGTGGCCAGGCTCATTTGCACAACCCAGCTTATGTTTCCACACAAAAGTGCAACCCTACTTAGCATAGCTTCGGGGAAGCTGCTTCAATACAGGGAATGCTAATTACTGTAACCAACTGGCAACGATGCATCCAAAATTAAATGGCCTGTGACTGAGCAGATGAACAATTTTTATGGCCCAAAGATCAGGGAACAGGGATAGTTTGTTAAATTAACTGACAGCCTCTTTGGTCTAAGTAGGTGAGTAGAAGTCATTTGAAAGCTGTGTTTCCGTACAGCCACATACCAGAGACTCTCCTGCGGTAAGTGCAGTTCCCCCTGCAGTTTTATGAGGGAGCATGGTTACATTTAGTACATAAAATTCACAAAGTTCCGTGGTTCAGTTTATAAATGACCAGAAGAAACCATCTTAAATCCCTGTGGGAATATCTTCCTTATATAAAGATCTGCTCCTTTGAAATTCTCCTGAGTTGTATAGGAAGTTAAGAAGTTGTATAGGAAGTGAACCTACAGAAGAACTCTGCATGAACAAAAGCATTTGACTTCTAATTCCCAACATTGATCACACTTAGAAACCAAACTGTTTCACCCGCACATCAGAAGTCACTGTTATTACAAGTTCATTCTCAACATCAGCAATATATATATGTATATATATATATGTGTGTGTGAACATATATGAGAAACAATATAGAGACAGAAACATGACTTGTTAAATGCTCGAGTTGTCTGTAGCAAACACTTCGTCATATCCCAACTTAAGCTAAGATTTCTCAGCTTTAACATCTTGCTATCTTGGACTGTATAATCACATGTTCCTCCCAAAGGACTGAAATGAGACTGTGCCTCATATGATGTTTGTAGCATCTCTAACCTATGACAACCCTACCCTTATGACCTATACTCCCCACCAAAAGTGTCTCTAGGCACTGCCAATTAAATGCTGAGGAACAAAACCACTGCCCAGTTAAGAATTGCAGGTATGAGACTGGACTCTGTGCAAGATTCCGAGATTAATAGAAACAAATGTTAGATTATGTTTAGTATCGTGAAATGAGGAGGCACCCCCAAACATGAATGAAGCAAGGAGATCCTGACAGAAAATGACAGCAGAACGGGGCAGGGGTGAAGACTAGGAGTACAGTTAGGCAATGCTTGGTATTTAAGTCTGTCTTTGAAAACACAATGGTTCAGTGATAAGATCTGAGCGTGAATCAGGATGGTGAGAAGGGGAGAAATAATAATGTATGTCTGATATGGCTGGAAAGTTCTGTTGACGTTGGGTGGCCTTAAGTGGTAGGTGAAGGTATCGTGCTTCTCTGCCTTTTCCTATTTCACAAGAAGCGGTAGTCATTCATTCTTTAAGCATTGTGCTTGCGTTTGTTCTGGTTACCAGGAAATATTACTGCAATGTTTTAACTTCATTACAAAATAATTTAAAGCCATTGCTTATCAAGTTTTGCAGATGTGCAATCTTTCAAACCTCTAGGAAATGACTTCTGCCACTCTGCTTCCACTCCTAACTTCAATACGGTGATACTCACTTTCCTCAGCCCCACAGAAGAGGCAGTAAAAATGCCTCTGACCACAGAAGCCTGTGCCCAGCACCCCTTAGGGACTCCATTGCCTGCAGCCAACAGACTTAGGTGCTTTCCTGCCTAGAGCAGGTATAATCCAGCCCAGCTAGTTAGCATCCTGCAAATTAACCCCTTCTTTCCCGGAGAGCGGAGGCTGTGTTTTCCCTGATGCTTTCAACACAAATGCATCGACTTGATTATAAAGGGCATGAGAGATGAGATACAAACTCTGCCTTCCTGTGAGCCATTAGCTCCAAACCAGAAGCCAGCGGCCATATCACAAAACTGGAGAAAGATTCAAGAAAGGCATTTCTCCCTGTGGTTCTCAAAGGTGAGCCTAGAGACCTAGTAGCGGTGTGGTGAGAGGAATCTATCTTAAGAAGGTGATTCTGACATAGGAACCTCTTTAGAGCTACAGTGTTTGAAATAACACAAAATATCATTTCAAAGGATGATTCAGAGCATCTTTGTGCAAATGCTGCTAACTTTGACTTTTTGTTTCAATGATAAAATGAACCGAATCCACAAGCAGACTGGTGTTCCTGAGGCTCTGAGAGAGGAGTGAATGCATCAGGAACATTCAATACCTGAAATCTTAACACAACCATGCAACTCAGATTCAAATCTCCCTTGTTTTTTCCAATAAGTCACATTTGCGAAGGATGTAAGGATTTGAGATGCTTGCTGAGGCTGGGGAGATGGCTCCGTCAGTAAAGGCTTGCTGAGCAAGCGAGGTGCAGAGTTCAGATCCCCAACTCCTGTGTGATAGAACAGTCAAGAAGTCACTTTTGAAGTTTCTTAAAATATAAACTTATAAACTAAAGGCTTCCAATTGTAGATGGGCTTCTGTGTGTGTTACAATAAGATTTAAGAGCTAAGTGGAGCCTTTTTAATTTAAGATTTTATTTTTATTTTTTAGTTATATGTGTGTATGTATGTCTGTGTTGGGGTTATATGCACAAGAGCGAAGTGCCAATGGAGACAAGAAGAGGTCATTAGACCTGGAATTCCTGGCAGTTGAGAGATGCTTGGCATTGATGTTGGGAACCAAACTTGGGTGCTCTGTAAGAGCTGTCTGGACTCTTACTCACTAAGCCAGAGCCTCCTCATCTCTTGGAACTGAGAAGGAAATATGTTTGTGTTTTGCCCTTGCTGAGAGAGTCGTTTGCAAGCAGAGGGAAAAAAAGCCTATCTATTAATGTCTATCTTAGGCCCAGCATGCAAGACCCAATACCCGTGTTTAGCCTTGAACACTGAATATCCCTTTCTAGATATCAAGCATGTGTGTGGCTGACAGCAGCATGTCAGCGGGGGATGTCAGCCACAGCTGTTGCCTAGCTGTTTACAAGGGCTCTGCATTGCTTCAGGCTGAGCTTATGTGGTTTGTCCAGCCACACAGTCTGTTTTCTTTTATCTATACTCTGCTGTTCTAATGATGATTGCTCAAGTCTCGGTGCTATAGACATAGGCTAAAAGCCTGGTATTCTCTGTAGAGTTGAGTCACATTTTTGTGGGCCCCACAGTGGTAGTATTCTCCTAGCCCAGAACTTGCCCTGAGATTAGATTACACTGTCCAGTGGGTATATTTGCCCACCACCTGTCATCCTGGGTTGCTTTTAGAGATCTCTGATGCTTGAAGTTTCACACAGGGGACACTTGAGTCTATGCACTTTGCAGTCCAAAGAGCATCTCTTTTTATTCCTAAAGTGATGAGGGATCTCATGGGAATAAGTGCTGTAACCCCACATATCTTCACCATCACTCCCATCTACTAAGACCCCCCTCTGGCTCTTCTTCTAACCCTCCACCAGATTATCCTTGCACCAGGAAATCTGTCACCAATCTTGTCTGTGGACAACTATCTCTCTTATGTCCACATATCACCATATTTACTGCTTAGTACATTCAGTTAGTTCACTACATGAATCACACGTGACAACCTGCTATTTCATTGCATGGCTTTATTTTGTAGAGTATCTATACTCGCTTACTCAGAAATTGCTTTTGACTCCATAAAGCTTATAAAGCAGAGGCCAATGTGAAGAACCTTCATGGCTGGCCTTGGCCTACCTCTCCAGCTTCTCTGCTTCTGACCTTCACCCAGTATGTGCTCCAATTAAAGTGAGCCATAGAGTGTTCTTAATGCTTTATTGTTTTCATAATTTAGCAGAAGCTATCACCTCCACCTAGAAGAGCATGCCCCCTCTTGTCTACATATGACCAGTTCAAATGATGTTTTTTTCATGAAGTTTATTTTATTCACACTTAAAATAACCTTCCGATTTCCAATTGCCACATATTTTAATATCTCTGAAGACTCTCAGCCAATGTTATTTCTTTTTAGGAGTTAGCTTTGTATACTATTCCTTGCCCCTGCTGGACTATAAATATCATAAGAGTAAGATTGGGTCCATATTCAAAGTATCTTTCTTTTTGCTGTCTAGAATACAATAAAAACTTAATAAAGTTCTTACAAGGTCAGTGTTTGCTTTTAAACAGACACAGCTGTACCAGAATTTGAATAAAGGAAAGGCTATGGGCCTTTGTCCTAACGTGCGTTAGTTCTGCGTTCCAGGGCAAGTCACTTGGTCTTAGTTAATTAGATGTGGGAAGAAGAGCACTTTACTCATCTTTCCAATCTGATGATAAGCTAATCAGACAAGGGTTCAAAACTGGGAAAACTAGCCTGCTACAAAGCAAAGTTAGCACCCTTACACACCTGCAGATGTACTAGTTTCTAAACAATGAAGCAATTACAGCTAAAAGTTTCAGGTCCATAGAACCATCAGGAACTTAGACTAGCTCAGTGTGCTCACAAAGTACCCGCACAGCGAGAGAAGCTTGAGAGCCTGTCCCCAATAGTATTGTCAGTCACAACAACTGACTTCCTTCCATCTTGTACCCTGTCCACTAAACCATTTTTAGAGGAAAGCAGAAATTCTAATACAATGCTTTCATGTTACACATGAACCTGTAACAAATCACACAGTATTTATACTGTAACATACCTCTTCAAGCTCTCACCAAAATGCAGTCTAGAAAGTTGGCAATTTTGTGTCTGTTTTAATCATTGTCCCGTATCAAACCTGTATCAGTGGTTGGCACACAATACATTTTAAATGTATTGTGTATTTGTTGTGTTTTGTCAAACACAAACATATCAATAAACTCTTCTGGTCTCAGGAAGGTTGCTGTGTAGAGGCCAATAAGATACAAGGCCCAGGAAACTGAAAATGAAGCTCCTGATGGTTTAGAATTAACGTTTTTGTTTGAATTAAGTTCTCTGTAATGACTGCCTTCCAGAAAACGGAATTCGGTACAAGTGCTAGTGTGGCTACTGAAAACAAATCTAGAATAGGTTTTTCAAATTTACGATGAAGAGAAGGCTCCAGGATGAGTTGTCTAACCTCAACACCAATCTTGGCTGAGATGGATTATAACTTTAGAGAGAATTCAAAGGAGCATCCTGGAAACATTGATTGCCCACATGCATCCCTACAAAGCAAGCCTTATTGATGAATTTTTAGAACTTCACTGATGCCACATGTCAATATCTTATGCAGATTTCTTTTGCAAACCAAATTAATATTTTCTAACAGGATGTCTCAATTTTTTAAATATAAAAGCAAGCATACTCTTACAGCAGAAATAAGACATCCAGGCAATAGGCCTTTGATTTTGAAGAGGTGCTTTGTTAAATACAACATTTACACTTATAGCAGAAAGACAGGTAAAAATCAAATGTGCCAAGTAAGCACCTTTTCACAATGTTCGCACATAGCAAATTAAAACACAGATCAAACAAAAGCAAACAAGAAATATCACCCAAAGATAACTGATATTCAAAATATAATAAAATATAATTAACAATAATAATGACCTTGACATAGCTTACTACATGTTTAGGCATCCCAAAAAGCACTTAAAGATTCTTTAGAGTCATTCTAACCATAGCATTGACAGTGCGAGCTTTCTACTTACTTACACTCTGGATCACAGGTATTTCCTATGTAAATATACAAAGACACTAATTAGAAAGTGCATGCCTACAAATACAGTATGTGTATGGTATAAAAATAAAATGTACAAATTTCTTTTTCTTTGCTTTCTTTTCTAAAGAATGACTTCCATTATTTCCATAAAATGAAATATATATTTTAAATTAATACTTTCAACATTTTAAAGAAAGACTGTAGGCAGTTGAAATTTAAATTTTTCCATTTAGTTTTTGTTTATAATGTGTAAGGATGTTTTGCCTGTATGTGTATATATGAACCTCACACATTTATGCAATGTCTATAGAGGCCAGAAGAGAGTGTCAGATCCCTAGAACTGCAGTTACAGATGGCGATGAGCAACAATGTGGGTGCTGTGAACTGAACCCAAGTTTTCAGTCATAGTCATCATGCTACATAAGGAGTCATCAGTCAAAACCTCATCCTGCCTGGGTGCCTGGAAATTTGCACCCTTTGGCCAACTTCTTTTTGTACACCTCGAGCTCATGTAATCTCCCTCTCATTCAGTATGTTTGACATGTTTAGGTTTCCCATGTAAGTGAGATTGTGAAACACAGTACTGAGTCCTCAGTGAACTTACAACTTATTGTCTATGTTCTTTCCCCACTCCCACTCCTCAGATTAGAATCTCTAGGACAATCCCAATCCTTTCTCCAGTTACGAGCATTCTGATGTCAGAGGAACCCTCCTGCCAAATCGGTTTCTCTGCACAAGTAGCCCATTGGTTCTGAGAGCTCTCTCCTTGTTTTCTACAGTGTATTCTGATTCTTTCCTAGAGACAGAAAAATCCACACAATCCCTAGCATGCAAGGGATCTTCGTGGGGGTCCTACAGCATTATGTATGTGAGTCAGACATACCTACTACATATATATGTATGCATTTGAGTGTTTTGTAGGTGCTGGCTGATGGCTACATTATCTTATTAGTCTATTCCATTTGATAAATTTCTTTATTTATTAATTAATTTTTTTCTGGGGATTAAACTCAGGGTTTCATGAATGCCAGTCAAGCATCCTACCATTGAGCTATATCCATAGACCTCAATCAAATTAAATCAACTGAGTCAAGATCCTTGAAGACAAATACCATGTTATCTTGACAACTGACCATTGAATAAACACCTACTGGTACACAAATCCGTAAGTTCACTAATAGACAGCACTTAATGTCTACTGCTACTCCTTGAAACCTCAGTTTTCTGAGCCATAAAATAGGGACGTTGGTAGTTAGTCTCCCAGAGTTGTTGAAAGAAACACATGCTACACACTCTAGAACTAAGTACTATTTATGGGTTACCTCTGCAGCCTTGCTGGAGTTATGTTTCTAAGAAAAAGAGTTGTAATAAAAACCAAACTCATTTGTTTCCCAAGTGTTTATCCAAAGTTATGCTGTTCACCTTCTTGTTCTAAAGTCATGGTTACTTAAGAATGATGGTTTGTGGTTGGGTTGATGTACCAGTCCCACTGCTGGGAGTCTTGCCTGGTTATAGAAGTTGGCCAGCTCAAGTTCCATATCCCTCCATTACTAGGAGACCTTGCTGGGCTCATGCTTAGTTTCCTCTGCACTAGATTTCTGTATCACTCCCCAATGCAACCTCCACAATTTGAGTTGACTCTTCCAGTACTCTCTTTCCATTTCCCTTCATCTGATCCCTCCTGTTCCTGTCCCCACCCAACCCTAGTCCACCAACAATATCTATTCTATTTCCTTTCCCATGGAGTTCCAAGTGTCATACCCCTCCTCCCCCAGTCCCCTTCACCCCTACTTGAGCCCTCCTTGTTACTTACCCTCTCTGGATCTGTGGATTGTAGCAGCTATGCTTTACTTAACAGCTATTGTCTACTAATAAGTGAGTAGATACCATGTTTGTCTTTCTGGGTCTGGGTTACCTCATTCAGGATGATCTTCTCTCATTGCATCCATTTGTCTGTAAATTTCAAGATGTAATTATTTTATAATGGCAGAGCAATACTCCATTGTATCAATGTACCACATTACCATTATCCATTCTTCACTTTAGTCGATCTGTTTTGCTTTTAGTGCTGGGGTAATGGTGGTGAAGAACTTGTGGAAGTGGCCAATCAATGACTTCTTCAACTTGAGGTGCATGACTCAAGAGAGAGCCCACTCCTGACACAGCCTGGATATCCAGGAGCCAGAGGCAGGACAATCTAGAGGTCCAGGGTAGAACAAAACATGACTGGCCAAAAATTCAGTGATTCCTAATGATATTTTATTAATACTCATAGATGGGTGCCTAGCCCAATTGTCGTCAGAGGGGTATGATCCAGCAATAGATGGGAGCAGATGCAGAGACACACATCTAAACACTAGGCAGAGTTCAGGGAACCCCACAGAAGAGGGGAGGAAAGACTGTAGGAGACAGAGGGGTAGAGGACACCATGAGAGCACAGCTCACAGAGCCAACTGAACAGGACTCATAGGGGCTCACAAAGGCTGAACTGACAGACAAGGACCCAATATGGCTCTGAGGCAGGACTTCTGCATATAACTTATGGTGGTGTGTCTTGGTGTTCTGTGGGACCCCCCAACAGTGGGAGTGGGGGTATCTCAGACCCTTCTGCATGCACCTGAGACTCTTTTGTCCTACTGGGTTGCCTGTCGAGCGTTGATATGAAACTTTGTGCCTACTTGCATTATATCTTGTTATACCATGTTTGGTGGATATTTCTGAGAGGCCTGCTATTTTTTGAAGAGAAATGGAGGAGGAGTGCATCTGGGGAAGAGGGAAGATGGGGAAAGGACCTAGGAGGAATGGAGGGAGTGGAAATTGTGGTTGAGATGTAATGTATGAGAGAATAATAAAAGAAAAAAGAATAAACTAAAAAAAACAAATTATGGTTTGGATATGAAGTTATCCCTCAAAAGCTCATGTGTTAAAGACGTAGCCCCAATATAACACTCATGTGTGGGGCTTTAAGGAAGAGACTGTATCATGAGGACTCTGGTCTAATTAATAGATTAATCCATTGATGGCTTTAAATTTTGATGGCTGTGCTGCTTAGTTTTGTCAACTTGGCACAAACTAGGTGTGGTGGTTCGAATGAGAATGGCCCCCTAAAGGCTCATGTTTGAATGATTAGTCCACAGTTTAGTGAAACTGCTTAGGAAGGATAAGGAAGTGTGGCATTATTAGAGGAGGTGTGACCTTATTGGAGGAGGTGTGTCACCAGGAGTGGGCTTTGAGATTTAAAAAGCCTATGTCAGGCCCCGTCTCTCTGTCTCTGTCTCTCTCTGTAACTTGCCTATTATGTGAGATCTCAACTCTTGCTCCAGTACTCTACCAGCCTGCCTACTACCATTTTCCCTGTTGTGACACTCATGAAATAACTTTCTAAAACTGTAAACAAGATCCCAATTGAATGCTTTATTTTTAAAAGTTGCCTTAATCATGGTGTCTCCTCAAAGCAATGGAACAGTAACTAAGACACTAGGTATCCTAGAGTTTCTATTACTATGATAAAATATCACAACCAAGGCAATTTATAGAAGAAAGAGTTTATTTTGCATTTATGGTTACAGGGGATCAATTCCGTGATGTGGAGGACTGCAGATGGCAGACATGGAAGCTAAGAGCTGAGGGCTCACATCTCCAGCTGGAAGCAGGAAACAGGAAGAACCTAAAGTGGTACAGGCCTTTTGAAACCCCAAAGCCCACCCCCATTGACATACTTCTTCCAGCAAGACCACACCTCCTATGATTCCCCAACCAGCCCCTTACTGGGAACCTGACCCTGGACAAGCATGTCATTCTTCAGTGAGAGTTTTCTGAAAGAGAGAACCAGGGGATAAGAAAATAAAGAAGATAGAAAAACTAGGGTTAGGAGATAATGCACACACTAAATCTTATGCCCAGCAAGTTTATTAAGTAGTACAGCATTGTATATACAGTTTGTAGGAGGAAAAATGAAACAGAGTCAGGAGATAGCTATCATGCAATGGGACAAAGCCAGCAAAAAACTAATGTTCTGTTAAGAGACATAGCATGTTTCAGGTGTACCACAGACTGAACCTCGGAACTGATCTCACCTTTCTCTTCAGAGGGAATAAGTCACTTTTCTCTGAAACCTTAACTTCTTTGAGATCCTGGTACCAGTCGTTGGCTGGACCTTGTCAAGTCTTCCCCTGGGCAAGCACACAGAACTAGTATTCCATTTGTCCTTTCACTGGGGACTCTGAGAAAGCCTTGGATTGGCCTAGCTCCCGAAAGGAATCAACTATTAAATATCAGAACTGTGAGGATCACACTTAAACTAACACACGAGGGTCATCTGGGAAGAAGGAACCTCAAGTGAGAAAATATCACTATTAGATTAGCCTGGAAGAAAGCCTGTGAGGCGTTTTCTTGATTATTGATTGATGTGGAAGGGCCCAGGCCACTGCAGGTCGTGCTCTCCCTGAACAGGTGGCCCTGGTTGTACAAACAAGAAGACTGAACAAGGCAGTAAGGCCCCTTCCTCCGTGGTCTCTGCTTCAGTGATTGTCTCCAGGTTCCTGCTTCAGTTCCTGCCCCGACTTCCATCAGTGATGGACTATGGCCTGGAATGTGTAATCCAAATAAATCCTCTTCTCCCCAAGTTGCTTTTTTGTCATGGTAATTATCACAGTGGCAGAAACAAAGTAAGACCACGGCATTATTTGAAGGTGCTGTGGAGGAAGGTGCTATAGGAGGAAGTGTATCACTGTGGACCTACCCAGGAAGGATGCTGCATCTTGTCTCTGGACCTTTCTGCCAGCCCTGCTCCTTACCTCTATGAAGTGAGCAGCTCTGCCCCATTGCATGCTCCCTGTTGTGATTTTCTGCCTGACCCCATTCCAAAGGCAGTGGACTGAGACCTCCGGAATCGCAAGACAAAACAAATCCTTCCTCTTTGTACATGTTTCCTAAGGTCACAGCAACCAAATCTAATCCGGCAATGAAAGATACAAGCCACTGCAAACTGATTTCTTTCTTTATAAGGTCATCAGTATCCACTGTTCTTTATTCATCCATGTGTAAGTTTGTTAAGTTGAATATGATAATACTGACTGAGTTCCTATATTCTGGTTTCTGGCTAGGTTTTTGTTGTTGTTACGGCTTCATTTCGTATTGATTTTCGAGTTAAGGTCTCACTGTGTAGCCCTGGCCATCCTGGAAGTTGCTTTGTAGGCCAGGCTGGCCTTGAAGTCATAGAGATATACCTACCTTTGCTGGGTGAGTGCTGGGAAGAAAGTCACCCAACCCAACACCTGGCCTCATTTCTGGCGTTTCAGAGCTGAAACAAGCTAACAGAATAATGCCACTTGTTCTCCATGTGGATGTTTTTCATCACGCTTCCCTGTTGCCTCTCACTTTTTAAAGGTAACCCTTAGTTTCTCAGAATGCTTCAGCCACTCACACCTTTCCTGCAGACCAGATGATGAATTTCTGTATTTGATAGTTGTTTGATGATATAATTAAATTTAACAACAAGCTCTGGTGTTTTTGGTGGTTCTTATTTTAAACTTAGGAAATCATTTTGAGGCTATTTCGCCCAGATCCCTGACATGCCCATAGGAGATGTAGTAACCATCTACCACAGGATCAGGTGACTGGTGCTGCTGGGGTTGTCTCCTTACATTTCCACAGCGGTTTGCTAACTGTGTCTCAAATGTCCATGCAAGTATCGCATGGAAGGGAGGAAGAGTACTGTACCCTGAGGATAGGGGGCTCTACCTCAAATGACTGTTATAGTCGGCCGACGACTCGGTGACTGAAGAATCCAGAAAGATTTCATCAATATAATTAATTGGTGGAAAAAGCATGGAACTCTGGATTCTAGGAAAAGCAACTTGACAAGACTCCAGCCAGATGCTGAAGACCCCATGGTCATGTGCAAGATGCTCTTTTGGGAGAACTGTTCTCAAAAAGAAGGCAAGTATTTGTTGGTTTTCTGTAAATAGTATAAAACCACTCACTTTCTTTATAGTAGCTTGGTTTGGGGGTTCCTATGGGGCAGTATCACCTCGAAACTTTTGTTCACACACAAAATGAAAGCAAGAAGAAAATAAGTGTGCTCACATGATCAACTTAATGTTGGAAGCAGCCACGTGGAGCCTGTTTCCTGTTCCTCATAGTATTCTAGAAAATCGTACAAATGCCCCAACCTTGGTCTTTCTTGTTACAATATTCCCAGATGGGATATTTCCTTCATTTATCTCCTACCCATTCGACAAACATTTGTGAAGCAACATTTAGCCTTAGGTGGAAATAAAATGTTCTCTTAAAAATGACATAATTTAAAACAATCACCCAATTTGCAACATTTTAAAATATTTAATATTATAACCTGCTATGTCACAATGGCCAGAGGCAAACCAGCAACAAAATTATCCAGGAGAGAAATTACTGCAGATCCAGATGCTTTAGGATGGAATACACGAGCTAGACTCAGTTGTCAGGTTCAAGAAATACCTCATTGCCAGTACAGTGAGTGACACATTATTGATAATCAATAAATATTTGTTCAGTGGATAAATGAGGCTGGTGATTTTGTTTGATTCAAAGTTTTACACCCAGCCATTAGACAGTGCCTAGCACATGAAAGTACTTAGATGTTGATGGAGCAAGCAAATTAATAACTACTTATATATTATTCTGAAACTACTATGCTACGTTTGAGTCTGAGCTTGATGTACACTTTCTATTGCTACCCAAGAAACCAGATTTTGCTTCAAGCCAATGCAGGCAAGTTTTTGCAACAGAATGGAAGCTCCATGCGAGAAAGTTATTTGAATGATCTTTCCTTCATACTTCTAATAAACATGTACAGAACAAACAAAGGCAGGAATGAAGAATAAAGCTATGAAATGAAAGTGAACAACATAGATCAATGTATTCATAAGTAAAACATAAAGACACTGGAAATGAGCAGCCCAAATCTCTGCTACAATAGGAAATATTTCATTGCCACCATCTTGTGATATTTTAGCTCATAACTTCAAGCCTTTGAGAGGATGATACCTCCTATGACACCCATGCAACTGGGCCAGTACCTCTGATTAATTTGTAATAAAATTTTTATGAGTTTTCTTAGTTTTAACCACAATCCAGGTGGGGGTGTATAAATTTAAAACAAACAAAAAAGGTCTTTCAGGAATGGAAACTAAATTTAATGTGAAATCAATATTTATGAAGTTGTGATTAATTGACTGGTGATCCAACGATTACAAACCATCTATCTGAAACATCTACTCAAATTTATTAGCTTTGACCAAAAAAAATTTAAAAAACAATCTAAACTGGGTCAATGAGAGAATAATGCATTCCTAATCAATTTTTAATAGCACTTAAGATTTTATTTTTTTAAAACTTGCTTTTAAATAATTTATCATTAAAATGAATCTGATTTAAACAAGGGGTAAAAGGTGTTCCAGGGCTATTTGATGGTTTTCGTAGCAAAGAAATTCAATTATGACTGACTTTTTATTACTGAACTACTTTATTAATAATAATAATACGTCTTGCACTTGCACAAAGGCATTGAGCCAACAACCTCAGAGCTCAAGTATGAACTGGATGTTAGCTCTGGTTCTATCATTATCTGCTGTGTTACCATAGCCAAGTCTCAAATTCTTTATCTGTGAAAGACTAGGCCTTCATAGCTACCCCTAAGATTGGGATGCTACAAGCTTGTAATTCTAAAGATTGGAGGGGGTCCTTAATTTATCTATTCCAGGTACCACTTGTAACTGAACTCCTCAGTTCACAGTCTCTTGTAAAAGTCACTAAAAATGTACTGTAATCCATGGTAGTGCACACCTTTAATCCCAG
>CM053745.1:47737479-47811341 GCA_028658305.1 Pachyuromys duprasi | reverse complement strand
TGAGCTATCATGGGCCCCATCCGTGTGGGGGTTCCAGGCCATATCCACACATGGTCCTTGATTGTAGAAACCGTCTCATACAAGACCCCTGTGCCCTGCTCAGTTTGGTCTTTGTGGAGCTCTTGTTCTCCCAAAGTCTCACCAACCTCCCCCAGATCTATCATTACTTCCCAGATCTATCATTACTTCTCGCCCTCTGCCAAAGGCTTGATCGAGAGTCTTAATATCTGCTCTGATGGCTGTGGTGTTTCATCTTGGCAGTTGAGCAGCTGTGACTGTTGCCTGGCAGTAATCGGAAGGTAGGAGGAGCCACATTTGATATGGCAAACGCTTCTAATCACTGAAATTTTGTTGGCCTAAAGAATAATTACAAGTAAGGTTCACTTACACATTAAAAAAGGAAAGGAAAATTAGGTGGCCATGGCTCTCTGGGTCCCTCACTCTGTCCTCTGGCTTTCATGTCTGTTTTCGTGCCAGTGCAATGTAGTCATCGTTACCATGGCTCGTTAGTGTAATTTGAAGTCAGATGTTATACGTCAGCACTCCTCTTTCTGTTTAGGATTGCTTAAGTACCAATATCAAGTATTAAGAGTGGGAAGAGTGGATGCTTTTGTCTCATTCATGATTTTGGAGGAAATGTTTTCAGTTTTTATGTTGCCTGTAAGTTTGTTGTAAGTTTATGGTCTTGAAATATGTTCTTTTTATTCCTAGTTTGTTCATGACTTTTATTGTAAAGGGATAGTGAACTTTGTCAAGGGTTTTTTTTTTTTCTGTCTGATGATGTGATTATGTGATTTTTTTTTAATCCTTAACTTGATCTGTTATATTACATTTATTGTATAGATTCATCCAACTTTGCCTCCCTAGGCTGAAATCAACTTGGTCATGATGTATGATCTTCTTAATGTGTTCTTCAATTTATTTTCCCTAAATTTTATGTGTCTGAGTGTTTTGTTTGTATGCCCGCCATATGTGTATTTTGTGCCTGCAGAGGTCTGGTTCCCTGGAACTGGAGTTACCGACATTTGCGATCCATCAGATAAGCAGTGGTTCTCAAACTTTCTGATGCTGTGCCCTTTTAGTACATGTAGTGATCCCCAACCATAAAATTATTTCATTGCTCCTTCATAAAATTTCATTTGTTATGAATCATAATGTAAATATCCAATATGCAGGGTATCTGATATGCAATCCCAAAGTGGTCAAGACCTATAGGTTGAGAAGCGCTGGTATAGAGGCTGGGACCCAAACTGGGTCTTCTGCAAGAGTAGTGAGTACTCTTAACCGCTGAGTCATTACTTTAGCCCGCTTACTGTGTTCTTAAGATTTACCAAAAAAAATCTTTTCAGAAGTTTTATATTTGTGTTCATCAGTGAAATTGTCCTATAGTCAATTCTTTCCTCTGTGACTTTATGTGGTTTTGCTGTCATGGTAATGCTGTCTTCATAGAAGACAGTTTGATGTCCCATCTCTTCCTGTCTGTAAAATATGAAGAGTGTTGCTGTTGTACAGTTTGAGGAGGATTGCCATTAGTTCTTTCTTATAGGTTGTCAGAACCTTACAGTGAATCCATTGTTTCTGGGATTTTACTTTATAAAGACCTTTTGATTCCTGCTACAGTCTCATTACTTAATATGGATCTGTTTAAATTGTTTATATCATCTTGGTTTAATTTCAGTAGGTTGTGTGTCTACAAATTTATGTACTTATAGATTGTGAAGGTTTAGGGGATTGAGGTTTTACAATACATCAAACAACCATCTGGATTTCATTGGAATCTGTTATAACATCTTCATCCACTTCATTAAAGTGGTTCTTTTTCAATTGGCTAATTTGGGTAGGAGTTTGTCAATCTTGTTTATCTTCTCAAAGAAACCTCTTTTTGTTTGATTTCATGTGTTCTTTAGTCTACATTAATTTTTGTCCTAATCTTTATTATTTCTAGCTTGCCTTCTTTTGTTCTTATTTTTATGACCTCATTGTACATCATTATGTTATTTATTTAATATATATATATATTTTTTTAGTGTAAGTATTCACAGCTGTAAACTTTGGTCTTAAGAGTGTCTTAGTTGTATCACAGAAGTTCTGGGAAGGTATATTTTAATTTTCAATTGCTTCTAGAATTTTTTAAATAGCTACATTGACTCTTCAGTGACCCACTGGTCATCAAGAATGTATTGATCAAGCTTCAAGTATTTGTTTAGTTTCTTAGCTTGTTGTCGGTTGTTGTCTAGTTTTAGTTCACTATTGCTGGATGGGAGCTAAAAGATTATTTCTGTTCTTTCACATTTAAGATTTTCTCTGTGACCTAGAATGTCATCTGTTTCAGTGATGGTTGCTTGAACTGCTGAGAAGAATGTGTTATTCTTTCTATTGGCTGGAATATTTTCTAGCTATTCTAGTTGATTGATGATATCGACTTTTTCTCATTAATTAATTTGTTCACTCTACACCCCGATCGCAGCTTTCCTCTCCTCCTGGTCCCACCCTCTCATTCTTTTCCTCCCTTCCACCTCCCCCTCTCCTCAGAAAAGGGAGCCACCCCTCATACAGCCTGCCCCAGCATATCCAGTCACATCAGGAATGAGTACATTCTCTTCCCCTGAGGCCAGACAAGGCAGCCCGGCTAGGGGAAAGTGATTCAAAAGCAAGCAACTGTGTCCATGTCAGAGACAGCCCCTGCTCCAGTTGCTAGGGGACCCTCATGAAGACCAAGCTGCCCTTCAACTGCTCTGAAGTATCTGTTCAGTAATGCTCAGTTCATTTATGTTTAAAATTGTTGCGTATGCTTGGCCAATTATTCCCTTTTGTTGTGTAGCAGTTTCTTCCAAGTGAGAATAATTCTGGAGTTAAATAGCTCCAAGCCTTGATCCACCTGTTTGCCTTGCACAGCTGTAGATTCAGAACGCTCCAGTCAAACACTGAAGACATCCACATCACTCCAGCAGGAAGATCTATACTTTGGGGCATTGGAAAGTATAAGCCTCACACTTGAAGTGCTGTGGTTCTTTCTCTACTCCCATTTCATTGGGGAGACACTCCTCAAATTGAACCTTGCTGCCCCAGGGAAGGCTATATAATCTGGGGAGATTGGGGAAGGTGGGAGAACCTGCCCAGCTGAGGGACTATGAAAATGCCAGCCACACTTAGGTTTCTGGTGGCTGGTGGTCTCTTTCCTTCACAGGCTCTAGCTTGTTGGGGATCCCAATGGGTGAAGCTGTAGTTTGCCTTCCTTCTTTTCTGTGCATTGCCCATCCTTTTCTTATCACTGTGCAATTATATCATGCTGTTAGCAACAATGTAACTATGTAAAGGTGAGAGAAGCTTTTCCTAAGCTTTAAGTATGTTCTAAGCAGGCACTATTTATTTTAGTTCATATTTTTTTGAAGCATAGAACATCATAACAGGAGTTCATGGTACGGGAACCTGCTCTTTGGAATTAGGAAGCAGGGAGTAAAAGCAGAAAGATGGGTCCCAGTAGCCTTCAAGGGCATACCTACCACAAGTGACTTTCTTAGGGTTCTACTATCTCCCAGGAGGCCACAGGCTGGGGATAAAGCCTTCAGCACATGGGCCTTTGGGGAATAGATAGGATCCAAACTATAGCATTCTAACCTTGGCCTCAATAGTTTCACATCTGTCTCAAAGTATGAAATGTGTTCAGCTCATCCCCAAAAGTCCCAAAGTTTCAACTATGCGAATATTGTTTTAAAAAAAATCTCGTGAGACTCAGGGAAGATGTGTAGGTGAGAGACACAGAAGAAAAGAACTGTAAACCAAGTCACATAATTCCAAAGTGTGATGGTGTGAGGTCAACATTTTCTTCCCAAAGGGGAGGAATAGGAATACAGAAAGGAGTAAAGCAAGACTGAAACCCAACAAAGCATACATGAGAGCCTGGCACTCTACACCAGGCATCCTGAGCACACTGTAGAATTTGATACCGAAGGAACTAGGAAGCTCTCTCTCTCTGTAGCATTGCTAGGTTTCATCTACACAGTCATTCTTTGAGCCTACCTCTGCTCACTGCCTGTAGTTTTCCAACATGTTTTCCTTCCCATGTTTCTGGCATCTCTAACTTCCTTTTATGTATTTGGTTCCTTGGTTGTGCAATACTTGTGTGTGTGTGTGTGTGTCTGTCTGTTTGTCTATCTGCCTGCCTATCTGTCAGTCTGTGTCCATATGAGTGCAGGGGAACTTACTTTGTGAAAGAGTTTGCTAGTGTATATTATGGAACTTAAAGTAACACACATATTAAAGGGTATTAGGTTAAGTCATTATTTTTGGAGATAGAAATTAAGCTTACAGTAACCAAAAGTTTTGCTCAAGGTTAAAAAGTGAGATACCAGGAGTTGGCCTCAGGTTTATTTTAAAACTCTATATCTTACTGAGGTCAGAGAGACTAGGGAATTGTAAGCATAGAACAAACATTAACCACATGTGACATGAGATTAAGAGAGAAAATAGGGCATATCAGATGACATAGCCCCAGGCAAATGTTAGAAAGCGTTGTGCCACCCCTAGTATCTTGCCCAAATGTACTTTACTCTCTGATTGCATTTTTGTTACATTCACTCTTCAGCCTTACTAAGACCTACCTACCCATTGATGCTGTGTCACCTTCTCATTGTCATACTTAAGTACCCATTTCCTTATGACCATTTGCTACCACTTCCCTTTCTTTTCCTTACCCTTTGGCAGAACCCCAACTCTGGATAAACCAAACTCCTTATCTATTTCCTGCCTAAACCTGAGCAGCTCAACAGTTGAAAATGCATGCCTATGTGAATTGGTCTCACATTTCATTCACAACCACAGATCTCAAATAGGAATTAAAGAAAATTATTTCTGCTACTTACCCCTAATAAACTTGCTTTTTTACTTTTCAAAATAACTGCTTTACTTTCCTTTTCTCAGATTTCTTTCTCACTTTATATTTAAAGATTGGAGTATAAGTTCCAACTGAGAAAGCTGGAACATGAATCCCTCTTCTTCTCATCCTCAGATCAACCCTTCAACCTTTGTGTTTGTTTTCACACAACCTGATTTCTCTTCAGTTGCAAAGAAGCTGATTCTCCCTCCTATGTAAGACAAAAATCTTCCTGGTGCCTGGATCCCATCCCCCTTTTGGCTTCTTGGGAATTTTGCTGTCTCTAGCTATGATAGCGCTGCCCTCTCCATCACTGTGACATTGCTAGCTATAGTCTAATGTTTGCTTTCTCCTTCACATCAGAGACTTGTCTCTTCTCTATCTTCATCTTTCATTGTATCAGCTGCCTTGTGTTTTTGTTCCCATCATTTGCTGAGGAACTTCAGTAGCAAATCATTCCCATACAGTTGAATCCCATGGTCTTCTCCATTTCACCAGCATCTGACTGAACTTGGGCGCTGCCTCCTACTGAGAAGCTTCTTTATTGATTTCTGTAACAGCTGCCATGTTCTTCCTGATACCACAGGTCCTGTTCTCTTGTAGTTGCTAAGTGCCCTTTTCTTCTAGCCCCTTTGCCTGTCCTGGGAATCCGCTCCAGTCCTTTGCTGTCATTTCTTGTGCCAGTGACACTCAAAGCTGCCTACGCCAGACTTACCCATTTCAAATTGAGTTGGATATATAAGAAACAGCACATGACCAAAACATGACTTGGACTTTGACCATATATAAAAGCTGTTCCTCCTGTCATTCACACTTTACTAAATAATATGTCAACTAGTGTATATTTTATCAACACCCTCCTCTAGATTGGGGATCTCTTTAATCTTTAGTATATAAGCAAATATGTAGAAAATTCTGATTGCCTTTAATTGTTTCACTGGTTCCTTTTACATAGTTTCTTGCAAAGTAGAGTATTTTTATGCCCCTTATGTGTGTTGGTATAATGTTCTTTTGGAATGTACACACTTTACCCTTGTTCATTCAAATGCTGATTTCTCTCTCCCACTCTCTGGTTTCAATCTGGACATTGCATTGTGATACTTATTCTAAGCATCACCTGTCTCAACGTTGTGTAAACATGCCAAAATAAAGCAACCAGCCACACTGTTGAGCAATGGAAAGGAAGCAGGAAGAGAGGGAGAAACAAAGGACAGGAAGGTGTGGGAGGCAGAGGAGGAGAGAAGGGCAAGAGATGCTTGGAGAGCAGAGCTGAGGAGAGGTCTTGGAATGACGTGGAGAGATGGGCAGGACCTGAGATTTCACTAAAAGCAAGTATAATGTGGGAAATCTAAATGTTAGGAAACTATGAGGGCTTAGAGGTTTAGGATGGAGTAACTATAGCCCAGCATTGTGTTCTAGGTTGCCTAAATAAATCATAGTCTTTGTGTGGTGATTTGGTTATACAGCTGTTTAGGATTAACAGTAAAGTTTGTAAAAGATAAATCTATAGTAAATTTTAATATTATCATACAACAAATGTGTATGGTTCTATGTCTTCAGTGTTGACTTCTGTAAGTTTTCAGAGGCATGTCAGGCATGCTGCTGGAGAAGTAACTGAGAGCTGCATCCTGAAATGCAGACAGAGACAGACTGGGCCTGACTTGGGCTTTTGAAACCTCAAAGTCCAGTGATATACTCCCTCCAACAAAGCCATACCTCCTAATCCTTTCAAACAGTTCCACTCCATTGTAACTAAGAATTAATATATATGACCGTATAGGAGCTGTTCTTACTCACACCGCCATAATTACCATCATAAAAATAGCTACTAATCTGAAAAAATAACTTCCCTTTATTACTGGGCTTCTTAATCTTGAGGTATAAGGTACTTTAAAAAATACTGCAGTAGAATGTGGATGGGAAGAAGGGAATGTGGAATAAATATGGTACTGTCTGCCTGGTATTTGAACATCTGAGGATCTTGAGAAATTTTAGAACAGAAGGATAAAAATTAGAATATCTGTGAACACAGTATGACCTGAATTTCCAATCATGTGAAGAAAGGAGGAGAAAAGAAAGAAAAAGAGTTGTATGGTGAGATAGAAAAGGAGACTAGGGAGAGATCCAGATTTGGCGTTTTATATCAGCCAGCTTTTGTGGAATCTAATTGTTCTTACCAAGACCTGACTCAATACCTACTTCTCCTCAACACATAATCCTAATGCTCCTAGCACCTCATTCCAGATTATTGGGAAATGAGTAATGACAAACCACGTCAAAACCACAGCAGATCTTTTTGTAATGCTTATTAGGTGGTTGTTGGTACTTTATGTGAAAAATTCAGTTATCAGACTTATGATTCTGCCATCCTAAAGCCTGAGAAAAAAGGCCCTAGACTTTTAATGAATAGGAAGCGTTTTCCTTTTTGACTGTGAATGTTAAATATATAATAAGCATCTCAGGTTAAAGTTGCAGTCTTCATGACCAGTTCTGTCAGCTTGCTTCTCTGTCATATAAAGCAGTGAAGCATCGTTTTCTTTTTTTAAATTTTTATTTATTTTTATTTTTTAATATTAGTTAGTTTATTAACTTTGTGTCCCAGGTGTAGCCTCCTCCCTCATTTCCTCCCAATCTCAGAGAAGCATCATTTTCAATTCCCAATTGTTCTCTCCTTACCCCCTACTCAATTATGTTGGAAATGAACAATTTGTTTGCTCTAAACAAAACCATATTGGGGATCCAGTTACATATTGGGGATCCTGAACTAAAAGTGATGTTTCTTCTTTCAAAGGTACGTCAGCCTGTCGTATGCACCAACAACCATGTGTTTTGTTCCGTTTGTATCGACTTGTGGTTGAAGAATAACAGCCAGTGTCCAGCCTGCAGAGTCCCCATCACTCCTGAAAACCCCTGTAAAGAGATTATTGGTATGGGTCTATTTGATATGTGCATAAGAATATATTTAAACAGTTTATAAATATTGTTGTTTGGGGGAAGACTGATACAAAGTTTTTACCATTACAGATTAACATCATATTGGGTTTATTAGTAATTAGATATAGTGTGTGTAGTGGAGGGGACTGTGAAGGATCAGAAATAATGCTCAGGCCACATACAGCTTACATCCTTACTTGCCTGTGAACAGAAGTGTTAATGGTTTAAAGTCACAGGTGCTGAGAAGGGAAAAGGAAAAATAAAGGGTCAGAGGGTATAGGAAGGAAGGTGGGGAACTGAGGAACGATTGCTGAAGCAGGTGACCTTTAGGTTTTGCGCATGGGAGTGGTGCGCCCAGAGTGCGCCTTAGGAATGTTGCCTGGGCAGTGCTGTGTGGATGCACGGTAGAGGAGAGAAGAGATATAGATAGGTAGATTGGAGACGCAGGTCCAGTTAAGGAGGATGTGAAGCCACTTCAGGTTAAACCATGAAAATTGGTGCCAATGAGGAGAAGCTAGAGGAGTTTCAAGCAAAAGCTAGGAAAGTGTTCAGAGAGACTCTTGGTGTTTACTCTTACTTTAGGGGATACATTTTTGTTTCTCTTTAGTAAACATTAAGTGAGTCTATAATTAGCCATAGGTAGACATCATCCTTCAGTAAACATGTTTTTGGTTGTGAGCCTAGCCTTTAATGGCTAAACCATTTCCCCAGCCTATCTTTCAGAAAACTTAAGTAGTTATAGTGGTCTAAATAAGAGGAAATTGTCTTAAATACTGTTTGTGATAGAAATATAAAGGAAGATACATGACAGAGAGCAAAGACCTGAGTGAGACTTTCGGACCAGAGTTGGCTCCAAAGCTTCTGTTGTGGCCACAGGGGTGAAGTCTGGGTGAAGTCTCAGACTTATGTAGACCTACTTAATTTCAGCAAGGAGTCAGATCTTTGTGTAAGATGAGAGCACTGAAAATTAAAGTAGCTTAATGTTTTTCCTTAGCTTTTCATCACATCTCTTTCTGCTTCATTTATTTCTATATAAATAATATGAATGAACTTTCTGAAGTAAAATACCCCATTCATCCTTGTTTTTGGATAGACTGTTCTAAAACAAAACAAAACAAAACAAACCCTACTATAAAGTGCTGCTAACAACAAAGGCATGACCCCATGATTAGTTCAGAGCTCTCTAAAATAATTATATTTTATATAATGTATATTATATGTATTATATTATATATATTTTATATAATAAAACTATTGTATATATTTCTCACAAGTTGGGGTAATGTTGGGACTCAGTCTGTTGTAAGTGGGTCATTAGAAACAGTAAGAATTGTGTCACCAGTACTCAGACTTGTTTTAATTTCTTGGTTATATTTATATATATGTATGTATACACGTAATCTTGGTTGTTTTGTTTAAAATATAGTGATTGGCTTGATTGTTTTTAGATTTGCCATTATTATTTGCTGTTTTAGATTACTATTATTCAAAATTGGTGAACTATTTCTATGTAGCCATTTCTTCCATTGACTTTGTTATGGTAAGATATATATGTAAGTAAACAAAATGTGATATTTAACTGAAGGGATTTCTTATGATGTTAATTTTTTTCCCTCAGGGTTAACGAAGAGAAAGACCTAAATGGTAACCCTAAATGGTCCCAAAGTCCCACTTAGTCCTTTACTCTCTGTCATGTCTCTTCCTCTTCCATTCCAGCACAAACAATATTTAAGACAATTTCCTCTCATTTTAGACCACTACAACTACTTCTTAAGTTTTCTGAAAGATGTCCGCCTATAACTAATTATAGACTCATTTTAATGCTTACTAGAGAAAAACAAAAATGTACCCCCTGAAGTAAAAATAAAACACCAAGGGTCTCTCTGAATCTCTTCTTTCCTAGCTCCTGTTTGAATTCCCTTTCCCCTCTCCTAATATACCACTAATTTTCTTTTTTAAACCTTAATTAGCTTTAACTGGGCCAGAGTCTTCCAATCTGGCTATCAAAATTTTGTTTCTGGGGTTACCTGGGAAGTTATACAATACAATATGGAAAAAAGAAAAAGTTCATTTTTATTTTGCCGAAACCAAACAAAAATCAGGATTTTTTTCCCCCCTATAGGAGGAACAAGTGAAAGTGAACCTATGCTAAGCCATACAATCAGGAAGCACCTTCGGAAAACCAGACTCGAGTTACTCCATAAAGAATATGAGGTAAATAATACTGAAGCTTAAAATGGTTTTAGCAGTGAACTTAAGGTAAAAACTTATCTAAGTCTGCATACATTTTAGAGCCTAATCCTATGAAATTTTGATGATTTTTTTTCTTGTGTCTTTTTTGTGAGTGTGGAGAAGGATGAGGGGTTGTTTTTTGAGATCCTTTAGCTATTTCTGCCTTTGCCTTACCAGCACTGAGAGTACACACATTCACCACCATGCCCAGGCTAAAACCTTTAGTGCCAATCTAAATATATTTGATAAATTCTTCTTTTATTTTAAGTAAAGGATGGTCGACTAGGATTTCATAGAAAAAGAAGAAATAGAAACATTTTCTTTCCTATTTCTTCTTTAAAATTGTTTTTATTTTATGTGTATAAGTGTTTTGTTTGCATGTATGCCAATGCACCACTTGAGTACCAGGTATCTGAGGCCAGGAGAGGGTGTTGGATCTCCCGGGACTAGAGTTTCAGGTGGTTGTGAGCTTCCGTGTGGGTGCTGGGAATCTAAAGCCCGGGTCCTCTGGAAGAGCAGCCAGAGCTCTTACTTGCTGAGCCACTTCTCCAGCCCCTCTCCATTTCTTCTTTTTGTGGTTTTTCGAGACAGGATTTTTCTTTGTAGCCTTGGCTGTCTTAGATACCCCATCCTTTTTAAAACTGTGTGTATGTGTGTGTTTCTTTAGCAATTTGTATCTGTACAATCTTTTTTTCTTGTTAAGTTTATTTATTTACTCACTTTATATCACAATTGTAGCCTGCTGCCTCTTCTCCTCCCGGTCCCACCCTCTCTCTATTTTTTGCCATACTTTTTCATCTTCTGCAGTCATTTTATATTTGCTCCTTTAAAAAAAAAAGAGCAATTAAAAAAGTGTACCTAGGAAACACAATTAATTTATTATAGATTCACCAATGATTATAAACTTGACCAGTTCTGGTACACTAAATCAACTTTATGGGAAAATGTTATTTCTGATTTTTGTCTAATGGTGACTGAGCAGACTGACTTACAATGAAGGTGGGATTTTTCCAAGTAAACTCATGCTACTGGAATAAATACACATTTGCATAGCAAACATTAGGCCCTGTTGTCATTTTATCATCACTAAAAGGAATGGAGATTTTATATATGTATGTGTTAGTATATACTTGTAAAAATTATATTTGGTCTAGTTTTATAGAAATCTCCCTCCCTTTTTAACAGTTGAAGAAAAGCTTTTATTGGGGTGAAGAAATACATGTGCAGTAAACACAGAGAATAAGACCCTCTACAAAGCAGAGGGGGACTCGTGAAAGTCCTGCAGGTTTCGGCCATTTCTGGAGGAATGGGGATTTTTCAGACTCTGAAGGGTCTTCATCCCCTAGTTTAGAGTTTGAAGAAGAACAGAATGGCTGATTGGTCCACAACTGTTTTATAAACATAATAGAAAATGTCTGAGTTCAACTCAGTACCTGGAATTGACCCAAGCAGTCTCAGATATTCTTGTAGTGCCCTGCAGCACAAGTGATGGAAATCAGTGTTCATTCCTACATGTGTTTCCCACATTTGTGAGTATATAAATGCATGTTTGCTTATTCACTGCTATCTTAACTTAAAGAACACAAGTGCTTATCCTGGGTGTGCTGTCTCACACCTTTAATTACAGCACTTTGGAGGAAGAGGCAGGCAGATTTCAGACTCTAAGGGCAGCCTGTCCTGTATAGTGAGTTCCACTATAGCCAGGACTACATAGAGCAATGGTTCTCAACCTTCCTAATGCAGCATCTCTTTAATATAGTTCCTTATGTTGTAGTGACCCCAATCATAAAATTATTTAGTTGCTATTTCTACTTTTGCTACTATTCTGAACCATAATATAAATATCTGATATGTAACCCCTGAGACAAGGTCATTTGACTCCAAGTTGAGAACCACTGACATAGAGAGACACTGTCTCAAAAAAAGGAAGTTGGAGGGGGGAACATGACTTCTTTTAGAATGCTATTAAATATATTATAATTTAAAATAGTAAATAGTACTATGACGAACCTAAAGCACTCTTACATAATAAATAAATGTCATAGATGCTCATCAGAGAGAATATTTACCTAAGTCTGCGTTCTGTTCGGAACACCTTAAACTGGCTAATTTTTAACAAATAGAATTTTTTGGGGGGGGGCAGGCTAAATTTAAGACATTTTCAACCTGATGATGGAAAACAAAAGAATAAGAGAAGAAAGAGTGCTAGAGCTCATTTTTTTTTAAACTCAGGAAGCAATTCTTTGAACACTCATTCATCGCCACATAACAGCATTAACTCATTCATGAGGTCCTCCTGGCCAAATCACCTCTTGATGCTTTTCCCTTGTAATGTTGTCACATGGCAGCTGCATTTCAGCAGGAGATAAGGTAGGACATGACAAGCACTGACATTTTCTGAGAGACTTTAAAGTCTCAAATGAAGATGGTGTGTCTGTTACAGATGAATAAGTAGTATTACTGTACCAGATGTTTGCAATCACATTCAAGAAAGCAGTTCCAGGGTCAAAAAGCAGGTATTTGGAATAGCTCTGACTAATGGTAGAACACCTACTGTTATCAATCTGTGATTAAAAGTGGAAGGATTTTATTCCTACTTCAGACATAGAAGGAAAAATAAAAACATCAGCTGGGCACAGTGGCACAACCTGTAATCCCAGCACTCTGAGAGACAGAGGCAGGTGGATCTCTGTGAGTTCAAAGACAGCCTGGTCTACAAAGTGAGTCCAGGACAGCCAAGTTTACACAGAGAAACCCTATCTTAAAAACACAAACAAAAAACAATCAGTCAATTAATCAGTCAAACAGCCAAAATTCTGGTTGACTATTTTGACCAGCATTTAAAAAATTTCTTTCTAAAGCAAATAGCATGCTTCAAATTTTTCTACTGAATTAGAGTCTACTTTTTTGTTGTTGAAATTCATGTGTTTTTTTATTTTCTTGATATCTTAAAATCAAAGGGTTATGGCTTTAAAAAAAAACAGCGCTGTCTTTAAATTAATATGTAAATAGTGTTACCAATCTTTATGAGAGTCAAAATACATTTTGAGAATGTAAACTGACTTTTTCCTCACAAAACATGTTATGATATTTAAAGGGCCCATGTATCTCTCAAAGTTAGAGTATAATATTGAAAAACACATTGACTCTGGCTTATCACACATAAGCCCTTAGCGTAGCTGGCTTAGCACACATAAATCATCTGTCTGTATCTAATTTTTGCTTTCCATACTTTTTCAGGATGAAATAGAGTGTTTGCAGAAAGAAGTAGAAGAACTTAAAAGTAAAAATCTCAGCTTGGAGTCACAGATCAAGACTATTCTGGATCCCTTATCCTTGATGCACGGCAGTCAAAATGAAGACAAACATCCACCAGTAGATAATCCAAGTAAAATTGACCCGGAAACGGTAGCAGAGTGGAAGAAAAAGCTCAGAACAGCTAATGAAATTTATGAAAAAGTAAAAGATGATGTGGATAAGTTAAAAGAGGTAATTTGTAGTCTTGGAAAAAATCTATCATGCTTATTTTTAAAGTTCTACAATATTTTAAGTACTTACACAAGTATAAATAGCCATATACCTTCACTCACCATTAGCTAATTTGTGAGAGCAGTACTAAGCCCTGGATGAGCATTTAAATGCAAGAGGAAAACATATTCTCATTAGCTGTCACTGGCTGCCAAGAAATATCAGGAGGTTCCATTTGTGACTATAATTGGAGATGCGGTAGTGCTTCTGTATGAGAGTGCTTCTGCTGGAAGAGTTGCATCTGCTTAAAGCATGTGATTCTGTTCCCCCTTCCTTGTGATTTGCTTTAATTTTTTTAAGCTTACAGCAGTGGCTGATTTATGTGCATTTAAACAAGCATATTCTATTTCCCTACTTAGCAAAGAAACATTGTTTGCTTATTTTTTGAGGCAAGATCTCACCATATAGCTGAGGCTTGTCTGGAACTTGCTACGTAGCCCAAGCTGGCCTCAAACCAGCCACCCTCCAGCCTCAGATTCCTAGTGTTAGGATTACTGGTATGTCCCTCTGAACACACCTGAACAAAAGTTTTTAACCAGATTTTTTTCTAGCACTACTATTCTCTGATTTTGAAAGCTGAATATGAATACATATTAAAAGTTTGTTGACTAATTCACAGAAAGATGGGAGCACCTACTTTAGGCCACTTATGGAAAAAAGTAATGTGGTAGATGAGGCTGATTGATTTTCTGATTTGTCTACCCATCCGGCAAGATAAAGGGAACACTAGTTGGCAAAATAAACAAACTTTTAGGATTTTTTAATTTTGCAAGGAGATAAAGATGCATGCTCTTAGTACTAGAACAGTGACAGCTATTATCTTGAATTCTGGAACAAAGATCAGCCTTTAGCTTGACTTCAGGATTATCTGCTCTGCAGTACAGAAGTGCTAAATGCATATGGTTTTCTGGCGCTCATTTCTGCAGTGGTCTTTGAACCTTTCAGTATTCCCCTAAAATGCTATTCTTACTCTGAATTGCTGTATCCTAAGCCATGAAATCGTTAATGGACTCCAGATGCTATTTTACAGAAGAATCACTGCATATTATCTTCAGTGAGGTTAAACAGTAGAGAAACGTCAACTCATTGTAAACCACTCTCCATATACAAAACAAGTGCTGTGTGATTAATAAACAGCCAATACGAAAGGAAGAGGGAAACTCCTTTCAGAAAAAAAGAAACTACATACATACTTCACTGAATTTTAATGAGGGAAGTATGTAGTTCATTTGTGTATTGGCAGCCAGCCTTAGTGTAAACATGTTACCTTTATTGAAAGGTAATAAAAATTAAAAGGAATGACATCAGAGGGGTTATACTATTATCAGCAGTTTCTCCTTTGACTTCCATGCCTTTCCTGAGCCACCAGCAAGCTGTGTGTGGTCTTCTATAGTTACTAAGTCTTTGGCAGAGATACTTCTTAGAGCATGAAGCTCTATGCAGACTACCCTCTAGCCTTATAATGTCACTATGTGTAATATATGAAAAGAATATAATATAAAAACACAGTTATTTTTAAATTCAATGGTTGTTGCTATCCTAAGACATCACAATTATTTGGCATATTTAATCAGCCTGTTTGGTGTACTCAGTGAGAGTATTAGATAATACTAATACTATAATAGGCTATAAATGAACAACACTGACTACAGAGACAAAATCGCAACTGAGAAGTATAAATAATGATGTAAATCAGATGGAGGAATGCAAACCATTCAGTAAAGTACAACTTGGTGTGAGCAAATGGACTTCTGATGCTTCCTGATTCGATGGAGTTTTGAAACATGAGAGATCATTAACAGTCAAAGTTGGAGGATGCACAATAATTAAAATCTTTGATAGTCCCAGGTACTATCAGTACGCAGAACTCTACTGTTTGTAGCCTTTATTTGCTTCTAGAAGCTATTGAGCCTGTAAAAAGTATTAAAAAAAAACCACAGGACTGCTGAGAGCCCTTGAAACACACTAATAGTGATACCTGTTTTAGGAGATGGGGGCAGGGAAGGAAACCAAGTGAGTTCTATTTTAAGCTTGTTGTTATCATCAAAAAATATTCACTAAGTGCCTCCTTTTATGGTGCTATGCTTGAAAGCTTAATTCATCGTGTATATGAGGAAGTAAATGGCTTTCCTTATATCATCAAGGGGGCAGAAATGGTATTTGTCAGTCACTTAAAGAATTAACCCTCCACCATCCTGGTTTGTGTGCATCTGTGAAGGTGAGCAGGTGCTCAGAGCCCAAAGTGGACCTGGATGGGCGTAAGTAAACCAGCTCAAAAGGAATCTGGATAAGTTTTAGTAAGGGCATAGGCTGCAAATGAGCATTCTCCACCCTCCTCTTGTGACTGTTGAGGCACAATTGTATGTAAGTAGGTACGTAGTATATTATGGAAGTTACTCAAAAGCACAGGTTAAGTTTTTTAACACATATACTTTAAAAACTTATTAGGCTACCCTTTCTTTTTTCCTAGTTGTAATATTTTGACCCCTCCTCAGCAGTGAAAATAAATGTTATAGCCATTTTCCGTGCTGAATAAGTTTGGTGGCAAATGTATACAGTTTAATTTTTGTTAGTAATACACAAATGCAGTAGCAGGAATTTAAAGAAGGAAGCTTTTAAGAAAGTTCTAAAGTTTGAGAACATTAAGTTTTTTTTTTAAGGCAACCTATGATACTGAGCTTTTAGCTTCTCTCCTTTGGCTTGTGACAGGCTACTTTCCAGGTGAACCACTGAATGTCTTTAGTAATTTTTATGTATTGCACAAATCAAGTGGGGAAAAGGTCATGGCTACAGGAGTTTTTCTTACATATGTATGTCCAGGGACAATTGGTAGAACTTACAAGAAAATACTGCTCAAAATTTTAAGGGTATCAGTTGGAAGACAGAGAATAAGAAAGACTTTTTGAAGAAAGAAACTCGATAGCTTACTCATGTTAGATTTATTACTAGAGAAGTGTTTTTAAATAGTAATCAAGAAATTAGTTTCATGGTTTAAGAACTAACTCTTTAGCATTAGTTTGTAAATACTTGCTTATGATGTAATCTTATATTGTTTAGAGCATTAAATTATGGTAAAATGAAAAAAAAAGAAACATATATTTGCCATTAGCATGGTCCCTTAGTGGCTTTGAGCTAGCTAACTAACGCAGCTTTATTTCCCAGAGTACAGGATTTAGAAAGTGCTTGGGGAACATAGATTTTAAATGCCTGGTTGTGTTCGCAGTTTCACACTATTCCCACTCGTGATTTTACATTTCTGAGGCTTGTCTGATACTGCTGTAAGAATTCAGATGGCTCATGTCATAATTTTTACAAGGTGCTTTTTTAACTTTTTTTCAGGCAAATAAAAAATTGAAGTTAGAAAATGGTGGCTTGCTGAGGGAGAATTTACGACTGAAGGCTGAAGTGGACAACAGATCTCCCCAAAAGTATGTATCTTACAGAGCTAAGTCACTGCTTGTTAGTGCTTTTAAGCCAACTCTGACAGATTGTGCTTTCCATTTGACTCAGCAGTTAGTCAAATGTGCTGAACGTCAAATGCAAGTCTTAGTTTCAGTTGAGGCTAATTTAGAAGGATTTCATTCTTAACTTTTCCTTCTTTGATGTATAAAAATATTGTTGCATGATACCTAAGACAAGTGAGCCTTCACTTGGCTTTACATATAACTATTTAATAGTACTAATGAATACTTAGATTAAAACAGTGCCCTTTAGCTGTTTTCTGAGATAATCTTGATAATAGTTAATTGTTCATGCAGTGCATTCTCTGCCTGATACAATATGATGTAACTTTGATTAATACTTGGAATTTCGAGGACAGAGGCACAGAGAGATTAAATTCACTTTACTTTTTTTTAATTTATTGTTTTATTAGTTACAGTGTATTCACTTTGCATCCCAGCTGTAGCCCCTTCCCTCATCCCCTCCCAACCCTACCCTCCCTCATCTCCTACCATGCTCCTCCTCCCCAAGTCCACTGATAGGGGAGGTCCTCCCCTTCCCTCTGATCCCAGCCTATTATGTCTCATCAGTACTGGCTGCATTGTCTTCCTCTGTGGCCTGGTAAGGCTTCACCCTCCTCAGGGAGAGGTGACCAAAGAGCAGGCCACTGAGTTCCTGTCAGAGACAGTCCCTGTTCCCATTACTAGGGAACCCACTTGGATACTGGGCTGCCACTGGCTACATCTGTGCAGGGGTTCTAGGTTATCTCCATAAATGTCCTTGGTTGGAGTGTCAGTCTCAGAAAGGACCCTTTGTGTCCAGATTTTTTTTTCTCTCCTTGTGGAGCTCCTGTCCCCTCCAGATCTTCTATCTCTCCCTTCTTTCATAAGATTCCCTGCATTCTGCCCACCGTTTGGCTAAGAGTCTCAGCCTCTGCTTTGATACACTGCAGGGTAGTCTTTCAGAGGCCCTCTGAGGCTTCTGTCCTGTTTCCTGTTTTCTTCCTCTTCTGATGTCTATCCTATTTGCTTTACTGAATGAGGATTGAGCATCTTACCCAGGGTCTTCCTTGCTTAGCTTCTTTAGGTGTACAGATTTTAGTATGTTTATCCTATAATCATGTCTAATATCCATGGTGAGTATATACCATGTGTGTCTTTCTGCTTCTGAGATATCTCATTCAGGATGATCTTTTCTAGTTCCTAATATTTGCCTGCAAATTTCATGATTTCCTTGATTTTAATTCCATTACCACAATTTCTGTATCCATTCCTCAACTGAGGGACATTTGGGTACTATCCAGCTTCTGGCTATTACAAAGAAAGCTGCTGTGAACGTGGTTGAGCAGATGTCTGTGTTATGTACCTGAGCTTCTTTTGGATATATACCTAGGAGTGGTATAGCTGAATCTTGATGTAGCATTATTCCTAATTTTCTGAGAAAGCACCAGATTGATTTCCGAAGTGGTTGTACAAGTTGACATTCCTACCAGCAATGGAGGGAGGGTTCTCCTTTCTCTACATCTTCTCTAGCATGTGTTGTCACTTGAGATTTTGATCTTAGTCTTTCTGATGGGTGTAAGGTGAAATCTCAGGATCTTTTTGATTTGCATTTCTCTGATAGCTAAGGATGTTGGCTATTTCTTTACGTGTTTCTCTGCCATTCGATATTCCGCTATTGAGAATTCTCTGTGTAGCTCTGTACCCCATTTTTTTTAATTGGATTACTTGATTTGTTGCTGTTCAACTTCTTGAGTTCTTTATATATTCTGGATATTAGCCCTCTGTCAGATATAGGATTGGTGAAGACCCTTTCCCAATATGTAGGCTGTCATTTTGTTCTGAAAACAGGGTCCTTTGCTTTACAGAAGCTTTTTAGTTTCATGTAGACTCACTTTTCCAATCTGCTCAGTGTTAAGTGGAAGAAGTAACACTTGGATTCAAGGGATTCAGAGTCTGAGCACTTAATGATGATATGGATCATTTTGGCTGAAATAAAAGAAGGTGTTGTCCACTGAATCTTGGACTGATTATTTGAGACTGTAGTTGAGACAGAGCTGCCCATGGGTACATCTGAGCAGGGGCTCTAGGTCCTCTCCATGCATGGTCCTTGGTTAGTGCATCTGTCTCTGCCTGACCCCCTGGGTTCATATTTTTAAGCTTTGTTGGTCTCCTTGTGGCACTCCTGTTCCCTCAGTGTCCTTCTATCCCTTCCCCCAATACTTCTTATGACTCCCTTTGTTCTGCCCAATGTTTGGCTGTGAGTCTCAGCATCTACTTTGATCCCCTGTGGGTGGATCCTGCAGCTCAGTCTCCATGTGGGTACCCAAGTAAGGGGCGCAGAGGCTGCCTCTGTTATGAACTTGGTTGAGTGCTCTTTGATCACTTGCCCCTGGTGATGCAGCCTTACCAGGCCACTGAGGAAGAGGATCCAGGAAGTCCTGATGAGACTTGATAAGCTATGTGCAGTTGGCAAAGGAGAAGAACTACTCCTTTCAGTGGACTAGGGAAAGGGATGGGGGAGGAAGGGGAAGGGAGGATGGGATTAGGAGGAATTGAGAGAATGGTCTACAATTGGGATATAAAATGAATAAATTGTAAAAAAGAAAATAATAATAATGAAATTGAAAGTTTTGACCTCTTAACATTTGACTATCTAAAGGTAAGAAAGAAATAGGAATTAAAGATGGAAGCTAGAAAAGAGATGAGAACATGTTTGGAGTCTGTACCCTACCTCACCACATGAGGAAACAGGCAGACAAGGAGACAATATGGCTGCCAAAGTATGCAGTCTCTCTGAAGGATGTGTATCAGAAATGTGTATCACCATTTCTTCACTGCTGACCACTAGCCCTCAGTCATTTTTCTGCTATAGGAAGACAAAGCAGGAATAAGCAAATAATGGAAGTATAGACTACCAGAAATGAAATAGCCCTTGTTGAATGCAGTGTGGTTTAGGAAAAGTAAGTCCTACTTACACAAAGGAGAGATTACAAACCAGTGGAAAAAACAGAAGGTATAACTTTTACTCTTAAATGTTCCCTTCTCCCATGCTCTCCAGTCTTGTTTTTCCTTTCCATCAGATAATGTTCTACTTTGACAAATTAGGGAAATAAGCCGAGAAAGTGTTGCGTTTATGTAGGCTTGAATCCCCGTTATTGGCAGTTTTCCCTGCCAGTCATGGTAATGCTTGTCCATTAGCCCTTTCCCACAGCGTGCTGAATGGAACGAAAGCTATTTTGTTTGTAGCTTTTATTTCTTGAAAAGTTGCCCACCAGATTTCAAATTTAATGCCAGCCACAAAGATGTGTGCTTTTAAATATCCATGACTTCTACCAGATGAATAACTGGAGCATCTCACCCGAGGAAATCTGGCCCCGTGTCCTGGAAACAAGCTGCCACACATCCGAGTCCGGGATCACCGGAACATTTGCTGTCTTGAACTTGCATTCCTGCTCCTGCATAGGAAGGGGGCAGTCTCCCTTGAGCAGTGCCTGGAGCTGAATGCTATTCCAGATGAATTTACGAAGCACTGAGGGATCAAATGCCCTGCATTTGATGTATAGCCTTGTTTACCCTGCCTTGGTAAATCTTGGTGGGATCCAGAGAGAGGCTGCTCACAAGTGAAAAATATCCAAATATGGTTCCCTGCAGAGTACTTATATTCGTGTATAAAAGAATATGAAATTTTAAGAATTTAAAAGTAAATGCAAACATATAGAAATCACCCGTTCCTTTCCTTCTGTGCATAGGAAGTGACTTGACTAATTCTTTTTCTCCTGCCTTGTTGGTGGGGTGTAAAGAAATACTTCTGACTCTGTAAACATGGTGTTGTTCTCTGATACATCCCATAACTTGAGCATGCTGTTCTCAACTTGAGCACTGTCACATAGGACAGTGCATTTAAATTTAGACCCTAGAGTAAAGAAGAATTAGAAGGTATGCCAGTCATCTCAGGCCTCCAAAACAAAACACACACACAGTTTGAGAGAAATGGTACATTTGTTTGTTTTCACAGGTGCTGAAGGCTGAGAACAAGGTTCGTTTGGCGGGTTCTTTTCTGATACAAGCTCTTTCTGACTAACAGCAACTTTTTTATAATATTTTGAAATAGTAAAGAAAGAAGAATGAAAGGGTTTTTGTCTTTCTTCTAAGAACACTACTCTGTAGGGTTAGATCTCATCCTTATGACCTAATTTAACATTAATTACCTCTTCAAGACCTTGTTTCCAAATACAAACACTGATAGAGGGTTTCACGTACTCTGTGGCAGACTCCCCCTATTGAAAACAAGGGGAACTTGAGCACTTATATTGGTTTAACTTTTATGATGGAAGTCTGAGTTATCATTTATCTTTCTTGCTGTTGCTTTCTGTTCTATCCTGGATCCTCTATTATAGTTAATCTTAAAGTATACTGGGTAGTTTCCCATCCTTAGCTTCAATGTAAGTGCCCTTGAGCATGTGGGTACTTCAAAAAGCACATTCTTCAGGGTTTTCATATCATCCACTTTAGATTTTGCCAGAAATTCATTGTATCTAAGTAGGTTTTCAGAAAAATGAAGTCCTTCCCCCCCCCCTTTTTTTAGTGTTTTCTTTTTCCTTCTGAATTCATTATTACTTGGAGGAGGCCAGCTATTTGCATTCTCATTTGTCCTGATATGTATTCTCTAAAGAAATGTCCAGCACTTAGTGGTTGATGACATGGCTTTGAGTTTTCAAGTTGAACATCTGAAGAAAACTCAGCTTTATAGCTAAACCACCTTTTTATCTAGTATTATAAGATAGGCTTTAAGCTGTATAAAATACATGCCCTGCCAAACCGTGAAATAGACTGGGCTTTTCTGCTGGAATTTCTGTTAAAGCTCTTGTATTTTCACTTCTGGGTTCATATCACAACTAAGTATAATTGTGTCATGACTTTCTTGTGTTTGAACTAAAAGTACAGTTTTCATATTCAAAACTATAACTACTACATTTTCTAGAACTTGATGTCCTGATTTTAATGCATCTTGGTTGAATAAGTGAACACATTTAGCCTCTCAGACAGTAAGTATCAGAGTTATTTAAGAAAATGATTATCTTGGACTTTTTGGGCTGCTATAACAAAATATCCATATATTGAATGGTTTACAAGTCATAAACATTTGTTCTTACAGTTCTGGAAGCTGAGCCAATTTTCTGATTCATAAATAACTGTGTTTTTGTTGTATCTTCATGTGGGAAAAGAGGTCAAAGAACATCGTTGGGCTTTTTGTGGGGTACTAATGCCATTCATGAACTAAGGCCTCCATCGATTCCTTCAGACATCACCACAGCCCCTGTCAGTGTTTCCAGCTGTGCGCATACATCATGTTTGTGCTTAAGAAATAGTGCCCTCCTTCTCAACATCATCAGAGAAGTCCGTTATTGTGATTTTACACCGCTGCATCCTAATAGCCATCGCTGTACTTCCTGGCTAGCAAGACTTCATTACATCTACAGTCTGCTTCTCTGAGTTCAGACTTGTTTTTGTGTGTGTGTATATTTTGTTTGCTTTTGGTTTTTTGAGACAAGATGTCTCTATGTAGTCCTAGCTGTCCTCAAACTCATTCTGTAGACCAACCTGGCCTCGAACTTAGAGGTCTTCCTGCCTCTGCCTCCCAAGTGCTGTGGCTAAAAGTGTGTGGCACCGCTGCCCAGCTCAGAGACTTGTTTTAGCGTGAGTGTATAGTGAGAAATATCAAGAGCATTACACCCACATGTAGTATAGAATGGGACCATTCCAAAGGGGAAGAGTTTAATACTGAATTTTTCATATTTCTAAATTTCCTCAACTCCAAATACTCTTCCTAAGCTATGTCAGCAAGAATGGTTACATTTGTACTTGCTGGAGTTGGGAACTCTTTAGTGGCTATTTAACTTGAAGAACTGTGACATATCTACTTAGGACACATTTGAAAGTCCCTTAGTCTATCACACAGGTCTTTCCCTTATGTGCCCCTCCACCCTAACACTCAACCTTAGTTACCAAAAATATATGACAAAAACAATTTGTAAAGCAAAATAAATTTTCTGAGGTTTCTGGCCATCAGTCAGAGCACAGTTTGAAAGAGTCTCTTCATGTCAGTGGGAATAGGAGGTAGCTCATTATTCATATTACATGGATCAGGAAGCAGAGAGCTAACAGGGACCAGGGGTGAGTAGAGCTATCAAAGGCTCCCTCTAGTAACTTGCTTTCCCAGCCGCGTCCGGGTCCTAAGGCGCTACAGTCTTCACAGCCATGCCACAGAGACAACCAAGTATTTAAAACATGAGCCCCTGGGGACACAAATAGCTAAGCTGTGAAACTGACAGCAGTCCAGCCGTTGCTGCCCACATTATAATACAAATGTACTTTTGAGGTCCTGCTTCAAAAGTCCCTACAGTCTCAACAGTCTCCACTCCTTAAAGTTTCAAAGTTCTGAAACAGGACGTCTTAGCTGTCCATCAGCTACGTTTCTGTACAGGGTCTAGGCTCAGTCCATGCATGGTCCTTGGTTGGGCCCTTTAGTCTCCACAAGCCTCTCTGGGTTCTGGTTGGTTGGCTCTGTTGGTCTTCTTGTGGAGCTCCTGTCCCCTCCAAAAACTGTCCTTCCTCCTACTTTTCCACAAGACTCTATGTTTTGCCCAATGTTTGGCTGTGAGTCTCAGCATCTATTTTTATCTGCTGATGACTGGAGCCTTTCAGAGGACACTATACTAGTCTCCTGTTTGCAGGTACAGCAGAGTATCATTAATAGTGTCAGGGGTTGTTTCTCTACCATGGGGTAGGTCTCTGGTTGGGCCAGGCATTGGTTGGACATTCCCTCAATCTCTGCTCTGTCTTTATCCCTGCATATCTTGTAGGCAGGGTAAATTTTGGGTCAAAGTTTCTATGGGTGGGTTGGTGTTCCCCTCCCTCCACTAGGAGTCCTGTCTAGTGGACTCCATGACCCATGCTACTAGGAGGCTAACACCTTTGATTATCTCTCCTATTGTCCCAGTGAAAAGTGTGCTGCTTCACTTTAGTGATATTAATTTTATTAACATTTACATTGTTTACAGCATTAACTCATGTCTGTGTCTTTTTTTTTTTTCCAAACTGCATGGTTTAAAAACCCTCCATTCTTTGCTCTTGATTCTCATTATAAGCCTAGCTAAAAGTAATGAAAAATAACTATTTCTTTTTTTTTTAATAAAACCTATGTGTATGTATGTGCCCATGTGTTGGTGTCAGTGTATGTGAGTGCAGATGCCCACAAAGTCCAGAAGAGGAAATTAGATCCCCTGAAGCTAGAGTTAGAAGTAGTTGTGAGCTGCCCAGTATAGGTGCTAAGAACAACACTCTAGACTTCTGCAAGAGCGATATGTCATCTTAGCCACTGAGCCATTTCTCCAGCATATGTAGTAGCCTTTTCAGAGCCTGAATCCTGTGCTGTCTAGAAACTTTCTCTGACAAATAAACTATGTTGAATTAGGCCTCACTCAACATTTCAGGAGATAGGCAGAGTATAGCTAAATTCTTTGTCAGAACATTACTTAAATGGTCCCTGGTTTAATTGCTTCTAATCTTTGTTCCCATCTGAAGCTTCATAGGCAGTCTTTACTATCAGTATGTCTATCAGCATTCTGGCCTTAAGAATCCCCACTGGAGTTACCCATTAGGCTCTACTTAGAGGCCTTGAAGACTCCTTTAATCTCTATCTCCAAACTCTTCCATTTTCCCACAAGCTTTTTCCAAAGGCCTAAGAACTCTATGATCAGGCTTACTTTATTGCAGCTGTGGCCCCACTCTTGGTAATGATTTTCCCTGTTCCTTTCACATTACTGTGATCATAGTACCAAACAGATAATTAAAAAGAGGAAAGGCTTATTTTACGCTTACTGTTTCAGAGAACTTTCAGCCTATCAAAGCTGGAAGACATTTTGTCGGTAGCATCTGAGCATTGAGGCAGCCACTACTGGGATGGCACGGACCAAGAAACAGCTAGACCAGAACCAGAGCCCATTGTAATGTTCAGAGTCCTACACTGTGGAGTGAGCTGCTTCCAGCAAGATGCCCCACAGCCTTCCATGGAGTAGTCCAAACATGAGCGGATAGAGGACATTCAAATTCAAACATAGGCAGAAATTGTGCCCTGTTGTCATTTATGGCAAAGCAGCCACTCTTGTCCTCAGCTACTGAGTCTCCTCAGTTTAGAATGATGCCAGATGTCTAACATTTTGGATATTGAGGCTGGAGAGATGGCTCAGTTAAGAGTGCGTGTTGCTTTCATAGAGGACCCAAGTTTGCTTCCTAGCACCCACATCAGGTGGTTTACAACTGTGTGTAACACCAGCACCAGGAAATCTAACACTCTTCTGGCCTCTGTAAGCATGATACTCCCACGCACATGTTTCCACCCTCTACTCACTCACATACCCACACATAAATATTTTTAAAAATAAAAATGTAATTATTTTTAAATTCTGAAAGCCATTTATATAAAACTTGGGCATAGTTGGATTTTGGATTTTATAACTTTTGTTTCTATAAATGTGTATCTTGGATATTAATTGTTATCATCGTGTCTTTGATGTGGTCTGTGGCATAGATTTCCCCCTGAATGCAGCTTTCTGTACTGCATAACAACCTCCAGGCCTGTCAGTTTTACCTGTGTGCACCCATGCCCTCCCTCCTTTTAGAGGAAGCTAAAGGCATTTTTGTTTCTTGAACCAGCTTGTCTATGTGGCTTTAATAATCAGCTACCAGTGTGTCAGACTGTCTTAAGAACAAAGGTAAAAGATTGGCCTACTTCTTTCCCTGAACTGCAGAGTCGTGTTTATACTCTTGTTAGCATGGAGCATGGTGGATGAAAGCTTAGCTCCAGAAGCAGGCTCCCTGAATTCACATTTCTGTGCTTCTACTCTGTCCCTGTATTCTCTGTACAATTAGTTTTTCTGCTGCACTTCAAAATTATCTATGGTAAAGTGTAAATCAAGTTGCTTAAACCTCTTGCCTGAAACTGCCCAGGATTTTCCAAAAGAGAAAATTCAGACTTTGTGTAAGCTCTTCTGTACTTGTCTCTTCCTTCTCTCTGCTGCCCAGCTCACCTCTCTCCAGCTGCCCTGCCCTTCTGTGCACAGGACATGCAAGGCTAGCGTGCTTTGCTTTGGCTTCTCTACTTTCTGATCTGTGTGTGGCTGCCTCTGTCATCACAGTCACTTTTCCTGATCATTTTGTTGAAATCAGCCCCTGCCGTCAGTGTTTCCTGTTTCCTTACCTTTCTTGTCACAAGGCCAGAATGAGAAAATCGTGCAGGGAAATAACTTGAATATGGTGGTGATGAGCATAGGCTGTAGTACTAGACTCCCTAGGATGAACACTGACTGTTCTTCCAGCCTCTGGGGTTTCTCCATCTTGGTTGGGCTTCTTTGGAACGGGGCCAGTGGGGCCAACCTGCCATGAAGGTCACACTCAGGGTCAGGCGACCGAAACTTCTAACCTGCCATGAAGGTTACACTCGGGGTCAGGCGACCGAAACTTCTAACCTGCCATGAAGGTTACACTCGGGGTTAGGCAACTGAAACTTCTAAGTGCATGTCTGACAGAGTCCATAGTTAACGCTCGGCCATTCCTGCAGGGTGGCCGTTATACACTTTTCACTCTGAAGTTACTGTGTTTGTTTAGTTGCTTATCTCTTTGTTGTCTGTCTCTTCTATTCTGAAATCTGAATTCAAAAGAATAAGAATTTTGAAGCCTGTCTTTTTTTACTGTCTCATTCATGGAAAGTACCTGATAAGTATTGGTTAAATTAACAAGTAGACACATCATTTAGCTTATTGATACTCTCAATTTAAAGAAATAATATATTTATTGAGAGTATTAAAGGAACTAGTCTATACCTTCATGTTATATGGGTCTTAGGTAATGTTCTGTTCCTGTAGACACTATGACCAAGGTAGGTTATAGAAGAAAGCATTTAATTGGGGGCTTGCTTGCAAGACTCAGGTATTTAGATCTTGGTCTTCATGGTGATGAGTATGGCCATAGGTAGGCATGGCAATGGAGCAGTAGCTCAGAGTCACATCCTGGGCTACAGACAGGAAGCAGAGGCAGAGAAGGACTAGGGCGGGTGTGGGCTTACGAAACCTCAAAGCCTATCCATGACACACCTCCTCCAACAAGGCCACTTTTCCTAACCTTTCTCAAACAGTTCCACCAACTGGAAACAAAACCTATGAGGGGAATTCTCATTGAAGCCACCACAACATAACAAAGAAGAAGGGTAGATTTTTTCTTTGTATGTGTCTAATAATTATACCCAATATACTCCATCATGTACAGAAAACTAATTTTCCTCTTGGTTTGTGCTCTCAGTGACTTTATTACTTATTGAGTGGCTGTTTGTTTGTTTGTTTACCATTTCTCCTCACTCCACACACTGCTCAAGTGTTCTTTTGGACATTCCTCTTGCAGCTGTGTCTGCAAACTGTAAACTGTCATCTCATTCCCAGAAATTCTCATTTAACCTCACTACTTGCTTTCTTTTTCCCCTCGAGTGTCTCCTGGACCTTAAGTATCTACTTTATTATTGCCTGAAATCTAGACTACATCTGATCAACTTGTGTTTCTGTTTGATAACATTTTGTGGCTCCCAGTCACCTTCACAGCTCAAATTTCTTACTCCAATCTGAAAGGTCTTGACAGCTTGACCTTTCAATATTCTTGGGGTTTTTTTTTTTTGTTTTTTTTTTTTTTCTCTTCCTTGTTTTCTGCTGTAGTCATGTGGGGTTTCTCCCTGGGTTCACTGTAAGCCTTGGCTTACAGTTACCCTTCATCTTAGTCTTTCCCAGCAGTTGACTTTTAGTATTATTATTCTTTGTTGTTATTATTATTGTTGTTACTACAAGTTAACGGCTCTCCATTGTTTGAAATCTAGCCCAGTGTCACTATCTTTGAGGACCTCTGCAGTTTCCCTAGGCAGAGGAGTGCCTTCCTTTAATTCTTAGGAGTATTCTGTTAGTCATTACTTGGGTAACCATGCTGTGTACTGATCAGCATCATGGCTGTCATGACAGCTTACTCTGCCAGCCAGGGGCACTTGGATATATTTCCAAATGCATAGGTATCCTTTTTGGGACCCCCATAAAATAAGCTCTTCTGACACCTAACTACACTACCACTTAAGATAAACAAACCAGGGTGCTAAGATTTTGTTTTTCATTTCAGTTTCTTTTCTTTATATCGCAACCGTGCCTCCCTCCTCTCCTCCCAGGCCCCCCGCTTCCCCTCCTCTTCCCTTCCCCCTTAGAAAGGGGGGCTCCCACCCCCATGTCAGCCCTCCCCAGCACAGCAAGTCACTTCAGGGCTGACCACATCCTCATCCCCTGAGGCCAGGCAAGGCAGCCCTGCCAGGCGGAAAGGACCCAAAGGCAGGTAATAGAGTCCGTAAGAGAAACAGCACTCCCTTCTACTCACCAGGTGCCCCACATGAAGACCAAGCCTCCTATCAGCCACACATGTGCAGGGAGCCTAGGTCCAGACCATGTATTCTTCTGAGTTGATGTCTCTGTCTCCGAAAGCCCCTAAGCAACTAGGTTAGTTGTCTCTGTTGGTCTTCATGTGAGATTCCTGTCCCATCCAGGTCCTTCCATCTTTCCCCCAACACTTCCACAGAACCCCAGGAGCTCTGCCCCATGCTTGGCTGCAAGTCCGAGCATCTGCCTCAAATAGCTGCTGGCTGGAACCTCCCAGACAACAGTCAAGTTAGGCTCCTGTCTGTGAACATAGCAGAACATCATTAATAGTGTCAGGGGCTGGTTTTCTATTGTAGGGTGGGTCTCAGGTTGGGCCGTTTCTTGTTTGGACATTCTCTCATACTACAATCCATAGACCCAAAGACGCTAATAACAAGGAGGGCCCAAAGGAGAGTACCAGAATGTCACTCAGAAGGGAAAATAGAATAGACAGCAGAAGTGGATGAAGAGATGGCTGGAGATGGAATGGGGAGGGATGAAAGGACAGGGATCAGATGTGGGGAGAATGGGGGTGGGAGGTGAGAGGCTGGGAACAGGAAGGGAAACTGAGGAGGGACATCTCTTTGTCAAGCTGGAGGCCTACGACAGGGTAGGCTCCTGGGAGGACATGAAGACTGAAATGACCACCGCCTAGCCAGGCAGGACTAGTGCAAGGAGGAAAAGGAGAACCCAACAAAACCTGTGATCCGAAAAGTACCCTGCCTAGAAGTACAGGGATAATGAGGGAACAAAGATGGAGTGCTAAGATTTTTCAGTTTCTTTATGTGCTTATTGTGTATAAGAGTCTTAAGAGGAGAGGACATCAGAGATTAGCATTTTCTCCAAATGACAAAAACAGGAAATTTTCTGAAGCTTTCTTCTCTAAGGTATATCAGAAATTGGAAGTTAGAGAGGGGGAAAAGAGGAGGTGTGTTAGAGTTTACTTTTCTCCAGTCCTGGGTTTCTTGTCTCCATGCACTGGATTTCTTTTCTCAGTGCTGGCCCTACGCAGTGGCTTAGTTGTAGTTCATGAGTCTGCTTTTCCTGAGGACCCACATGCCAGCACCCTGAGCTTTCTCACCAGCACTGCTGGTCTGGTCTGGTCTGGTCTGGTCTGGTCTGGTCTGGTCTGGTCGGCTGCGGCACTCTCCCCTCCTGTTTCTACAGATTCTGCTCTGACAAACACAGTGATTCCTGGTATTTGACCCCGGCCTGATCTGATGACTGATTCTGCTCTGCCCTTTGGTTTTCCCAGAAGGGGAACTTGGACAGTGTCCGGGGAAGCCTGATAATACCCTGGGGCCAGACTGTGACAGCCACTTGTGCTCTAGCCCCTGGGCTGGGTGCCTGGGGGCCCTTCTCTGGATAGCAGCTAATTGGTGATAGACAGTTATTGCAGTTGTCTGTCAACTTGTCTTTATTGTAGTGATAGGATAGTTTAGTTGCTTGTAATGCATGTTGATAAGGACTCAGTGTGGTTGTCAGATTATGAACGAATATTTGAGAACAGCAACAATGGCTTCTGATTACCTTATAGTCTTTCCTCAGTAGTCCACTGAGCACACATTAGACCTCAATAACGCATCTGAGTAATAATTACAGAGTAGAGAGATCTCAGTTCATTATTTTGAGTTTTCCTTACGCAGAAAGAGAAGGGAGAGAGGAAGAATGAGAGGATTTAACGAAAGTGGAAAATACATATACAGATACAAGAATGATTTATAACTCATCAGTAGTGTTTTCTATTGTTGACATTTTGTTATGATTACTATGCTTTAGAAATATGCCTGGTTTTACTTTTAGAAATGTAAAAAGATATAAACTAGTATTTTTCCCATTGATGATTAAGATTATTATCAATAACCATAAAAACTTCAAGATTAGTCCTTTAATAAAATTTTCCAAAAGATGGGATTCATCTCATATTAAAATGAATCTATTACTGATAGCATAGAAAGAATAGTGCTTGTTGGGGGAAGGGTGGGCTTGGAAAAGGTGATTTACTACAGTTTTCAAGCAAAGGACTAGAGACCAAGTCTCTGTTGTCATTGATGCAGGGAAGAAAAAAAAAAACTAGCAAAAACCAGTGTGTATTTGTCCTTGGGTCCCTATGAAGGCTCAAGTCTTCTTAGAGACTTGCTTCCAAAGGGATTCGTCCTTTACATATGTGGCCCAACACACCAGTCATTTCTATTGAGAATGTCAGGTTCCAGCACAGGAATCGCTAACTACAAGTGCATGGTCAGTTTAACAAACACTGAAGAACTTCCGTTTAAAATACGTCGCTTCTGTCATTTTGAAGCCCTGTTCTCAGTCAGAAAGCCTGCCAAGGAGGTTCTCTGCCTTGCTCTTGTTCTGAGACCGCCTCCCTGTGTGTCTCCCTGATGGCGGCAAGCCTGGAGTCCTCCTGGGTGAGCTCCTGTGCAGTTGCTGTTATAGGCAGGGTCACCATGTCTGCTTCCAGTTGCCGTCTTGCCAATTCCCATCAATAACTATCCGGTGAATCGTGGTGCTGCTCTTAGTGCTAATAGCAGTCACTGGATTCATTAAATATTTGTTCTAATTACTGTTGCTAAGTTATACACAGAAGTGTACTTTCCTTCTTCGTGCTGAAGAACAGATGCTGCTTATCTTAGTTTGTAGAGGATGTGCTTCTGGTTCCCCTCAATACACTTCACTACACAAATATTTACAGAAATAAGGTGTGATGAAGATTGTCATGGGGAACACTTTTTGATTGGAAATCCTCTACAAATCTATATACCTAAGTGCTTAACTTTAAAAAGAAAAAAAATTTGAGGAAGCATTTTTAGGAATATGTCTCAGCAATGTGTAGCTAGCTGGGAATGGGAATACGGCTCAGTGGTATAGAGTTTAGCTATCATGTAGGAGACACTCAGCTTCTGAGCTTATGACTGAGGTGGGGCTTACAATCAATTTTCTCTGTAGTATCTAGATAGAATATTTCTACTGCATACACAGTGTTGAAATAGACATGGAAAATGTGCAAACAAGCCATAGAGGCAGGTGAGAAATGAATCATGCTGAAGCATTTGAGTCTTCTTTTCTGCCCCCAGTTATAATTCTGAATTTCTTCAGTTCTGATCTTCCATTTCCTCTTTACCTGAAATGCCTTCAGTTTTGGACCTTCTGTGTACATATACAAGGCAGGTCCCCAGGCTTATCTTTCCTGTGTTTCCCATACCCATCAGACTAAGATTCCTGACAGGTTCATATTACAGGCTACTCACTTTTGTTATGTTCAATCGAAATTTGTAATGTCATGAAATTTTCTAATTGGTAGATTTTGAATGCTGAAGTATTGAGTTTACTATAGAAAAAGAAAAATGCCAGCATGCCTGTAACTCCAGCATTTGAAAAGCTGAAAGGGGTTGGAGAACCTTGAGTTTAAGGACAGCCTTACCAATAAAAGGAGCCCCTGTCTCAAACAAAACAAATCCGGCACTTATTCTTACATAGACAGGCAACTCTGTGATAAATACACTCTGAGAATAGATTATTCTTTTTTTTTTAAGATAACTTTATTATGTGTATGGATTCTTTGCTTGCATTTATGTCTGTGCACCATATGTGTGTGTGGTGCCAGAAGAGGGAGTAGGATCCTCTAGGACTAGAATTACGTGGTTGTGAGCCAGCAAATGTGAGTGATGGGAACCAAACTCTAGTCCTCTGGAAGAGCAGCACGTGCTCTCAGCTTCTGACCCGTCTCTTCAGTGCCTAGATCAGATGTTGTACAAGTAATTGTAGTTGTTCGTAAATACACATTTTGAGACATGTATCAGCTATTATTTTAATTTGGGTAGTCTTTACTCAGCACACTCACAAAATGAGTAGGTAATAATCACTGGGGAAAATTCACAATTGTCCTATGGATTTTAATATTTTAAAATATTACGTCTTATTATCAGCATAAATGTATGTGGACATGAAAATGGTAAAATATTTAGTACATTAATACTGACTGATATAGCACAATGTAGACACTTGCAACTTTGAGACATTACAGTATTACTTCTTTGTTAAAAACACAAGTCATGCAGAACAATGCTTGCCTTCATTTCATGTATGTGAGTGTGCTTAGTATTTTGTTAACTTGACACAAACTAGGATTATCTGGAAAGAGGAAAACTCAACTGAAGAAATACCTCTATGTGATTTGCCTTTTGGCAGTCTGTGAGGAGTTTCCTGGGTTAAGGACTGCTGAGAAAGTACCCAGCCCCCTATAGGCAGAACTTCCACTGGGTAGTTGGTTCTAGGTTGTGTAAGAAAGCAGGCTGAGCAGGGTACAGTAGAGAAACCCTTAAGTGGTGTTCTTCCTAGGTCTCCGCTTTCAGTTCCTGCACTGACTTCCAGCAGTGATGAAGTATGACATCAGGTGTTTCAAACTGTGCTAAATAAATATTGCTGTACTAAATATTAGTCTTATGTCCATAAACGTTTATGTTGATGTAAGATGTACTGTTTTGAGAAAAAAATTAAAGTCCATAGGATCCCCAGTGATTACTAAGACAGCTTGCCCACTCATTTTATAAACCCCTATGCAGGATAAGCCAAACAAATCCTTTCCATGTTGCTTTTGGTCATGTTGTTTATTGTAGCAAAAAAAAAAGAAAACTAGGACAGTGAGCTAACCTCTTTTTGATACTTTGATAAGTTATCCTACGTCTGTGTCTGCATTTTGTTCTCTCCTCTTAGTGCAGTGACATCCACATGCTGAGTGTGAAGGGTTTGTTCTTCCCGCTTGTCATTTCCTGTAGCTGTCTTCATCCTCTTCACCTCAGTGACTCCTCATCTTTGTTGGAAGTGTTCTTCTGTTAAGCTCTTCTGGCATAGCTGGAGTCTCATGAACAGACAAGCACTGTGATTGTAACAGTCAGCTCTTTCTTTCCTATCTGCATTGTCATTGGATTCTGGTTTTACTTCCAGCATTAATTCTGTTCAGTGCTGTTACACCTTCATTTTTCTTTCCCCCGGTTCTGTCTTCTGTTTGTCTGCTTGTCTGAAATGTCCTGTGAGAAATCTCACTGGTAGACAGGAAGGCAGCATAACTCGTTTGCTGTCAGTGTACTCGTTACATAGCAGGTGCACATGGCCTGCTCATAATGGCTTTGGAAGAGGTGCTCTGGTTGGGTGCTAATTGTAGTATCCACCTGTTGCTTGTTTTTATTGTGTGTGAACTAGAAAGCTGGAAGTGGGAGGTTTTATGTCACGAAGTTACTCACAGTTAATATGATGTGATAACTAAAATTTGAACTGTGCTGTTAAGAGACTAGTTTCACTTAACTAAACTAGGGTAATGTGTGCTTATTGGAACCATGTTAAGCAAGGATATCAGTCCTGAAAACTTTTTTCTAATATCCATTTAGGATACATTTCTAGCAATAAGAAAACAATGATATATGTAAGTTTTAGTGCATCTTCATATGGCTCATGGACTTCAAAGTGCTGAAAGTAAAAACAATATGTATTTGTCCTATTTATCTGGAGTAAGATAGTACCAGCAATACAGAAATCTTAAAATAACGGGACAGTCTACATGCATCATATTAGCATTAGGATCTCTAGTGATGGACAGCTGTGATATACTGCCAGCAGTTCAGTACATACAGAAATGGCAAAGAAAATATCAAAACAGAAGAACAATATCAAAAATAAAGACAAAAGCTTGCAATAGGCACATGGTTGTATTTCCAGACAGAGCTGACTGGCTACAGAGATGCACCAGTGCTTCACAGCTTCCCGCCCACCTCAGGGGAGTTCCATTTCTTTCTTTCCTTTTTTTCTTATTGTTTGTTCACATTTAGTTGTTTATTTTGTGTGAGTGTGTATGTATGGTGTGAGGGTGTGGTGCTTGCATTCCATGTGCTGCATGTTTGGCAGTCAGAGAACAACTTGCTTTAATCAGTTCTCACCTTTCACATGTGAGTTTCTAAGATTGAACTCAGGTCATCATCAGGCATGGCAGCAAGCACCTTTACATGTGGAACCCTCTTGCCAGCCCAGGAAATACTGATCTTTAACAAGATTTGAAACTCAAGGTGCACAGAAAAAAATCCTTAACATGGCAAATCTATAAAGTTGTTCTCTGCAGGTTGCCAGAAGGAGTCACACCAGGGAAAAGGCTGTCAGCAGTCTTGCAGCTTTACCCTACCCTGAATACATCTTTCTCTAAACATTCTCCGTCTTCCCTTTTGCTTTGCCTTTGTGGTTTGTCCTCAGTGCTTCAGCATCAGGCAGATGCTCCAAAGGCACGGTTTCCTTGTTACGCCAAGATTCCAGATCATAGAAACTTCCTCTTATGCTTGTTATTATCTAGATGGTAGGACAAGTGTACCGGAAGTAAAAAGACTTTTAAGAGCTCTACAAAGACATTTAACAACACAGTAGAGCAATCTGTACAAGACTGGACATTTAATTATAAGTTGTAAAGAACTTTCTTTTTTCACAATTTATTCATTATATATCCGGATTGCAGCCCCCTCCCTGAACTGCCCCCAGTCCCAACCTACCTCCCTCTTTCCCTAGTCCACTGGAAGGGGGAGTTCTCCTTCTCTGCCATCTGCCCATAGCTTGTTAAGTCTCATCAGGGCTGCCTGGATCCCCTTTCTCTGTGGCCTGGCAAGGCTGCATCAAGAGGGGCAAGTGATCAACGATCAGGCAACCAAGTTCATGACAGAGGCAACTTTCTTAAGGGAGTATCTATCATCTGATCCTGCCATCCCCTAGCAAGAAAGCCTGCACAATCTTTTTGAGGTGTTTGGAGTTAGTTGTGCACTGACTCAAGGCTCTCTATTATTTGGCCCCTTTTTCCAAAGTCATGTGGATTTTAAAAGAAGCGTTCTGAAATAGACTTTGACATGCCTGTCTTAACGCTTAATAGCACTGAAAGTTGTCAGATAGGCTACGCCACAAAAACCAGTCCAGATTCTGAGTGCTTTTACCCTGCTTCCCTTACCTCAGCCAGTAAGGAATTAAGGAAAAAGATAGGAAGTCAGAGGTTGTTCTGCAGGTATGATGATGCGTGGTGTGTGTCTCTAGCCTGATGACTGATTCGCCTATACATTTGGAGGAGGCAGAAGGGAAGCCTTGTTCCTCATGAATGCCGTGCTCAGGGTAGAGCAGCATTAAAAGATCTCTGCTGCCAAGCTTCCCAACTAAGGGGAGAGCTAACTCCAGAATGTGTCCTCTGACTCCCATATCCATGCTGCAGTGGGCGCATGTGTGCCTGTGCACACAGGCAGGGGCACACACAGAATAAATGAGAACACGGTAGAACATCCTGGAGGAAGAACGCCCTTCTCAAGTGTTTCTATCTTCTCAGGCCCCTGTGCTTACTGTAGTTAGTCCTTTCATTGGGGATGAGAATGGAAAAGGCAGCAGTTTCTCAACTAGCTGATTACATAGATGCTGAAACATAGTTATATGGATGCTGGGTTCCAATAATTATTCTTGCCTTCTTTGTTTTCTTCTGGTGTCTTTGAACACATTTGTTCCTTTTTTATGAAGAGCTGTGGCGGGGGGGGGGAGTGGTCTTAAGAACTATGTGTTGTTAGCGATTTTCGTAATGTAGTTGTCATGTCTGCTATGAGATAGTGTCTCCTCTGTGTAACAGGGAGAATACACCCCAGAATCTCAACAATATGGTTGCCTAAACATGAACTTAAAAGATGGACACTACCAATTGAAATGCCAGCATGGAAGGAAGAGTCTCACAGGACTTGACCTCTAGAAGAATGAGAACTCCAGGCAATTGAAGGCTGCTGGGAGAGGGAGAGTCAGTCCTCTCGAGGGATAAGCCCTTGGTTTATTAGCTAATCCCAAGAGGTCAGCCCCAAACACATGAGAATGCTGAATGACTTCACAAGGCTGTGTTTATAAACTTACACACACACATAAATAACCAAAGGATAAGAGGCCACGGATTTGAAGAGTTGGGAGTACATGACAGGAATTAGAGGGAAGAATAATGTAAATACTTGTATGTGATATTCTCAATAAATCATTTTAAAGGGTCAAAATAATGAGGGTTTTTTTTGTGTGTGTGTGTGTGTGTTTTGTTTGTTTTTTGTTTTTTGTTTTTTTGTTTTTTTTTTTGTATTCTAGCAGGGGCAGGAGCAGATTTTTGCCTCTGTATCCTTTTTGCTCATCCAGAATGTATACTTCAGCTAATATTGGCAGGCTCAAAAGTCCTGTACACATCTCGAGATTCTGGCAAATGTATTTCCAATATCAGCTCACAAACTGTTCGCAGTGTTTCTCTGGCATAATGAAGCCTTTGGCCATCACTGCTACTTTGAAAATCAAAGCTTTTTGGTCTCTAATGGAATGTTTATAAAAATGCACCATTTTGAAATTTGCTCAGGAAAAGGAAGTAATGTTAAATGATACTTGGAAATCCCTCTGGCCTGCCTTGGCATTGCTTCATTTAATGTTATGCACTCTGGAAATACCTGGAATTGGGAGGAATGAGAGAGTATTAAAACCCAAAGATAAATACGCTCTTGTGTTTGTTGTCCTATCTCGTGGAAGCATGGCATTCTATGTGTGTAATCTCAGTTGTTATTTCTGTGTGATGGCTTACCTTTTGCCAAATTTAATGAAAGTGTCTTGAAATCACTAAACCTTCCCTGACTCCTAGGTCAAAAAACTCATCTGTTCAGAGTCTTTTACTCAGAGGAAAAGGAAAGCTTGCTGGGTGAAGCTGTAAGTGTAATTAAGCCTGTAATTAAAAGGCTGTGTTGTGTAAAGTCTGTAATAAAAAGCTACATGCCACTCCATTGCTTTCCTTATTGTAAATCAAAAAGGAAGTCACATGTATGAAATGTATTTGGTTTAATAATGTAATGACTATCATAATACATGCACATAAAAGGACAGAGGATTTAGCCTGTTCATCCTGTAGTGTTGGCTTTGCCTTAATGAACAAACTAATGTAGCTTAAAGTAGGAGGCTGATACTTATCTGAGATATTTAACAAAGGACTGCCGTGTATCAGGAATGGTTCTAACAGTGTAGCAGTGATGTAGGCTTTGAGCCCCTCCTACCCTCCTGGCACATCTACTGTAATAGAGGAATCAAAAGACAAGTCAGCTCCCATGGATTATACATTTCTGTCAGTGTGCTCATTAGCATGGTCAAAAAAGTTCCAGTCACTCAGTATTAGAAGTTTGTGTGAAGTGTTAAAATGGAACGTTGGGGTTTTGAAATCATTGACCTTTTAAAAAACAGCCTAACTTTTTAAAAATGAGTTGGGTTTTGCCTGTCCTTCTTAATATATGTTCTGATGCCGATGTCAGTTAGTTTTCATGGCACTTCAGCTTTCGCTCCAAAATGATACAAAATAATATGACTAACAATGTCACTGACTTCAACTCAGAACCTCTGCTGCTTCTTTTAAAAATATAATTAAGGTGGTGGGGGAGGGGGGGACGGTGCTGGGGAGATTGCCCCGTGAGCAAGAGCTCTCGTAGCACAGGAGGGAGGGTCTGAGTATGGACCCCTGTCACACACAGAAAGCCATGCCTGGGTGCACACACTACAGGAGGACCATTGCAGCTTTTTAGCTAGTCTGGCCAGAAAAGCTTCACTTGAGAGACCCTACCTCAAGCAGTAAGGCAGAAACAGAGGGCACTTGGCATCCTTCTTTGACCTCTACACAGCACACAAAAATGTCTGTAACACACACACATATGTGAAAGCATTTCTTATTTATCATTAGTTCCCAGTGACATCCTTTAGTAGCATCTGATGTGTTTTCTGATGGCGTTATTCCATTTTAAATCATTTGGGTTTTTTATGGGAAAATACCTGTGTTTGTAAAGTCTGTACTTAAAAAAAGAATCTCTGTGAGTAAATGTAAGGCTGTCACTTTTGCTCTTTGCATTAAATAAACATGCTACACAGTTTTTCCATTTAAAAACATGCAGGTTAATTGATTATGCAAGAGTAGGTTCAATCAGGAACTCACAAACATGTTTGCAGAATGCACTATGATTTTGGCCACCTTTCTAAAGTTCTTTTGCAGAACAACAGCTCTGCCATCAACTATATTTAGAAGCCAAATATTTTTTAACAAAAACTCTGCCATTACTTAACCAAATGCGTATATTAGCAAACATTGTCTTAAGGTGAAGACGATTGTTTCTCTAGTTTTTGTTTCTGTTATGTCTCTCTTTTTTTTTTTTTTTTTTGTCTTTTGTTTCAGAAGTTGAAGGCAATGTGCTCTGGGAGTTGAGTTAATTGCAGTGAGCAGATCAATATTCAGCAGTCGTATCTTTTAAAGCCCTTTCTATCCTGAGATGTGATGATTCTATATTTACCTTAGCTCTTGAATTTTTTCTGTCAGTAGCAAGAGAGCAGTGCTATGCTGGAGAGAAACTGGGCAAGGGGTTTAGGAAGCGACAGGCATTGAGTGACTGTCTAAAACACATGGGTGTACAAGGTACAATTGCCATTGGCTTCTTGTGCTCTTTCATTAATGCCGATCCATTTTCTTAGTTTTAGTTATTTTTGCATTTAGGAAGAAAGGGAAGAAAAAAGCAGTTCTTAGAAGATACCTTCTCAAATACCTTCCTGCAACAAGACAGCCCCCAAATTCTTAGAGGTCAGTTAGTAGGGAAGATAACAAGAAGATGACTAAAGCTCTGAAGAAGTGTATGGAAGGGGAGGGTTTTTCATGGTACCCTGGGGAAGCGGTTTCCTGTGAGAATTAAGGAGCTGGAATAGTCTTACTAAGTCTACGGCTCCAGCCCCAGATTTACTTCCAATCTGTGGTAGCTGCTCGGAAACCGTTTTCTCAACTGAACCCAGTGCCCATTCTTGACAGAATAATGGAAAATAGATAGTACCAGGTAAAGAGTGAATTTTTGATGTTCTTCCTTGTTACTTTCAAATATTCTTTTTCAGAAAGTATAAAAATGTTTTTATGTGTAGTATGTTGGAACCACAAGCACTGACTTCGTATTTCAAAGTTGGAAAAAATGAGATTGATGTCCTACACAGTTGTAAAATGCCAAAAATAAGGAGAGCTGAAATGAATTAAAGCCTAGTGTTGAGAAAGGCTAAGAAAAAAGCTTCATATCAACAGTGACTGTAATTGAAAGGGTCCAAATAAGTATTTAAAACCTCCCCTCCTGAGACGTCTAGGATTTCTGAATTTCAAATTGACATTTTATGTTTGACAAGGTGACATTGTATAAGAAATGTATTGTAAAACACTGCTGTACGATAGGAAAATGATTGAATGTAAATATTTCAAGATGTGGACCACTGTTCAAATGTTATCATAAATCTTTGCCATTGTTTTAGGGGATAACTCTTCATGCATATGTGAGCTGGATTGATAGCTAGCTCTTGGAAGGAAATCATCAGCGGCTTTCCGCCTTTGTCTCAAACATTAGTCTGACCACTAAAATGTCTTACTAGGTTTTTCTCTGTTATGTGCTCATTATTACACATTATTGAAAAATGTGTAATCACTTTTTGAGGGTGCTACACTTGCATTGCTTTTGTCCTATCAGTAAGTTCTGAAATGTCACTGTTATGTGATTGGAACTGTTGCTGTCATGTAGGTGTGGGGAAGTTTACACTTAAATCTTGCAAAGAAAACAGTCTGGGCTATGGCATTAACCATCCTTTCACTCTTTTTAGGTTTGGAAGGTTTACAGTTGCTGCTCTTCAGTCCAAAGTAGAACAATATGAACGTGAAACCAATCGCCTCAAGAAAGCTCTAGAACGAAGTGATAAATATATAGAGGAACTAGAGTCTCAAGTAGCACAATTGAAACATTTAGATGAGGCAAAGGAAGATATGGATGCTCTTTGCCAGAGGGCCCCCTCTGCAGATGGCAAGGGGCCCAAAGGCAGCGATGAGGTTGTGGCATCAAAGAATCAGAGTGATAGTACGAGAAAGCAGGCTGCCTCAGCCACCTCCAGTTCGGCTTCTCACCTGGCAACAGCTTCCAGCAGCAGACTCGCTGACACCAGTTCTGTCAGACAGGAAACCACCATCAGGACTGAATCGAACTCTTCCAAAAACAAAGATAGATACCCCAAGCCTACAGAAATGCTTCTAGCTGTGGGAGAGACACCAATGGATGCTTACTTGGAAAGAGAGTGGGGGAAGCCAAGTGACTGTGCGTCTTACAAAGAGGAGGAGCTGTATGACCTCCCGGCTCCTTGCACTCCTTTGTCACTGAGCTGTCTTCAGCTAAACACTCCAGAAAACAGAGACAACCCTGTAATCAAAGCAGGGAGTTCTAAAAAGCATGCAAACCATCTCAGAAAACTGGTGTTTGATGATTTTTGTGATTCTCCAAATGCCTGTAATAACAATTCTTCAGAGGATGATATAAGTAGAGGTGAAAATGAAAAGAAATCAGACTGCTTTGCTTCCCCAAAGACAGGATTTTGGGATTGTTGCTCCACAAGCTATGCCCAAAGCTTGGATTTTGACAGTTCTGAGGGGAACACGATAGCAAATTCTGTTGGGGAAATCCCTTCAAAGTTGAGTGAGAAGTCAGGATTGTGCCTGTCCAAGAGGCTAAATTGTATTCGCTCTCTTGAAATGAACCGGACAAGAACATCCAGCGAGGCATCCATGGACGCTGCTTATCTTGACAAAATCTCTGAGCTGGACTCCATGATGTCAGAGTCAGACAACAGCAAGAGTCCTTGTAGTAACGGTTTTAAATCAGTGGAGCTGGAGGGCTCCTCAAAGTCACCTCAAGGCAGGGAGTTTCTTGAGGAATCTGACAAGTTGGAAGAAGGAACTAAAGTGAATCTTTCCAAAAATGTTCTTACTCCTGACCGGTTAGAAAACGCGGGTGAGTGGAAACCCACCTCCTTTTTTCTTCTCTCTCCATCTGACCAAGAGATGAATGATGATTTCTCTCTCCATCCCACTTCTCATTCAGGAACTGGGGAAGTCAAACCCCAAAGCTGTCTGTTTCAGACAGAGTTTTCCCAGGGTGTTCTGTTAAGTGGTTCCCAAGGACTATTTGAGGATCAGAGGTTTGGATCTTCCTTGTTTAAGATGTCTTCAGAGATGCAGAGCCTCCACAGTCCCCTTCACTCTCCCTGGTCTACTGCCTTTGCGCCTGAAAAGAGGAATAAGAGTGTGAATCAGTCAACAAAAAGAAAGATACAGAGCAGCCTGTCCAACGCCAGCCCATCCAAAGCAACCAAAAGCTGACTCACCAGATGTCCTCTGTGGCTTCTTCCTGAAAGGGGTGTGGGTGTCTTTAATGTACTGTGGTCACTTCATGAAGGTTCTACACAGTCCTGAACTGATAATCTCCAGTTAAGTGTCAAGCCAGACTTGTCTGTCTCCAGGATACTTCATCTTGAAGAAACTTTGGCCTTTCATTTTCATGTGGTTACCTTTTTTACCAGGGAGGTTAGGAGAAGGGTGTGATTTGTCTCTCTGTTGTTTGTTGTTTTGTTTTTAATGAGTGTTACATGTACCTGGATTGGCTGTATGTTGTTTTCTCAGATCTTATTTAACTGTTAGATATGGTGGCCGGTTAAGCCTCAACTGTCTTCAGAACTTGTGTTTCTTAGAACTTTTGGTATTATCTGTACTGCTCTCTAAAGCTATTTCAAGAGCAGAAATGATTTTGTACGTCCCTTCTTATTTATGGCATGACCTATCATCAAGGCCATGCTGGAGAAATGGCACTCTGACTGTAGGGTATTCACTGACATTTTCTTAGCTTTCATATAGATGTTTACAGTTTGTTACATTGTGATCTATCCATTATGTCCGTGCCTGAGTGCATACTCTTACATGTACACTTGTGAGTGTGTGAGTGAAAATTCTCTACTAGTATGAAACATGTTTTTTGAATGAAAATACTATTCCAAATAGTTTCTGTTTGCTCATCTTTGAGCGTGTGTGTGTGTGTGTGTGTGTGTGTGTGTGTGTGTGTGTGTGAAGTTAGAGATCATTATGTATTGGAAGCCAGGCACTGATCTGTTGTATTTAGGTAACATGAACATCCTAGCTTTGTTTTCTAGATGTGTAGATAGAGATCAGTCTTTCGGGTCTCTGGGCCATTGTGTTACAGGGAGCCCTTTGTGTGTTACAGTTCTTGTTTGCATGTCACTGCTCGCTGCGGGAGTTTTTCGCCTCTTCCAGCCTCCATCCAGAGAAAGAGGAAGTTCTTATGGCTAATGAATATCTATTGTGTAGGACATTTTTTCATGAAAAGTAACAAGTGGGAGTGGGAATATGTAAGCTAAGCACAACTTTAGTTTAGGCTTTAAAAAGTACATTATTTTAAACATGTTTGGTATGTCAATATAGGCTATCAAAATGAGTCTGTATGCTAATAACTTGTTTATCTGATGTGCACTGAGCATTTTACGTGTATTGTCTTACCTTAACCCTGCATGCTTTCATGTGAACGGAATGAAAGACGCCATATGCACTGCTGTCTCTGACGTCACCCTGGCTAATGAACCAGCCTCTAAAGACCGAGAGTACCATTTTCAACTCATTTTACAGCAGTTGATCAACTCTGGTAGTCTGCACCTGTTTGTGTTTTGGCACAGAGGCCCAGGACCTTGGAGACACTAGGCCAGTGCTCTAGGCCAGATGCAGCTGCACCCTATCCTGCGTCTAGAAGAAAACAACAACAACAAAGTTTTGTAATGTTCCCATGTTTTTTATATTAAAAAGTACTTAATACCGTAAAACATGGAAGTCAAAGTGTGTGTCTAAACTCTTACTAAAACAGTTTCAGTGTCTGCCTTTGACAAGAACAGGAGAGCTGAATACTTGCCGCAGCGACTGACTCACACAACCTAAAATATGTACTGTCTGCCCTTTTACCGAAGAATTTGCTGACCCTTGTTATAACAGACTCTGAGGATCTGATGAAACCATAAAAAATACGACATCATTTTTACGATCTAAAGAATCATGCTCTCTTCTTTTAGAAGTAATGATAACCAAGCCAGGGAAAGGTAACAGAGTAGTGTTTATTTTATCATACATATTTTCCAATAATTCATTTTGTTACCGTGGTAAAACTAATGGATATTTTCAGAGCTAGTTGCAATTTAGATATCTTTGATGATATGGTTATATATGAGGAATTCATGTAGAAATTAAAGGGACTTTGTCTTGGTAAATGTGAGTACTACGGCCTGAATGTCCCCCCAACTGGATATATTGAACTCTAACCCCCAGGTAATGGTGTTGGAGGTGGTACCATTGGGAGGTGACTGTCGTAAAAGGGTGGGCTAATGACTTTGCAAGCAAACCAGAGGGCACCAGCTTGCCTCTTGTAGACATAGTTAGTGGCCACCATCTTGCAGTAGAGAACAGGCATATACCAAACACCCTCCTTGGGGCAGACTATTTCTTAGCTGCTTACCTTCATGGTTCTGGAGGAGCATCCTTCTCCTGAAAATAATTAAAACCCGTTCCATTCCTCAGCCAAAAGGGATAATTGTATAGGATTTGACTTTATTCTTCGTTCTTCCTTATTCCTGGTATCAAATTTCATAATAGATATGAGATTTTTAAATACACATATCAAGTCTGTTCCAAACCAAACAGATGGGGAATGTAGCTTAGTTGGTAAGGTCCTTTTCTGACATAGCCAGGCTTGCGTTTCATCCCCAGCACCGCATAAACCCTATGTGGTGGAACACACCTGTTGATCCCAGCAGTTTTGAGGTAAAAACTGGATGATACTAGTTCTAAGGCAGGAGAGAAAGCTCAGTGATTATAAGAACACTAGCTGCTCTTCCAGAAGATCTTCATTCCATCCCCTGCACCCATATGGCGACTCAGAACTAACTCCAGTTCCTAGGGATCACCCTGGAGAAGGGACACCCTCTTCTGGTCTCTGAGGGTCCTGGTATGCAGGTGGTACATAGGTAAACATGAGCCAAACAACCACACACATAAAAGTATTTTTTTTAAGTTCAGTTGCATACCAAGTTAAAAGCCTAGGGTACACAAGATTCTAACTCATCAAACAAAAACAAAACACTTGAAACCAAAATTTTTTTTCTAGCCTCTATTTCATATAATACACTTTCAAAACTTCCAGTTTGTGGAAAACCAAACCGAATTGGTGACCACACTGCTGGAATGCTATGGAACCATAGCTTGGAGCTGGCTGTCCAGCTAAAAAGGTGGTTATCTTCCCTGTCTGAGTTTGTACAAAAAGGGGTATGTTTGGAATTTTTTTTTAAGATTTATTTATTTATTATGTATACAGTGTCCTGCCTGCATGACACTGCAGGCCAGAAGGGGTCACCAGATCTCATTATAGATGGTTATGAGCCACCACGGGGTTGCTGGGAATTGAACTCGGGACCTTTAGGAAGAATAGCCAGTGCTCTTAACCTCTGAGCCATCTCTCTAGCCCGCGTTTGGAATTTCTAAGTGATTCTTTTTAAAGTGTCTTGGGAGTATTTGTTTCTAAGTAGCATTCAGTTCCTGCCTGTTTTCCTGACTCTAATCTACACCAAAGCTCACTGCAGTGTGAGTATATCATTGTTAAATTTGAAGGCTTGAGTTAGGCTGTCCAGGGGCACAGCTGTTTAAAACGTTCACATTAACTGATATGCTTATAAACTAAGTCTTCCCTACTGGTTCATTTCACTCTGGCTATGTTGGGAAAAGGTACACTTGTTCAGATACACTTGATGAGGACAATTCATTTTTTAAAAAAGCCATGTCTACATAGCTCTCTAAAGATGTTAGAGGCTTCTTGTCATGAAAATATAGTTAGTCCTCTTAATGAAATATCTTCATCCTATCTAAAAGTTAAGTCTTCTGCTTTATTGAATTAGCTAACATATACAACCCCCTAGTTTCACATCTGAATGACTTTCCCTTCCTTTGGTAGCTGTGTTGGCTTGAAACAAAGGTACCATTGAACAAGAGAAGATCTTGGTCTTGACCTGTTATGCTTCAGGACCTTATTGTTTCTGCACACCTGATGGTCTCTAGTTATTAAAAATGCAATACATATAGGAGATGTTCTCTATCGTTCTGTACCTGTGAATGGTACATACATAGAGAGTATAAAATTCAAATCAACAGCTCATGGTGTGCAGCCCGTTAGCCTAGCAGAGTTTCCCAAAGCCTCATGGAAGGTTTTTCATTCCTATCTGTGGGAGTCCTGCGAAGCAGCCCTTGCCTATCACAATGTAACCGGATCCCCTTAATAATACTTGGCAGAGAGAAAACCTTTTAAGCAATGATCTCAGAGTGCAGAGTGAACATTTATTGCCTAATTCTCGGAACCCTACTCACATCGAGGAAGCATCTATTAAGGTGTAGATTTAAGAACCCATCTGGAACACAGCGAGGGTGAACTCAGTCTGATGTGACTGAGGCAATCTAGAACACCCGGAGTTGCACTTCCTCTTTTTCAGATAAGGCCTTCGGTGTTGCATTAGGGGGCAGCAGGCCCTTTGGTTGGATTAAACGTTTGTGAGGACCTGAGGGCATTTTGTGTTTGTTAGGATACAACTACCCATTCTCCAAAGGGCAAAGATTTGCCTCAGTCATTTGCCAAAACGTAAGTGTGAGGAGAGAGGGTGGGATTGTTTTATTTGATTCTTACTACGTAGGTGAACAGTGAGGAAGTCTGGAAGCTTCGCAGAGGTATTTCCCCCTTAAAGTCTTGAAGACCAACAAGAGTTGGTCGCTGAAGAGGGCCTCTCTTCTGCGCGTCTGGGTGCACTGGAGGGGGCAGGTTTTAGTCCAGGCTCTAACGGCAAAGGGTCTCCGGTATTGCTGCAGCCACAGCTCTCAAGTGGAGCTTTGCTCCGTCTCTTTTCAGAAGCCCCAGGGACTCTGGGTCTCGCTCCAGCCGCCTGAACCGGCGGCCTGGTGGCGAGACGGCGGCTCCCCGGGCGCTGGAAGGTTTCGGAGATGGTGGGGCGGCCTATCTGCTGTCCATTAATCGCAGGCCGGGCCCTCCGAGGGCTTGGGGGAGTTCATCCTAATGTTTAGGGTGAGGAGGTAGGGTCTGGCCCACCAGCAGCAGCTCAGTCCCTTTCCCCACTTCGGAGCGTCGCGAACTCAGCCTTTTGGGATTCCTGCCAGCTTCCCCTCTGCCCGAGCCCTCCCCTTCCCGAGGTCGCTTGGGAGGACCCACCCGCCGGACCCCTCCAGCCCAAGTTTCCCGCGCTCTGGAGGGCGCTCTCCTGCGGTCCTTCCCAGGCCGCCCGCGTCCCAACAGCCGGCTCTGCGGTTTCCTTTCATTTTATTATCACCCTCGAAACCTGGCGATTAAGACGCGAAACCAACAAAGAGTTTTCTTTCCACCTTAACCTTGCACACAATCCTTTAACAAATTAATTAATCCTAATGAATTAACACTTCATTTATTTAAACGCGCTACAGTCCATGAATTAAATTTTCATGCAGTGATTAAAGGCTGTTAAAATATGCATGATTTCGTTAAAATTTTATAATAAATCAGGGCAATGTGTTACATGACAAGGCAACTATTTCCCAGTCCCTCGCAAGGGGCTTTGATTTGTGCGGGCGGCGGGAAGGAGGGGCGGCTGGCGGCGGCGCCGGCGAGCGGTGGAGCCGGGCGACAGGACCCAGCTCTGCACTCCCGGCCTTGGACTGGCCGCCTCGCGGTTTCCTCCTCGGCTTCCAGACCCTCGAGGGATCCAGCTCCCGGAGGCCGAGGGGAGCCAGCGGAGGTCGGCGGGCGCGCCCTCCTGCATCCTCAGTCCCTGGGCGGTACGGCCGGTCCTCGCCGGTAACGCGCCCGGAAAGCAGGGACCCAGCGGCCGGCGGCGCAGCTGCCTGGCACCGGAAGGCGACAGAACTTGCATCGTGTCGCGTGGGGTCAGGGGCCGACGCACCTGTGGACAAGTTTGTTTGTGGTTATTTTAACCGGTGGACCTGGACGCTTCTCTGAGCGGCGCGCTCCTCCAGCCCTGAGCCCCGCAGGGCTCAGCCCGAGCTGGGGAGCCTCTGCTCTTCAGGGCCCTAAATCACAGGGGCCGTTGACCTTGTTAAGCGGACGACAGCGACCATTAAGGCCTGCAACAGTAACATTGTTGGCCGACAGGCAGGGAGGCCCTGCACCCGAGAGGAGTGTTCTCTTGTCGGGTCTCTCCGGGAGGGTTTCAAGGTAGGTGGGATTGATGAGAGGTTAGGGTGGAAATGGACGCAACTCTGCACACAACGCATCCAACGCTACAGAGTGATTCCGAATGAACTGACTTAGGACGACCAACCTTGGACACAAGGCTACCTTTGGGTGGAGTGACCACTTACAGTAGCACGTCCCCCAAAGGAAGTTGCATTTGAGTTAAACTTCCAGGGTGGGGGAGAGGGAAAATGAAAGAAAGGAAGTAAAGGAAGAAGAAAGAAAAGAGAGGAAAGAAGGAAAAGAGGAAGGAAGGAAGGAAGGAAGGAAGGTAGGAAGGAAGGAAGGAAAGAAAGAAAGAAAGAAAGAAAGAAAGAAAGAAAGAAAGAAAGAAAGAAAGAAAGAAAGAAAGAAAGAAAGAAAGATGTTCCCTCCACCACTGTTTTACTTGAGAACCCCTCCCCATACTTGGCCAACCTACAGATCATTCTGAGTGAGAGCAAGTAGTCTTAGATGGACCCAGTGCCTCTCAAGCCTGGACCTGGCAGAGGCTAACTGTTGGAGGCCATGTGGGTAGAGAGCAATGACAGTGACTTCCCAGAAATCCGGGAGTCCTGCCTTTGGGTGCAGATTAAACACCCTGGACCATGTGGAAGAAGAGGGTTTCAGCCCAGCCCTAGGAGTAGGTGGTGTCCAGAGTCCGGGACACCTGAGGAGGTCCTGGTTTGGGGCAGGACTGTGTGAACAGCATGGAGGCTGAGATACTCAGCGAGGAAAGTTTAAGAGGTGATATTCTTACTGCCCCATGCCAATCCTCCCCAGTGTAGCTTTGGAGCAAGGGGGCAAGGACTAGGACTGACAAGGCTCATCCTCCACTGGGCACCTCAAGTCCTACCTTAGGCCTATATCCCTTCTGCCTGGACCTTTCACTCTGTGCTGAACTGGCCTTTGAAGCTGCAGCCTTTGGGGCCTTTGAGTTGCCCATGAACGCTGGGTTCTCGCTGAGCCTGGAAAAGTGACTCATTTAAAACTAGACTGTGCCTGCAGACACATGACTCCCAAAGCCTTGACCAGCCTCTTTCACCACCAGGGGCTGGGTAGCACAGCCTGCAGCTGCATCCTGCATGAATTTGTACTTCCCTGGGTCACTCCCACCACACCTGCCTGTACCATACCTGTACCACAAGTACCCTCTTCCGGCGGCTTTCCTCTGTTCACACACTGTCACCTCCTGGAGAGCAGCCATGGAGGTGGAAGCTATACCGGAAACGCAGTTTCCAGCATCCTTTTGAAAGGAGAAAGCCAGCATCCGGATGGGCAGCAGCAGTCAGGCACATCCTCCTGGGTGAAGGGGGGAGCCAAGAGACTCCCCCCACAGACTGAGCAGACCCCTGCTCAGGGCCCCTCTCAAGTGTCCTCACTCGAACTAACCAGGGTGCTCTCTGGTTGCCAAAGGAAATATGAAGTCAGGGCTGCCAAAGGATGAGGAGAAAATTAATTAATGAGGGAAAGAAATGTGTCTCTGATCCAGATGATAGAGTCCCTGTCCCCGGGGGCAGAAATTCCTTGGAAATCAATAGCTGTGCCTTCATTACCCCTCTCTTGATAAAACGCAAAGCTATGAGATGGGGGGGGGGATAATCTGTGTTGGTCATTAAACAAGAAAAAGGCGGGGTGGGGGACTGCCCCGGAATCCATGCCAAGGTGCAGACCCCACACTGGGCACCACTAGCAAAGGCAGGGGCCAACTAGTTACAGCAGTTGCCAAGCCAGGAAAACAAAGCAGTGACAGGAGGGGGGACAGAGCTAAGGCATACTCAACCACCCTTTCCTTTTACCCTGCAGAAGGAAGTGTCCCAGGGTAGCGTGGAGCTTAGGGTGTGCTTCTTGGGCAGGGTGGCTCTTCCAGCATCCTTTTGTGTGTCTGTAGGGCAGTCATCACCACGCTGCATCTATAGCACATATACCCTCTTCTTGTGGTTTCCTAGTCCTCTCAGAGACCAGATACTTATAAGTTATAGCTCCTTTTATCTCCAGCGTCTGAAGCTGGCCCAGACCATGGCTGAGCAAACACGTAAGGAAGGAAGATAATGAAGCTTGTCAGGGGACTGTGAAAAGAACCAGGGTGCTTCTGCCTAGGGCAAGCATACCCTGTCCCAGGCTTTATCTTCAGGAGACCCCTTCACAGATCTGGCAACCTTTAACCAGTCTTGGCCTGTTGAACCCTTCCTGTCTTTTTTCTTGTCTCTGGCCAACTGGCCCCTCTTCTTTTTCTAAGTATAAGTATTGTTTGAAAAAAAAGCTCTAGATGTTATAAGTGTCATGGTGGAAAACAAATGAAGCATGAAAGACCCCTGGATTGGGACCCACAGTCCCTAATTTCTAGTGGGGAGGTGGGAAGGAAAAGCCTTATTCAAAAAAGGAAAAGTACCCTGTTGCCAAAAAGAGGTGGGTTGGTAAGGGGCTCTTGAAACCGTTAGCTCCTGCACCTTCCTGCTGGTCCATAAGTCTCCCGGGGTCAGAAGGGTGAATGGAAGTTTGCTTGGAGTAGGTAAGGGCATGTGCCCTCCAGCCCCCATCCAATGGATCCATCTGGCCACAAACCTACCCTGTTTGCCTTTCAGTCTGTCCTGGGCCATTTAAGGCCCCTAGAGGCAAGCAGTTCCCCAAGGACGTGGAGCCCAGGCTGCTGGAGCTTGCTTCTAAGAAGGCGGGGCATTCTGTCTTAAACCCTGCAAGAAAGCGCCAGGACCCACTGCAGTGGGTGTCAGGAAGGATTAGGTTAAGCCTAGACACCCGGTGGGTCAGGGACCGCAGGACTCACTCTTTCCCTCCAGCGATGTCCCGCTCATGGTCCATTTCCCGCTGAGATAAAGTTGCATTTAGCGCTCCCAGGGGAACCACATAATGGATGAAGAAGTGGCTCCTTCTTGCACCAGCAAATGAACATCCTTCTCACTTCCCTCTCAGGCTAGAAGAAAAGGAGGGGCGAGAGGACAGAAAGGAAAGAAAAGAAAGAACAAGTCGGTGACGCCTGCGGGCTCTTCTTGGGATCTGAATAAACCAGTGGGTATCCTGAAGACTCACTCGCTTTAAAGCAAAAAAAAAAAGAAAATCTACCGGACCACAGATTTCGGTTTGCAGAAATGAGCTCTGCCCTTTGGTGAAAATTCAGACCTCCTTGGTGTGCAAGTGACCTGAAAGATTATTTATCTGATCTCTGCTTCCCATAAGCAGTTTCTTGCCTCTCTCAGGCTCTCTCGCTAGCAGATGTGATAACATCTGGACCCTTATTATCACCCTAGGCAAGTACTGCCTCCTTAGGGACTTAGACACCCGAGCCAAAGCTCCCTGGAGAGGCTCTTGATCTTTTGCTACATACGGGTACTATAACAGGTTGGTTAATTGATTTCTTCTTCTTAGACCTTGATTACACAGTATTATTATTATTATTATTATTATTATTACCATTGGCTGGATCAGGCAGTGTACTAGAACCTTCAAGCTGACTTAAATATCTTGAATCACAATCTCCGATAGGTTAGTTTCATTCTGCATCCTAGGGAAGCAAAATAATATAAGCAAGCAGATAACAGACAAACAAACAAGGAGCCAAAACGATGCAAAAGAAAGTTCTCTTTTTATCATCTTATTCTCTTTTCTCTGAAGTGGTTTTCTTTTCCTGGAGTTTCCAGAAAAAAAAAGTGTGTGTGTGTGTGTGTGTGTGTGTGTGTGTGTGCGACCAAAGAGGAAAAGATCCTGGCTACACCCTGTTAACTATTTTTCGCTTTTGATGACTAGAAGCCTCAGATCACCTAGAGCTGCTTTGAAAAGTGAGTTTGTACACTGTTAAAGGAGACAAACAATAAGAGAATTGCACAGTTTCATTTCAGCAGCCTTCCCCGAGTAGAAAGCATATGCTCCTTGTGGCTCCTAAGTGACTGTCACTGGTGGTGCCTGACACAGTTATATTCACAACAACAACAAAGTATGCAGAGAAATTAAATTACGTGGAAATCAATAGCGTCTGACTGCTTCAAACAACTGTCTGTCACGGCTATTATTCTCCAGGAGCCTATTTATAAACCATGAAAGAAACAGGTTCTTGCAGCATAAAGACAGCGTCTTCCATGTCGCATTTCTGTGTTGTTATTTTTCTGCATATACAGAGGAATGCGCGGGCATAATTTAACATACAAATGCCTCTCTGTATACATTATATAACAGCTTGTTAGGCACCCGGTAGTGGAGGTGTGCCCAAATGATGCGCATATATTCTGGGTACGCGACAGGGGTGGGAGGAAAGCACACAGTCCAGGAGCGCCCGAACCCTGTCCTTCTACCTCCAAGAGGTGCCTACCCTTAAACAATAGCTGGCCTTTTTGATCTTTGCAGCCCGGCGGGTGGAAAGGTGAGCCTGGCAGCGCGCATGCCTGGCCAGCCACAGGTGCATCACCTGCGCTGTCCTTGCTGGTGGTCACTCTAAGAGCGGCTTCCCACGCGCCGCCGCCGCCGGCCGCGGCTCCACGAGCACGCGCGCGCTCGCCGGGGCACGGCGCCGCGGAGCCGGGGGGAGCGCGCGCCAGACGGGCGAAGACAGCTGCTGTCTGTCAGCGCGGCGGGGCCGCGAGCTCTCGCGAGAGCTCCCCGGGCCGGCCGCGAGAAGTGGGGCTCAGGTGTAAGAGGAGTGCATCCCGTCGGCGCGCCGGGCTAGAGCTCTTGGAGGAGCCGGACCGCGAGACCCGCGCGCCGGCGCTCTGCGCGCTCCGAGGCGGCGGCCCCGCGGCGGCGGCAGCGGCAGCGGCAGCGGCGGCGGCGGCCCCGCGGCGAGGCCAGGGCGAGGCGCCGGCGGCCGGCGCGGCCGCAGCCCCGGCAGGGAGGCCGGGCGAGCCGGCGTGCGCACTTTGCCGCGGACTTTGCGAGTGTTTGTGGATTTACATGCCAAGCCGCCAAGATGATGTCCATGAACAGCAAGCAGCCTCACTTTGCCATGCATCCCACCCTCCCTGAGCACAAGTACCCGTCGCTGCACTCCAGCTCCGAGGCCATCCGGCGGGCCTGCCTGCCCACGCCGCCGGTAAGCGCCCCGCGCCCGCGGCCCCCTCCCCCGCTCCGAGCTGCTGCATGTCGGGGTGCTGCCGAGAGCGGCCCCGGGTCCCGCTCCCGCGGGCGGGACTTTTTAGAGGGGTCCCGCTGCGAGGCACGTGTGCCCAGCGGCGCCCAGGGCCGCCCGCGCCTCTGTCCAGCGCCCGCGGCCAGCGGGGAGCGCCGGGGCCAGGACTCTCCGACTTTGCTCCACTTTCTCTGTACATTTCACGCCTGCACGAGGCGGTCTGTGTGCTCGCTCGGGTGTGTGACGCGGGTCCTTAGCTTCGAGTTACATCTCCGTTTCTTCTTCTTTTTTTTTTCCTCTTCTTTTTCGCCCCCTTTCCGTCCCCCACCCCCTGCCCCGGAATGTGTTCCCGCGTCCCCTTCTGCCCCGTCCGCTGCCGCCCCGGCCCTCTCCTCCTGGTCCCCCTGCCCGTTCTCAATGGGTCCCCCGCTTCTCCGTTTACCCCGCTCTTCCCACCCCTCACCCCCGTTGTTATTTTGGTCGCTTTGTGTTTGCCTTTTGCCGGTGCTTTCCGGCTCCTGTGTTTGTTCCCTGTGGTTTTGTTGTTGTTGTTTGGTTGGTTTTGTTCTTTTGGTGTTTTCCCCCCCCCCTTTTTTCCTTTTCTTTTTTCTTTTTGGTTTGGTTTGTGTCGCCTGCAGCTGCAGAGCAACCTCTTCGCCAGCCTGGACGAGACGCTGCTGGCGCGGGCCGAGGCGCTGGCGGCCGTGGACATCGCGGTGTCCCAGGGCAAGAGCCACCCTTTCAAGCCGGACGCCACGTACCACACGATGAACAGCGTGCCGTGCACGTCCACGTCCACCGTGCCGCTGGCGCACCACCACCACCACCACCACCACCACCAGGCGCTCGAGCCCGGCGACCTGCTGGACCACATCTCGTCGCCGTCGCTCGCGCTCATGGCCGGCGCGGGGGGCGCGGGCGCGGCGGGCGGCGGCGGCGGCGCCCACGACGGCCCCGGGGGCGGCGGCGGCCCGGGGGGCGGCGGCGGCGGCCCGGGAGGCGGCGGCCCCGGGGGCGGCGGCGGCGGCGGCCCGGGCGGCGGCGGCGGCGGAGGCCCGGGCGGCGGGCTGCTGGGCGGCTCGGCGCACCCGCACCCGCACATGCACGGCCTGGGCCACCTGTCGCACCCCGCGGCCGCGGCCGCCATGAACATGCCGTCCGGGCTGCCGCACCCCGGGCTGGTGGCGGCGGCCGCGCACCACGGCGCGGCGGCGGCGGCGGCGGCAGCGGCGGCCGGGCAGGTGGCGGCGGCGTCGGCGGCGGCGGCGGTGGTGGGCGCGGCGGGCTTGGCGTCCATCTGCGACTCGGACACGGACCCGCGCGAGCTCGAGGCGTTCGCCGAGCGCTTCAAGCAGCGGCGCATCAAGCTGGGCGTGACGCAGGCCGACGTGGGCTCGGCGCTGGCCAACCTCAAGATCCCGGGCGTGGGCTCGCTCAGCCAGAGCACCATCTGCAGGTTCGAGTCGCTCACGCTGTCGCACAACAACATGATCGCGCTCAAGCCCATCCTGCAGGCGTGGCTGGAGGAGGCCGAGGGCGCGCAGCGTGAGAAAATGAACAAGCCCGAGCTCTTCAACGGCGGCGAGAAGAAGCGCAAGCGGACTTCCATCGCCGCGCCCGAGAAGCGCTCCCTCGAGGCCTATTTTGCCGTACAGCCCCGGCCCTCGTCGGAGAAGATTGCAGCCATCGCCGAGAAACTGGACCTCAAAAAGAACGTGGTGCGGGTGTGGTTTTGCAACCAGAGACAGAAGCAGAAGCGGATGAAATTCTCGGCCACTTACTGAGACGGGTGTGAGGTGCCGGGTGGGGCAGACTGGGGAACGGACCCCTGGCCCATTTCCCCTCGTTTAGGGCGTCCTTTATCCTGCCTGCATTTGGGGAGTCCCTTTTCTTGCCCTTTCCTCAGCCCCGCTCTCCACCCTGCCCCCACAGTCTCCCGGCCTAGAAATCAGGGGTGCCGGGTGTGGAGAAAGGTTGGGTAAGCAGAAGAGAATGGGGGGCATTTGGGTGAGCAGGGCGTGGGGGGAAGAAAGCAAAGACTGGAGCCTGGGGGGCTTTTGAGGAGCAGGATGGTTCTGGGGACTAGGGTGGGGGGAGAGGTGGGGGAAGAACTGGGGGTGGACCTCTTGACCAGAGACACGGAAATCATCTGGGGACCAAGGAACTATGTAAAAAGATGAAACTACCAACCGCCACCAAAAAAAAAAAAACAAAACAAAACATAAAACCCTAGACAAGCAAAGGGGGTGGGGGAGACAAAGATGCTTTAGGAATGTAACTGCAGGGATCAGGACTCCCCTAGGAAGAGAAAACAGCAATACCAAGGCTTCCACCGCCCCAACTTCGCACACACAAGTGAGTCCTAAGTGAAAACCAAACTGGAGCATGAACTTTGTTCTGTGTTTAGTTTTTCCTTCTAAAACCCTACATCCTCCCATCCATACCCTCTTTGATTTACTCCCTCTTCCAAAGAGACTCCAAGGCTGTGCTTCTGCCCAGGTGCTGGAGCCTAGCTTACTCACCAGGGAGGCTTCCTGGCCCTTCACAGGGAATCTTCACATTCCACTAGCCCAAGGCCCACACTTCTGTGGCCAGTTCTTGGTCAGGTGAGGGTCTTTAGACCCAGAGAGTCCAAAACACAGAAATTAGGTTCTCTGAAGTACTTTATTCTGGGATAATTAAATGATTAAAACAACTAACGACAATAGGAGTTTTAACGTTTTTGTTCATGTCTCCATGAACAGATTTTCTGAAGATAATATTTTCCCTCCCAACCCTACCTACACAGCTTCACCTTAGCTTGCCCTTTGTTTTTCAGTCCGGATTCATTCTATCTTTCTGGCACTTCTTGTTATTAATTCAAATTGAATGCTAGGGTGAAAGATCTTAGGGGAGAAACTTCCTTCCATTTTGGGCTTTCCCCGCTGAAGAAGACTCGACTTACTCTTCTAGGTCCCCCTTTCCCCCTCTCTTGGAGAACATGAAGTTGCTGAAAAGCTGAGAAGTTTCTGCTTTCTTTTGAGGGCAGAAGTGGGCTCTAAGGAAAATCACCCAAAATCCCAGAAGAGGGGAGGACATTTAAAGATTTAAAGGCCTTCCCCTCCCCTTGTTTGTTTCAAATAGGTCTGCACTCACCTGGGGAAAGCAGGACAGTCATTCCTTATTGTTGTTGTTATTGTTGTTATTCGAGGATCATTTATCACTGGGGATAAATGTTGAGTCTCAAAAACTTTGATTTGCACTATGAGTTTCCAAAATAGAAAATCATGTATGGTATTTCATACTAATAATCCAAGCTGCTGATGGATTAAAAAAAATGAGAAAGACAGTTGAAGGTAGTTTGGTGAAATGCCTGCTTTGTGTACAAGATGCTATTTGGATCTCACATGGAGATGATTTGTTATTATCATTTAACCATAACTAAAGATGAAAACAGAACAGAGGAGGGGGGAAAACACTACTGTTAACAGGACTGAAATCATGCATGATTTGAAAGGTGCAGAAAGAAATACGATTAGGTCTCACTCTGGTTAGGTGTTGTTTATTTAATTATGTTGTATATCATTGTTTGCAGCACAAAACATTCTATGCATTTGAAACTGAGCACTAACCTGGGCTGGCTTTCTGGTAGACCGTTTTGTGGATAGTGTGATTTCACAGTTTCCTGCCTGTTTCCACTGAAAACACAACATTATTGTAAATATTTTCTTTCATGCACAGGCTCACACAAACTGCCAGTGTTAATCGTGAACGTCTCACGGACTGGTCCTCCTGTCCATGTTGTGTCTGCGGAGCTTTCTCCTTGGTTATGTCTTTGCTCTATTGCCCCCTCCCATCAGAACCATTTCTGTGCGCCAACATACAACAGGGAGATGTGTCCCAGTACACTTACAAATAAAACATAACTGAAAGAAGAGCAGTTTTATGATTCGGGTGCATTTTTGTGTTTGCATTGAGCCAAGTCCTAGTAGGGCTGTTCAACAAATGAGACAAGACCACCAAAATAAAAAAAAAAAAAGAAACGAAACAAAAACTCAATTAAAAGTATTAAAAACAAGTGTTAAAAACAAGGAAGAATAAAGGGACATCAAAGTGAAAAGATGAGAATAGATTTTTTTTTTCTAAATGAGAATTCAGTTTCAGATAACTCATGAAAACCGGTGCTCTGGGTAAAATGAATTACTTGCCCATTTTTTAAAATCAAAGTTTTGATTTTAAATACAGAAACTCTTAAGCCGCAGCAGTCCACTCAGAGTGGTGATGGAAAGTAGTAAATGACCAGTCATCTGAAAAGCATTTAAGTTGAAGGTCAGAGACACGGGCATCTGGGAGTTTGAATGTGCAGTTCTACTCTGAAAACAATTCTAAAAATGTTGTAACTAAATGGCTTTTCGTTGACAGTTAATAAATTCTAAAACTACCCTTTGATCTGTCCAGATAACTTGTCAAATGCTTCTCTTCATTTAGAACATTTTGGGTACCACCAATTGCTCCAGATTGACAAGAGGTTTTCTATTTTTTGGTGACCTGGAACTAGATCAAATGCCAAATGTACAAACTTTCTTAATAGCTGGGACTATATCCTCCGAAGTCATCCTATTTTAGCTAAATCTTTTTAATTTCACCGGCATATCTGTGAAAGAAAACTGATGTTCAGAAAAGAATAGTACATTTTAAAAAGGTGTGATTTTAAAACAGTTGTTAATATTTTAAAAAGCACTAGAGGTATTTTTAAAAATAGATCTCTTCCATCAAAATTGGTTTGCTTCTGTTATTGACTTGAAATATCATCAGAGTTTCTAATAAAATACATTTGTAAAAGAACACATTATTTTATAGAAAAAAGTATGACCAGATTTCATTGTTGGAGATCCAGGAATGAACAAATAAAAAGATTTACAAAGGTTGTTTTTCTAATGATCTGCTCAAACAGAAATGTTGCAGGCCAATACATTTGTATTATATAATAATGGATAATGTATGTATTAAGAATTTAAGCATTTGTTTTGTATTAAGTAAATCCTTGCCCAGGACAAAAAAAAAGACTATTATGTTAATAAAACATAATGAAAACGCATTGCTTTGCAGGGTTTCCTATTTTATGTAGTAGGAAACTGTGCAAAACCAAAAAGAAAAAAAAAAACAGTTTTGCTTTCTGGTGAGTGAGAATGTGCACACTGCAGGAAGGATTGACGCAAGCACCCTTTTAAGAACTCTTTAGTTGTCAGCTCACGGAAAACTGAAAATCAAAACTCATGAAGATAAGGCAGTGGTTTGCTGAACTGTGTTAGTTTTGTCTTTTCCAAGTTCTCTGGTTCTGAAAGTCTAAAATTGACGCTCACCTTGGCTTTCCTCCTGCATCTGCTAATGGGTGGAAATAAAATGTGTGGTTCTGAACTCTGAAAGAACACAGGTTTCGGAGGGCAGGAGAACTAGGCTGTGATTCTTAAGACACGCAGGAGCAGAATAGTAAAGGGAAAGAGAAAAATATGTATTGAATGCACCTGCTACCTTCCTCTTAAAATTGCTTTCCGAACTCTTCATGGGGTTCTGCTTTTTCTGTAGGTCTAAGAAAGGATGCCCTGGGCATCCACCAGCTGACTTCTGGGTAGATTTTTGTCTCATGCCTGTTCTTACTCTCAACTTCAATTATAAGCTGTTAAATAAACCGTAGGCACCCACCGCCATGGTTGTATTGCTTTTACTTTCTTGTGATGATAAGATTACTTGGGTCCATTTCTTATACTTGGTCTCAGCAGAGAGAGGACCAAGAGCAAGACTCTGTTGGTAAGTCCCAGCCCAGGGCTCAGCTTCACCTTTGTCGTCCCGGCCCCTCGCTCGCTAGAGTGTCCCCTGCTCAAACCCCTATTCTATCTCACAAGTGGGTGGGCTTTCCTTATTTAGTGCTCCAAGTTTATACAGGAGCTTTTGACTGGCAAAAACCAGTGTCCCCAACCTTATTCTAAGAGTCTTGATGGCCAGAGGGGAGGTGAAGACCACGGTTATGCTGGATAACCGTCTGCCATCACTGTCATCTGGACACCAGTCTGAGCCACACCGGAAGAGCCACACAGTCCTCGTGGGCTGTTTTAACGGAGGCCACCAGCTTAATTGATTAAAAAAAAAGCCGCTGAAATCAAGTTCTCGCGGGGGCCGCTTTTTCACCTGCGAGATAAGCCTTGTCGCAATAATTACGTTATTTAATATTTGATCAAACCCTTGCGCCTCTGCGACTTCAGGCGCGCAACGCGGCCACAGTCCAGCCCGGGCACGTGCGACGCGGACGCGCGGCCACCCCACTCGGGCTGGCTTGCTCTCTGAATAATTCATGGCCTGAGAGTTCTGGAAATTAATAAAATGAATGATAACAAGAAGCTAATTAAAAACTTTCTTAATTGTTGTCAAGTCAGCTTGATGGGAAACAGCCCTGGGTGGCTGCGTCCGCGAGCTGCGCGGCTTGCAGAGGGTGGCGCTGGCCGTGCGGGGCGCTCCCCCGAGTCCCTGCGGCTGCAGGAGCTGCTGGCGGGGCCGCGTCCCGCCTCCCACCCACGCCAGCCGCCCAGGTTGGCACTGCGGGGCGGGAAGGCCGGCGTGTGCAGTTCCAGAGTGACCGGATGGGACTGTCAGCTGGAAGGAGGTCCCTCCGCCCCCCCCCCACGCGAGCTGGGGACCCCGGCCCCCCAGGTTTCCAGCCGCCGCCGGCCTCAGCCCCGAAATGCCAGCCAAACAGCCAGCATTTCCCCGGTCCCGGGCAGCACCCAGCCAGGCGCTGGAGGACGCGAGCGGGTTAAGAGCCCAAGGCCACGGCATCCCCCGCGCGTGCGCACAGGTGGCCACCGATGCTGACGGCGGCGCGGCCGGTCCAGGCGGACTGTGAGCGCGGAGAGCGCGGCGGGAGGGGACCGGGGAGGTGGGAGGGAGGAAGCAGAGCCTGCACATGCGCACTGCACACGCCCACGGCCCTCGGGGGAGTCAGCTGCAGTTCCGGGTTTCAAAATTAGGCTCTGTCAGAGGTCGGGTCCCTCTCCGAAGCACCGTGGAGGATGGTGTGCCTGGAAAGGAAAGGGGACTCGAATCTCGTGTTAGTTAAAAATACTTTGTCTACATCCCAAGTTGACCGAGTCAAAAGGCAGCCAAAGGATGCAGAAGTTTCAAAATTGGTTTTGCACGTTTTTTGTTTTTGTTTTTGGCGGGGGGTGGGGGTTGTAGTTGTTTGTTTATTTTAAACAATCTGAATGAACCCTCCTAGGCTTCTGTTTTGTTGACAAGACGCAACTTGACCAAAGCGTGCTTTGGGTGCGAATTTATCAGACTAGAGACGATTTATATCTGGGGGGAAGAACTGGCCCTGAGTGGAGTGGGGAAGCGGGTCCCAGCCTGTCTCTGAGGGAGGCGGCCACTAAGAGATTTACTGGAAGAGAGGACTGAAGGGGTGAAGGGTAGCAGAGAGCTCTACGAAGAGTTGGCGAAAGGGGGCCTGGAGAGGAAAGGGACTGCGCATTTATCGAATAAAACGAATTACAAGTGAAAGTTTGTTTAATAACTCCGACGCCTAGCCCCAGCACAGCACAGTGTATACAAACTTCTGTAGACGTGAATCAGAATAAAACAAAACGTTGACAATATCCAGCCGCGGAAATTCACTTGCACAGGTCTCCTCTCCCCCTCCCGTCCTTGCCAAGTGTTGACAATAAACATTTAATGAAGGCAGAGACCTGGCCGTCTCCAGACAGTGTCAGAATACTTTCAGCAGACCATTAGCACGGCTTCTTCTACTTCAAACATCGCGCGGCACACCCTTACATTATTAAAAAAAATATACAACGTGTGAGATAAATAATACGTTCAGAAGGCTATCTTAAGTGGTCTGCAGGAGTTCTCATGGCCCTGTACTTACCAACAGAAAGTAACTCATTGTAGATTACTCGCGCTTAAAAAATGTTAAATACAGTTAATGCAATATTAATCGCCCTTTGGTGATATAAAATGCAATATTTTCAGGCAGCTATTGAGCTTTTCCAGAGGAAGAGCTGATGAAAAGAGTCACAGCTGAATAGTGGAGAGAAAAAGCCTGGTATTTATTGCTTTTGTTTGGCTTTTGGCTACAGAGACAGGAACCTTCTAATGGGGTAAGGACATTTATTTTATCTGCAATCTATTGCTGAGAGAGCAGGGGCGGCAGATGGGTCTGGTACGATATTCACAGTGTAATTTAGAGCAAATCCTAATAACTAATAATGATTTATGTTAATCTTGATCATCTATGCGACTTTACCAACTCGTGATGAAGGAAAGAGAAGCTAAGTGCGAAGAGGCTCGGAGGCTCACTGGTTTGGGGGCTCTCGTTCTGAGCTGTGCAGAATCTTAAAACGCGTTCTGTTTTAGCAATGGAAACGCAGGTATTTGAAAAGGCGGGTAGGGTGCCTCTGAGGAGGTACAAAGGTGTTTCGACCAGGCTTGTCTTTTTTCTTCTCAAATCTACTTAAAATGTGTAGCCTTTCAGGGACAGGCGCTTTCCACCCCGGTTTTAAATAAACAGATACGTTTCAGTTGTTTTCTTTGCTTACGTTAAACTAAAGAATCTCATGAAGGGATATAGTGTGTGTGTGTGTGGGGGGGGATAGACCGGGAGGGGGTCTTGGGTCTGGGAAAAGCAGGGAACAACTGCAGGCTTATAGAGTCTTCCCAAAGGGTGATCTTAGTGTCTAGGTTCGCAGTGAGTTGAAGCGCGGCCAGCAATCTAGAAGCGCTCACTACCACGCCTCAAGCAGAAGTTCTACTACTGGTTCCGTAAACTTCCTGCCAATTCCTAATCTTTACCTGCTATCTGACACTTGTCTGCCAACATCAACTTAGGGAAAGCATTTTGGCCTTTACCGCCCATCTCTACCTGCCCCCCACCCCCTCAAGAATTTCCCAGGCTTTTAAACTTAAACTTGTCTCTTGACTCCCTTGGTAAAGTGGCACCCGAACACACCCCAGGGACTTCCAACACAAACCAGGTTCTGCACGGAAACGGACGGTTTCCGGCTATGGTCCCAGCAATTTTGAAAGGGAGGGTGTGCCTTGCTCCTGGCAATTTACTTTCTCACTTACCTTTTTGTGGGTTTTAACGCCTCAGGGCTATAGTTTGAAAGTAAAACAGCTTCAAAGCCTCGCCTTATTAGCTCTGTATTTGAGAAATTCAGAGATGAAAACTACCTAAAAGGTTTAATAGGGCGGAACAGTATTTATTTGCCAAGCAAACAGCCAGAATATAGTTCAAAAGGGGTGTAGTGGCTTCTCAGCAGGAGTCTGGAAGGGCGAGAAAGTGGGTGAATTTCAAGCTTCAGTTCTAAGGTTAAAGTGAATCAAATAAGCTCGGAATGAGATGTATCCTTTGATTTTTAATATTATCTCCCTCACCCAAAATTGATATATTCGGTCGTATACTCTTGGGGTTTGTTCTACCTTCCAGAGTTGTTGTTTGTTAGTTTTTGTTTGTTAGTAAACTTTTGCTTCTGAAGATGGTTGATCTCTCTAAGGATTTGATTTACCACTATATTTGAAATACGAACACACCCTTTAAAGTTAAATTTTCATTACGTTCCTTCCTGTTTAGCTTTTTGAGGCTACAGATGTAAACTGCATTTGATTTCTTCTACTAGGAAAAAAAATAACGAGCCACAAGATTCCGAATAAAGTCTCCTTTTAAAAGTATGCTGTTTTGTTTTTGCTCTTGAAGAATATTTATCAGTAACTATGTGGGTACTTTACTGCTAGCATTCTGCGTATAAAGAAGTCTTTAAGCAAAATAAATCTTTAAACAAAATAAATCCAGGCAGCTGACATGAACTGTTTGCTGATGTGATACTCCGGAGCCGCGGCTGTTTGTGAGCTGGAAGCTCAGCCTCCACTTGCATATCCATGTACAAACAGATGTAAGCACTTTTTTTTTTATTGTTGCTGAATGTAACTGAATCTTATTTCTAAATTTCATTCAATCCTGTCTCAGTGTTTCAGCACCAGAAGCTAGTCCCCTAAAGTGGAAGAGTAGTGCATTATTGAGACTCTCTATCAAACAGCTCTGGGGTGCAGCCTTTCTGCAAATGCTGGCTCTCAATGAGGTCTGGCTGTCTGAGTGCACATAAGCCCCTAATATGTTAATGGCCGTAGGGGATGCCTAAGGTACTATCTCAAGCTGCTTCGCACACCATATGTCAGGCCGTTAGCCACATGGATCTATTAATCAAAAGGAGCTGGAGAAGGAGGGGAAGGTCTTGGAAAGGGGGAGAATGAGAGAGCTGGGGGAGGGGGAGAGGAAAAGAGAAAACATTTTAAATCTCGTCCAGACACTTTTATTTTTAAAAAAGGAATAAAATATATGCTAAAAATAATCAACACAGCTTTCCTTTGTATTAAAGTGGAAGACTATTTACAAAGGTCTACCAAGAAATTAGCACAGTGTCTGTGTATACTGAGTAGAAGGAAGTTTTACTTCAAGAGTCCTGTAAAGGGTTCCTTTATTTAACAACTTTTACAAGCAAGACTCTCTTTGCACACACAAAAAAGTTTTTATGATATGTATTGTTTTGTAGATGAATTTTATTTAAAACAGAGAGAGGAGTAGGAGAAATATTTATTATAGGGACCCAAAGAAGGCATGCAGAAAAGTGTCTGGGGATTTATAATGAATATGTAATACATTAATATATATCTGCATGGGCAATAGGGTTTCCCCACTTCTAATTGTTCTGACAGGAAATGTAACACATTTGCATTTTTGCCCCTTCCTCTAAGGTGAATTTATGATAAATTAAACTGCAGAATATCCAGGTGGATATTCTAAAAACAACACATTTATAAAAGCTTACCTCTCTTGTTTCTGCTTTGAAATCCCTTCCCTCTCAATGTTTAAAGTAAGTTTCAGCTAGGTATTTAGTTTGGAAAGTTTGTGCAGCCTTGAAAGTGGCACTGTCCCAGCAATGGGGAAGCTATGAATGCCACGCATGCTAAGCTCAATAAGAAAAAAATAAAAAATTATTAAGTGATTAATATTGGTCATGTGCCTAAACCACACAATTAAGTAATTCAAATGAGTGTATTAATTCTAAAAGGTTAGAAACTATACCGGAAACACAGCAATGGTAGAAAACCAATCCAGATAAATTTAAAACCTAACTTTTCCCCATGCGCAGTCCTACCTGGGACTACAACAAATATATAAAATCAAAAGTCAATTTGGGTGTATTTGTTGTTTTCATTGATGGTGATGATAAGCAATATGAAGGGTACAAATTTTCTATTATAAAATTTATAATAATGATATAATCTGGGGTAATTGCCATTGGGTATGTCTTCTTTTAAATATTGCCATGATTAATAAACTTATGATGCAGATGCTAATTTGTTAAATATGAAATGACTACAAGAATATCGATTGTATATTTTTGGTGTGTGTGTGTGTAAGTACTTGATTGCTTACATATATTTGAGAGTGGATCTTTCACTTACATCATAAGACCCTGTCATTAGTGTGCACTCACCATCTTCTATTATGTTGGGTATGGAAAGAGGAAAGGTAGCAGAATGTTCTTACTCAAGGTTTAAAAACATTAAAGGCAAAGGTGAAACTATGCTGAATTATATGAAAAAATTATCTGAGCATTATTACAGTCTGTACAAAATACAGGTCAAGTACTTTGTACTAGGTGTTAGACTGGAGGTATTAACTTTTACAGTGCTCATAAAGGCATCTTTCTATCTTAGACAGGGAAAGGTCAACATTGGTATCCGCCTTTAATAAAGATCCCACCACTTTAGATTCTTTGGTTTGGCTGGGAAATAATATGTGACTCTTAGGGGAAAAAAAGGAGGTGCATTTTAAAATGGAGAATACTACTGTACAGAACTGAAGTCAGTCTGTAAATATGAAGAATTCTAAAGCACACTTTCATCTAGGAGATGATGAATACACAAAGATGGATCATCCTGGATTTCAAGGTAGCTTGGTAGAGAGAAACACTTTTTATCTTTAAATTTTGGTGCAAGCCACTAGCCTTTATTTCTTTCCCTGTAGTTAAAAGGTAGCCCATATATCTGTCGCTTTTGGTTTCCAAAGACTCGTAACTTAATTCCTTCAGGCTATTCATCAGCACAGTAATTAAACTAGCAAATGGATGTAAATAAAGTGAAATTGGTTTCATGACAGATGAGGCAAAGAGGCCTCTGACATGAAACAAGGCAGGACAATAATGATTTCAGCAGCATCAGGCTGTGGAAGGAACCCCAGCTGGATTTATTAGGAGCTGCAGTGATTTGTTGGAAGCGGGCAAGACATGAGCACCCTTTAATTTGACAGGAATTTTGCATCCTAAAGAGCATATTGAAATATAAATTTAGAGATGAGTTCAGGCTACTGCCAACAGAAGTATTTTGGGGGAAAGGATGCAATTCTTTTTTTTTTTTTAAAGAAGACTACATTATCCTTACTAATAGAAAGGTTTCATTTGTTATTATCTACTCATGAGAACAACAGGGGCAAAAACGATCATGTATTCCTTTGTAGTGAATTCTATTACTAGATCAGGGTTAACCTTTAGGTTTCTAGGTGTACGTTCCAGGGAAGTCACCTTGGACACTTGATTTTTAAAATTCAGCATAATGAAAACATGTGTGCAGTTTAGGGCTGCAGGCTTATATGGTAAGAGAATATGGCAAACTGGTAGAGAAGCTTGAGTGGGTGATTTATTTTCCAGAGTGGAATTATCATTGTATTTAAATAAATATCTGGCTCAAGTTTATTGCCTCTAGTCTGGTAGCCAAGAAAGCAAAATTCTAGTTACAAGAACAAATTATCTTAAGTCCTTAATAAGACAAAGCCTTGAAATCAAATATAGTTTTATTTCTATACATCAAGAAGCTCCATAAACGAGAGAAAAAGTTGAGAATCCTGAAAAAAGGAGAGATCACACAAGAAGATGTCAGAAAGAATGGTGCTCGATGGGACCAACAGGACACAAGGGGAAACTGAGTCACTTTCCCTCTGCAATAAAGACATCATTCATATATATATATGACCAAATTTCACACCAGGAACACATTAGTTTCCATGTTATCCATGAATATATTAGAAATAAACTGCTTTATATTTAAATGTAGCCTCAATTATTTAAGGTTCCTTTCAGAAGGAAAAAAAAAAAAGCTTCCTTGAGAGGTGCTCGCAAGTCAAAATTTCAGCACCACGGCCAGCGCAACACAGTCTATGCTGCCATGGACACTGCAGTGATGAACTCTTACTTTCTCCTGAAACTGGGCAATTTAGTTACTTACCAGTGTGTCTTAATCTTTGAATGGGAGGCCAGAATATCCTCAAACTACACAAAATGCTGTGTTTTGTAATATTAGGAGCAGAAGACAGAGTATGTGACCAAAACTCTTAATGGAAAAGAAAAGCACTTAAAAAAAAAGAATATAAAAGAAAGAACGAATGAAAAATATAGAGGAAAAAGAGAGAGGAGAAAGAAAGGAAGGAAGAAAGAAATAAGAAAGAAAGAAAGGTAGGAAGGGAGAAAGGAAAGAAGGAAGAAACGAAAAAGAGAGAAAAATACCCAATGCATTCTCTCTCTAATCTAATTGTGGGTGACTTTCAGGCCAGGAAGGAATTTATTATGAAACTCAATTGGCTTTCTCTCTGAGCCTGCCGTTTTTTTTTTTTTTAAACAGAAAAATATGCCTAATTATTTTAAAGTTCCTTTCCAATCGTGAGACATAGGCAGGTCCTTTAATTATAATACAGTATGAGCAGGGGGAGCATATGGAGGAGAATGTCAAGAAGAAGGTGCCAGGGGCAGCTCCTCAGAAATCTGTATTCATTTCTGGCTCTTATTTGTTCAGTAATCTCTACCATCATAACTAAATCTTGAAGCACTGATGTAGTTCCAGTTGTTGTTGACTTAACGTCAAAATTCAATCACTGGGGGTTTTGCATCAGCCGGGCTACTTATTTGTCTAATAAATCCGTCATTTTGTAAGAAAAATATTTGAGCAGCCGTATTTGACCTCTTGGTATCCACAAGTCACATTTATTTCTCCCAGTTTACAAATGCAAAATCGAGATGATCATCTAACGCCTGAGGAAGTGTTGATTTCTGATTGGATTTTAGATGGAAATGTCTATTTTAAATACCTTGTGATTAAATTGTACACATAATAGAATCCATGCATTTTAAACTCATTCCTGCTTGGAAACTTAACAACCTAGACTGCTAGTCGTACATATCGATGCTGGGGAAAAAAAAAGTCAGTCCACCTCACCCAATTTGTCCAATAAGTACCAAAATTGACCCCTAATTGGAAGACGTCATTAAAGCCAGAGGTTGTTGGCTTTTTTTTTTTTATTCCTTTCTAAACTAGTTCATTTTGATTCTCTCTCCACACTCACCATGGGGGCATACTGTAATTTATTCACGACTGTGGGGGCTATTACGCCAGTCTAAGAGCTGGGACACACAGGACAGACCTTTTCCAGTCCTAGGGCCACGGTCTTGAGTCTCCTGCCAAACTCTAACTGAAGTTTAAGAAAACTCATATTACCATCTGTTAGCATTAATTAAGGGAAGTAATGTGCTATGGTTGCTTGAACTAATTTTATTTTCTCCCAGCCATGGTGCTTAGAGATTGCTAGAGAACACTCCACTGTCCCTTCCCTGTCCCCTTCTCTGCAGAATATTTCATGTAAAGATCACTTTACAGTTTAAGAATCTTCCCAAGTGCTTTGGCTAAGTTACCACGTTCTTTTAGAGAAATTCCTTGTTCAGTGAGAGAACCCCACCTATCTGTAGAAATAGAAAGGAAAATAAATAGAAAAGAAAAAAAAATCTGAATCAGACCGGAAGACTAGTATTGACAGTTAGTGAGCCCGTGAGTACCCGATGTTGAAATGGAACAGGCAGGTGGCGGTGCCAGTTACCATCAAGGCTTGTCTTAGGATTTCAGTCCCTTCTGACATGTGTCAGGGAAGGGGTGTGGACTAAGCTGACTGCTGAAGAGAGGACCAAGGCTTTTATCTACTCAAGTTTGGGGTCCCCTCAAGCTTCCTTGCCCTGGGCGTGTGTTGCTGTCTGCTTCTGTGTGCTGTTCAATAGCTAGATCATGTGTAAAGAAAGTAACATTATCTTGTTAGGATCTGCAGTCATTTCAGTGGTTGGAACTCATGAAGAACAGATTTAGGTCGAAGGTGGCCGCCAAAGGGACTCCTGAGCCCCTCCTGTCTTCACCTTGTGTCTGCTCTGGGTCTCCCTCCCTTCTCAGCACCCATGACCTCTAGCTGATTGTGGGGACTTCTCACCCTTGAGCACTGCACGCTGGAAGTTCTGACACCATGGACTTCCCAGAGTGATGAGGATGGGACTCTTTCTCCCTGAGATTGTTACTCCCTTTCCACAATCTTGGTCATAAAGAACTCAGTCCCTGAGGCCCCAGTGAGGGGCTGAGACGAGGGTTTCTGTGCTGGTCAGGGGCGGGGGAGGAAGAAAGCTTCCACCAGCAAGGCCTGTGAACTCCAGGATGAAACCTTTCCCTTGGATATATTCCTCCAAAAGTCGTTGGCAATCCAAGTCTTGGAAGAGCTTCTGTGCTTTCCTGCATCTGCTCTTTCCTCCCATTACCTAGAGGGGTCGCTGGTGAGCAGCAAAGGGAGGCGCGGAGGTGACCCCGTCTGGAGGTTATAGAGCGCCTGCCTCAGCATGTAGGGAGCTTGCACCCTAAAGCTTAGTAGGTGCTGGTTGACAAGCTAGCCTTCTGAGATCATTTTCGAAATTCTTATGTCACTTCCGTTTCCAAGCTGGCCCTCCTGAATCCGATGATATCATTTTCGTCTTCCCCACATAGGGCCTTACGGCTATTAAAGCATTCAGAGAAAAAACACTGAATCAAAAAGCAAAATAAAATAAAAATCCTCAAGTCTCTACTCGAAGTAGAGACTTCCCTGTGAGAACAGCGGCTAGCACAGGCAGCTCTCAGTCCCCAGGCTCTGGGGGTCTGAAAAGGAGGGTTGGGCGCCTGGATTCCTCGGTAGGTCTGACCCAGCATACACACTACCCTGTCATAAGGGAGTAGTTCCTGAGTAGTGACAAAACCGGACTGAAGTGACAAACTTTTCCAATATTTGTTTCTATCACAAAACAATGTGAATCTTTAAGAAGCATTACCACCTCTGACTACCTCAGCTCTCCAGGCAGTTCTAGAGAGAAACAAGGGAGGTGTCCTGGGTGTTTTTGACTGGCCCTTAAGAGGTGAATACCCCAGGGAGCTTTACTCCTTCACAACAGTGTATCTGGAATGGACCGAAGCTGGGGGGAGCAAGGCCGGTTACTGTGTGGGGCAGAGTTGGCTTGGGCCTCCACAGTTTACTCTCCTTAAAGTTGGGGGGAAGGACTTTTTCACTTAACAATATTTGAGTCAGTGACTCAGTCACAATGGTATTGAAAAGTAGCTGAGCCAGGTGTGGAGGCAGAGGCAGGCTGTGAGTTCCAGGCCAGCCTGGTCTACAAAACGAGTCTAGGACAGCCAAGGCTACACAGAGGAACCCTGTCTGGAAAAGCCAAAACAAACAAACCAACAAAAAAGTCGCTGTGATTTTCACGTGCAAGGCCTGTGCTACTGTTTGTGAAGGCAACTGAGGGAGGAAGAATGCTTGGAGAGGGAAGGGCAGTATGGTTCCAATGTGGATATATTTTAAAATTCCCATGATTCTAAATTGGCAAGTGTTGGCAAAACCGCATTTGAGTGCTCAAAACTTGTAGATGTGGGATATTGTTTTCCAGTGGTGGAAGGGTTAGCTAACACCTAGGACCTCTGGGAGGTTGAGTTCCAGTACTTGACCTTCAACTCCAGGCCCCAGAAGTTAGTTTCCACCTATAATAAAGTAGCTGCAAGCTTCAGAAGTCATTAAGAAATGACAGGAGAGTGTTCCACCAGCTTGAAAAATACTAATGTTAGCTTGTGGAAATAGATATTCTACACTGTAGTTATTAAAAACTTATAAAATCTTAAATCAATATACATTAATTTAATTATGATTTGTAATTGCATTATGCATGATCAGTTTGAAACACTACTTTAAGGATAATTAGAGCTGGGTGCTGTCAGTCCTGATAGCTTAATGAGAAGGAATGCCATATACTCACTACCTTTAGGTTAAACCTGTAAATTACACTAAATGCTCATTTTCCAATAAAAAAATATGGTAAAATAATTGTGCGCTTTATAGACATATTTTATGACACCAATGTAAATGTATAATGGATTTTCTTAGTAGAACTGTATTCTGTGTTTTTCCATGGACCTAGTTAAGTATTTATTAGGGTTGATTGAGCTGTCAGTGTTTTTTCAGGACCAGACCTCAAGGATTTGAATGGAGACTAACTTTTATGTAAAAATATCATGCTGTCCTCGAAGCTCGTGCCAAGAGGTCAATGCAGATGGAGGTCCCAACTTAGCATAATGGGTCTAACGTTTCCGTGACATCATCAGGGAATCTGAAAGGAGTCTAGGGATAATCAGAGCGGTCATTCAGGAGAAGAGTAAATATTTTATGAGGATATATAGAAGACAGGAAAGATGGTCAGAAAGGTGAATCTCAGCTCCTCAGAGTTCAGAGGAGGAGGCGTTTCAGAGTTGAAAGAGCCACTTCAGACTCTGAAATTAGCCAGGCGAATCTGAGAGGTTCGGAAGGAGGTCCATATCAGGGATTAGTCTGTGTAAGAATGCTTTTATATCCCCAACTTTTCTCAGTGTGAAGGATTTATCCTTTACATGCTAGCATACAGAAATATATATTCAGTATTCTCCTGGACCTAATTTTTTTGTGCTGGTTTCTCCATATTTTTTTCATACTAAAAGACAGGCTTTTTATTTTTAAGATGACTATTAAAATGATCAAGAACATATTGGAAGTACTTGTGAATTAGATAAATCCAGTATCATGCTTTATTTTCCTTCTTATATAAAATAATATTTGATTATCTGTATTAATATAGGTGTTGATAGGCTAACCATTATCTACCATCAGATTTCCACTCCCAACCCAAGACAGATATTAAAAAATGTGCACACACAGAAAAAGAAATAGTAAGAAGCACATAGGACTATATAATTCAAAGCTGTAAGCATTTTCTTAGAATATTCATTTTTTTCAAAATGCTCCATATATTTGGTTTTTTTTTTAAGACAGGGTTTTTCTATGTAGGTCCAGCTATCCTGGAACTTGCTGTCTAGACCAGGCTGGCCTCAGACTCAGAGATCTGCCTGCCTTTGCCTCCAGAGCACTGGCATTAAAGGTGTGCGTCACCACAATGGCCTTTATCAGACTTCACGTGAATAGAAATAAGTCTATTTTGTTATTTGAAAAAAGTAAAGTAGCCCCATGTCTTCTATCTGGTTAGAAGTACTTGCTCAAGCTCAATATTATTATGTTATTGTTTTTGTCTTATTTTAGATGGTGTGGATTAAATGTCTGACACGAATTATTAAAAATGTCATCTGGAATGAATACTGAGTCTTCTTGAATTATCATTTATTTTCATGAAATTTCTCTTGATATTGTAACACAAAAGAACTTAACTTTTTCTATGCAGGAGACATAAATGCACTAAGTGATTCAAAAAGAGTAGGGGACACACACGCGCGCACACACACGCGCGCGCGTGCGCACACACACACACACACACACACGTTTTTTTCTGAGACAGGGGTTTCTCTGCATAGCCTTGGCTGTCCTGGACTCGCTCTGTAGACCAGGCTGGCCTCAAACTCACAACAATCAACCTGTCTCCGCTCCCTAAGAGACAGAGTCTCTGTCTCCCTTTATTTCATTAAAGGTGTTTCTCACCATGAGGTAAAATATTTTAAACTGTAAAAATTATCATTTTCTCTGAAAAATCTTGTCTTTTCAACACATTCCTCATCCCGCACAGCTCAGAGGTTGCCAGGCCATGAAGGCATCCCTGCTCTGTGCACATGACATCTTAGAAATGTTCTTCCTTTCTGTACCCTTTAACTCACAATGGATTCTACTTTAAGGATACATTTGTACCCCTGGCTTTTTAGCTATAATAAAGCCTTCTCAAAAGAACAGCTTGTTTGTTTTATCTTTGTATTTCCACAATTATATAAGGTAGGCAAGGAAACCTCATATATACTCAAGTTAAACAACACACAAGTTTCCCTTATAATCATATTGAACACTTATAAATGATACAGTTTCCTGCTTCTTTTTTCAATGGTGTTGTTTACTACTGTTCTCAGCAAGGCTGGCAAGTGGCAACCAGGTTAATTTTTAACTGGGGTTCTTTCCATTCTTATATTTTATCTTAAAATTATGTTCTGTTGATTTGCATTTGGTTTTACAAATATATTACCATTTTATTTGAAAGCAATTTAAATGAGGTTAATATTTTAAATGTCATAATTTTCTCTATATAATTTGTGTTATCAGTTTCTGTGCAATTATGTCATGTCATTTCAATTAGTTATAGACTGTTTTCATCATCAAATGCCCCACTCTCTTGACCTGAACTGCAACTACACTCCATTACTTATGCTGTCACAGACAGATCTTGTGTTAAAAATTTGGCGTTATGTGGTCACCAGATATTAACTCGAGAGTGTCTCTGGGTGATTTATCCTTACTTTCCCCTTTGCAGAGTCACTGAATATAGCAATGTAATGATTGCCGCAAGTGGGCCAGTCAAACGCCAAATAAATCACTCCTTCATCAGAGGCAAAGTTTAAAGTGCCATTTAGCAAATTTTGCTTCTTGGTAATGGGGCTCAGCAAATTTTATCTTCTGTTGTATTTTATAATTCTTCAGAGTAGGTACTATCAATACAGAAGACCAGCACCGCACCTCAATAGATGCTAGACCCTAACTCTTTTATTATAACTGAGTAACTTATAATTAGATCTGTGCAGCAAATAGAACAGCGCTTTTTTGTGGAGCTCTGATAACTATTGGTTTGCAATGTGGGAAAGAACAATTAATGATTTTAAAACAAGAAATGATCCTTAAAGTGGGTCATGCTGCAGAGATATGAATGAGGTTATATTCATTTATGAACATAACTCTCACTCTTCGTTTTAAGGAAGTTTTATTTGTAATGACCATTGTACTCCTTCCTGAACTTGGAAAATGCCTTTCTGCTCTGAGTTTTTCTTTGTCTATACAAAACCAAACCAAAACAGAACAAAAAAGCCTGTAATATTTTTAGGCCTCATCCTTTTTACATCAAAGTCCAGAAGGGGAAAAGAACTGACTGTGGGCCTGTACATTAAATTTCATGACTTGAAGCCACAATGACCTAACATCTTGTTAATCAAAATCCATCTTCTCTTCATGTTTCAAGCTGTTTGCCAAACAAAGAAAAGACGAAACCTCCACACTTGCACACTTCTACATTAAATGTGGAAACATTAAAAAAATTAGATTAGGAAATAGAAGAATATAATGATCTTACTCTCAATCACACTGCCAGTTCAGTGTTTGAGAAAAATTGCACTAATGAAGCTATTTGAAGGCTTTTGTGGACAACTGCTTCCTCTTTGAAGATTAAATGAATGATGTTGATGTGATTAATCTTAGTACAGGGAGTGATGCAGCAGCTAGGAAATACCTTGGTGATTTTCATAATTAAACTGAATCAACATTTCAAAGAAATGCCAGTGTTATCGCTTGTATATTAGAATTATGTTCATTAGACAGAAGAAACAAATAATTTGAGCAAACAAGATTTTCCTTTTGGTGTATTGAGACTTCTGTCATGTCTCAGAGCATCTTACTATAAATCATCATTACTGCTTAATTTTGTCCTTGCCTTCTTGGCTGTTTTTGTGTCCTATTGTACACGCACAGTCCCGCTAATGAGTCAAAGCATCTTGCTTCCTCTACACTTTTGGATCTTTACATTTTGTCTTCTTTTCACCTCCTTTATAAGGTAGCCATCTGCTCACCTTGAACAAGATTTCAGAAATTTAATTTCTAGTTAAGTACATGTTTTGGAATTGTGCAGTTACTTTCCAAGGATTTGAGAAAATCATAGCTCTGATATTTTCCCACATCTTTGATATATTTAGAGCTCACAGCACAATGCTTTTTTTAAACTT
>CM053745.1:47703929-47736979 GCA_028658305.1 Pachyuromys duprasi | reverse complement strand
AAAAAAAGCGTTTTCACAGTTCAAAATTAGAGGTTGCTTGCAGCCCCTTGGTTTCTGCACCATTATCACTGAGTACAGTGGAGGCACTTGCTGTTTAGAAATGGGTGATGTAAGTTTGAATATGACTACATTAGATTATTTGGAGGAAATGGATTTATCGAAGTTTTCTGGTCATGTGAACAGCACTTTAAAAAAATTCACATGTACACTTGTGTACTGTGTGTTTAATTATCTAATCATAGAAAAGATCATTATTATGTTGTTTTTGGCTTTGGCAAAACCAACAGGTTAAATTATTCTTAAAGTGAATACCTTTCCTCATTTTTATTAAAAATATTTTTTCATACAATATATTCTGTTCATAGTTTCTCCTCTCTCATTGTGCCTCCAAGATCCTTCCCATTTCCCCATCCATCTAACACCGTGTCTTCTTTCTCTTTAGAAAACAATCAGACTAATAAAAATGATAACAAAGGCAGTATTTTAAGAAAAGAAAGAAAAAAAATACAGCACACACACAAACCCATAAAAACACTAAATCAAAAATCATAATATATTATATGCAGAAAACCAGTAAGATAAAAATGTCCAAATGAAGCAATATGAGACAAAAAAAAACTCTTCAAGAATAGTATTGAATTTGTTTTGTGTTAATCATCTACTGGTGGGCATGGGGCCTCCCTTTAAGTGTGGATATATATATGTATATATATATATAGTTATAGTTATATACATAACATTCGTTATCCATTACTCTCAATCTTCTGAAAGTCCTTGGTATGAAGAAAAATGTTTTGCTTTCCTTTAGTCTTGTCATACATAGTAATTTTCTGAATTCATTATTTTTATAGAGTGCCATTTAATATGAATATTTGAGAAGTTAATTGCAAAGATCATAAGTGTGATAGCTCTGGAAAGCACACTGAAGCCAGATACATCTTTTTAATCGCAGACAGAATCCAAAGAAAATATTTTTCATATCTTCCCTGTTATGATAATTCATGCATATTTATTTCTTCCTGCAGCACAGCATTAACATCTCATTGAATGAATGCATTCAGTTCAAGCCTCTAGATTCAGTTCTTCCAAAATATTTTATTTTAGATCCACCACTACCTCCACCATCATCACCATCATCCCTTCAGCAGTTTATGTTACAAGAAGTTCTCCCATATACCATCCTTTGTTTTTAACTTTATAATGACCCTTAATGTAGGAATTGTACAATTGTGCCATGTTTTTCTCTTTACTGATAACAGGTCCTGAAATGCTGAATGACTCAGATAAGCAGATTTACTATATTATACTGGAACATTCTTGATTATTGTCACACTGTTTACCAAACTGAGACCTGGAACCAGCCTAGGTATCCATCAATGGACAAAGTGAACATGGTACAGACATACTATGGAATTTTATATCACTATAGAGAAAGATGAAAAAGGCTTGGAGAGATGGCTCAGCAATTAACAGCACTTACTGACTTATGGCTTTTGCGGAAGACCTGAGTTCAGTTTCTAGTACCCACATTAGATGACTCACAACTACCTGTAACTCCTCTTTCTGGGGATCCAACATCCTGTCACATCCTTGGAAACCCGAATGCACATGGTGCACACAATCTTATTCAGGCACATCTACACACATACATTTAAAACCTTCTTTTTAAAAGAAAAATAAGGCCATGGTATTTTTTGGTAATTCGATGGAACTTATTATCATATTTATTATTATGGTAAATGAAGTAACCTAAAATCAGAAAGACAAATGCCACTTTTTCTCTCATACATGTTTTTCTAGATTAGTTTCTGTCGCTGTTATAAAACGCCAAAGCCAAAAGCAGCTTGGGGAGGAAATGGGTTTATTTATCACTCATGTTCTTATTACTGTTCATCATGAAGAAAAGTTAGCACAGGAACTTGAGTTAGAAACTGAAGCAGAGGCCATGGAGGAGTACTATTTACTGGGCTGCTTACTCCATGTGGCTTGCTCAGTCCTATTTCTTAAGACAACTTGCCCAGGGGCGGTGCCATCCCCAGTGAGCTGGGCCCTCCCACATTTAACCATTAATCAAGAAAATGTCCTACAAGCTTGCCTATAGGCAGCTGATGGAGGCATTTTCTCAACTGTGGTTCTTCCCACATAACTCGAGTGTGTCAAGTTGAAAAACTAAAACTATCCAGTGCATATGAATCCTATATTTTAATTCTATGTGTGTATTATATATAGAAAAGGGACCAAGAGAGGAGAAAAGAATGTCTTAAGTGGAGGAAGAAGAAAAGAAGAATTATAGAACGTATGCACCATGAATGCAGAAGAGGAGGACGATGTGTGTGGGAAGAGTGGGAAAGGGAAAAAGCAAAAAACAAAAAAACTAAGTGTATACAGATATTCCGTAATGAAACCTACTGCTTTGCATGCTGACGAAAAAGTGGAGAAAAGCCGGGATAACTTTTTTTTTTTTTTTTTTTTTTTTTTTTTTTTTTTTTTTTTTGCCGGGATAACTTTTATAAGTTAGTGCATATCGATCGTACGACATCGTAGGTTCCATCATGACGTTTTACATATGTGCTTACAATATTTTGATTGTATTTACCACTCCCTCTTAATACTCACATTGAGATGCATTTTGATGAACTCTGGAACAGCTCAACATAATACTAGAAGAATGGGAATGCTTAATATTCTAAATTATGTCTATCAGTTAATTAAAATGCAGTCTAAATTCTCATTGATGGTTTCATCTGCAGTGAAGAGTTGTTCTTGTGAAAATGTATGTGGTCCTAACGGCTTTGAGATAGCTAAGAGCAGGCAAAGCCAGGCTCCTGCTAGAACATGCTGATGAGTTTGTGGAGCCTCAACTGTGCTGTCACCTGGTCGCCATTCCGAGTTGGCTGTGTCTGTGGCATGACTGGCCTGGCTCTGAGCCTCTGGTTTCATCCTCTAACAAGAGTTCCTGGGCTTCAGGGTAATGTTGCTATTTCTATATTCTGAGCTATAAAGAATTTCATTCTCATGTGAACATTTCAGATGTACAGCAAATAATTTGCTAGAAAAATTGCTAAATACTCAATTTCTTAGCAGAAGCATTTACAGGCATAGAGAAAACATGGTTGTTAGATGGCTGGGAAGACTGAGCCCATTATTTTTCCAGACAGAGACTTCCTAGGTTCTGTTGAGTGTTACTATCCATTCTTCTCAGGGTTCCTGTTTTCTGGTGTGTGGTTTAACAGAAGCTGCAGACAGTGTGAGAGAGTTCCTGGGGACCCAGCACATGATGTGAAAGGGATGAGATCTTAGTCCAGCTTGCTCAGGCCAGCAGTGAACTTGATCTCTCTGGAGTGGGTGTGGCAGAGCAAGAGGCATCGGGGTCACTCTGTGAAAATGAATCCTTAGCCCTTACATTTAGAAATACTTACCATTTCAAGTGGGCAAGAAGGGAAGGCCAGCATCTATGTGTGCCAATGTTCTCAGTGTGAAAATGAGGAAACTGAGACCTGACAATAAAAATGACTCACTTAAGGTTGTTCGCCAGGCTCACCAAGGAGGGAGCTTTGACTGCACTCTGAAAAACGACCTTCTTTCTCCAGCTGGGCTCCGAGTTTTGGGAGTCACTCGCCTGGAGTTTTCTACATATGTGTTGATATAGGCCTGACATCTTTGATAAAACTCAAATATCCCTACTTGTCTGTTTGCTTATTTATTTGTGGTATTTTTGAGACAGGGTTTCTCTCTGTAGCCTTGGCTTTGTAGACCAGGCTGGCCTTAAACTCACAGAGATCTGCCTGCCTCTGTCTCCCCCAGTGCTGGGATTACAATCCTGAGCCACTGCACTTAGCTAAATATCCCCCATTTCTTGACGATATTACGAAAATGGACTACTAGTGGCTGGGAGAATTCAGTATTAACTCTTTTGGCCTTTGCTGATCTATAATCTTTCAAATTATTCTTAGAGAGATTATTCTTAGGGCCCCAAGGTCCTTTTCGGTCACCCTCAACAGATCTCCAAGGAAGATTTTCTTTCTCCCTCACATGCTTATTCTTTGAGATCAGATCACAATTATTATAATCTTCATTTAGGGGTCCTTGGAGAGGGTTAGGTCAGAAAAGTATTTGCAGAACTTAAATGTGAGGACCTTAGTTTAGTGTTCAGAAGCCATGTTAAAAAAAAAAAGGGAACCTGGAGGGGTGTGCCTACAATCTCAGAGCTGGGGGCAAGCTTAGAGACAAGAGGACTCCTGGGGTTTGCTGGCCAGCCATTCTAACCAACTGGTGAGCTCAAGGTTCAGTAAGTTGCTGTCTTGAAAAAACAAAGTGAAGGGTAATAGGGGAGGACATCTCATGCTGACCTCTTGACTATACACATGAACAAAGCCACATATATGTGCACACACACTCACTCTGTTTTCTTATTGCAAGGCCATGAGGCAACCTGTAGGCAGTTGCTGATGCAGATGCCATGGAGGGAAACTGCTTACTGCCTTGTTCCTCATGGCTTGCTCCATCTGCTTTCTTACAGAACCCAGGACCAACAGCCCAAGGGCATCTGCACTGACAATGGATTGCATGCCCCTATCAATCACTAATTAAGAACACCATTATAGGCTTGCCTACAGCCTGATCTTGTGGAGGTATTTTCTTAATTGAAGTTTCCTCCTTTCAGATGAATTTAGCTTGTGTCAAGTTGATATGAAAATAGCCAGGGCAAGTTTTCATAGGTGTGCAGAGGCTGTATCCTGCTTGAACTTCCTAACCTGCTAGATGTACTTCTGTTTTTGTACTTACAACATTATGATGGGCACCATGTAGGACAAAACCCTGAAACTTCGTGGCTCTAAGATCCAGCAATGTACCTGCTCAATCATGGACACAATATTAAATGTTCCCTAATGAAAGAATAAATTACGTCATTTTGTGTTTCATAAGGGTCAAATTTTTCATCCCTTCCAGAAGAAAGCAATAGAAGTGAAGTGAGAAAGAGCAAAAGTAACTGAAGTTAGGAGAAAGAATGCCCAGCAGGAGAACATGACATTACACTTTTTTTAACCTTGTGTACATAATTAATTAATAACTCTTCTACAGGTGAAGAAATAACAAAAGGGAGAGAAAGGAATTAGATACACAGAGACTATACTGATTACTCAGGCAAAAATTTGCCCAACATTTGTCGGTTTAATTATAATAGGACAAAATTAGCTTGGTGCTGAAAAACCCAATTATTCGTCCTCTTGCAGAATACTGAGAAGGCCAATGGGGAGTTACCTAGAAACCGTGTATGTGCTGCTTTCAAGTTTTGGCACCAAAATTGGATGAATGTATCTCCGGTGTCCCCTTTTAAGAACTTCCTAGATTTTTAACCCGGCTTTTAGTTACTAGAGGATGGGGCGGGAGATGCCTTTCAAACTCAGGCTAGCGCAGCTTATATTTTCTATTTTTTCATTTACTATAGTTTCAGTGCACACTGAAACACTTAGACACCGATTCTTGAAATTTTCTCAGGGTGCTCTTTGTCATAGTACTGTAGCTAAGGTACTTCAAGATAAATTCTTTTGTTCCTGATTGGTTGATCAGATGCCTCACATGACCGGAAGTAGCTGAAGAAACATGACAGTTTCTGCACAAGTTACTTAATATTGTGCTCCAATGTCTTCATTGTAGAACAAATGAGATTAGGTATAATAGAGAAAGTGTTAGGACTGAAGTAAAGTCCAAAATTATTGAATTATGAGGAAGGAGGAAACACAACTGAAGAAAAATTCTCCAAAGTAAAATAGCAGGTAATCAATGTAGAAGAGATTCTAACACCAGAAATCATGGTTCTACAGTTTCAGTTATAGTAGTTGAGCAAGGAATATTATTAGTGACTAATAAAGTCATTGAGAGAAAGGACAGTGAGGAATAAAATACGAACAGACTAACGGAAATGTGAAAAATGTACACACATGGGAGAGAGGTCAGGTGGTTTCCATCTCACCAATGAGTAAAGTTCACTCCACCCTCTGGATGGATAATCTGACTTTATACAGGCTATATATAAACATATATAAACATATGAACTTTCCAGCATTGCCAATTTACTATGCTTACTGAAAACACTCAGTCTAAGTACAAGTTTTCAACTTAAATAGCCAGTGTTAGGAAACACAGGAGACAAGGAGTTAGAAGCTTGAGTTAAAGTGTGCATCATGAAAAAACAGCTAGTTAATTCAGAGTGTAAGGCATACCACACATGACAACTAGATCCTAGATTCTTTCAAAAGTTCATGTCATTAACAAAAAAAGACAGGGAAAACAACTATTCTGGATTATATGAGCATAAGAGCCATACAACTCCAATAAGTATATTAAATACAAGATCAATAGCCAATGCACTAGGAAACACTTTTGGGATAACAATGACTTTGGGAAGATCTGAACATAAAATTGATATTTTATGAGGTTATTGAGATATCTTTTTTAAATAAAAGTTTCACTAGAATTATAACCTTTTCTTAGAAATATGCTTGTATAAATTGTGAAATTCACCCTCTTCTTTCCTTAAAGAAGTATAGTTTCCTTTTTGTTTTATATAACATTGGGCTTCATACTTAGTTACTAGATACCACACAATCCTTAATGAGCTTCTCTCAATTTGATATTACTATCAGATGAATCTACCTATTAAAATTATTTTAGATTCTGATTATAAATAAATGTAATGCTTAATATACATAAATATTTGATGAGTACCTTAGCTTCGCTTGTTCCATCAATTCAGGCAAAGAAGAGCTGTTTTGAACTCAATACTCAATCTGAGATGTGAGCAGAAATAATTCAAAATGTTTATTTTATACTACATAATGCAAATGTAACCTAGTTAAGTTATCTAAGGTTCAAAAAAATCAATAAACACTTTGAATTCAGGGAGAATATTAATATATCATCTTATGCTGTTGGATAATGTGAAATCAAATATGCTTTGCATTTTCCAGGAATTCTTTGTGGGCTCCTCAAGAAGGGCTTGGTTATTTCAGCCTGATGGCTGAGCCCTTTTGGGAAGTAATGTGGCTGGCTCTAGCCAGTTCTATCTCCTTTACATCTCCATACTCTCAATTAGCTAGAAAGTAAGGAGGAAGGAGTTGTCCATCATTCTAAGAGAAGCTGTCTTCTGGGCACCCTGGATCTTCCTCTTATGCTTTCCTTCTTGGTATTGATTTGTGTCTCACTGGACTTTAATAATTAGGGCCTTAGAGATAGCTGAGCTTCCTTGGTAATTAGCTGGATATTTTCTTGGTTGTTACCAGCAAATCATTTAAGGATACATAAAACACAGGCTGTAATGTTCAGGGAGTGGTTAACTGATTTAGGCTATAGAAGAAGTAGAAACTTACCTTTGAAAAAGATGCATGCTTGTATAACTATATTTAACATTTTGCTTAACTTTCTTATTTGTGGCTAATATAAGAAATTATAGCAGGTCCATTAAGCAGGTTAAAAGCATTACATATGATAAAATAAATGTGATAGACTTGTCCATTCAGAATATTTGTTCAAACAAAACATAAATTCTTAAATTCCCACAGAGTGACTTACTCGCCAACTAAATGAAGGAAAAAGTGAAGTGTCTTGCTCTGAGAAAGTGCCCAGAATATGCTGCTATTTGCTTGAAAAGTTAGATACTGGCTGTCTGATTACTTGCTTTGCTCTTTCAAATGTAAGCAAAGACTGGAACAAAGCTGTGTTGATGGACTCTTTAGTTATTTAGCCTTAAGACTTAGCTTCAAGAAATCAAGATTAGAAAGTGGAATCACAATGGCCTCTTTTGTTGTCAGTGTTTTGGGTGTGGTGGAGATAGGATCCCAGGTCCTGTTGTTGCCCGTGCTAATAGAGTTCTTTACTGAAAATGTACCCAGGCTCCACAATCCTCTCTTTTAAATTATGGTCTTGTCAAATACAGTGTAAGTTTAGGTTCATTAACTTCTCTAAGGCTTTTTGGTTTTGGTTTTGAGTCTAGCTATTAACAGCTGAGTCATCTGTTGAGCTCATTGAGTATTCCTTTTTAGCAAAATTCTCTTTTGACTGAGAATTCTTCGGGTTACCATTAAAACAGGGCTCAGTGGTAACTACAACTGTAAATATTAAATGAAGTTATATAATCAATGGCCATGGATAAATTTGTTGGTAGCTATCATTGTCATTCGGCTCTATGATTAGGGTCAAGTGCTTCTCTCCTGGTCAGACTTGGTGAATTACTAAGCACTTTTCACCATGTGCCTCATTCCTGTAGCGAAGGATGCCATGAGGAGAAAGGTTGGATTTAAGTCACTCCAGAAGATCAGGAACTTAACATGTAAACAGATGCCTTCCAGCTTGCTGAGGGCTGAAGGTGTGATGTTTCACCCACTGTAGATTAACCTCATGTTCATATTGTGGCGGACAGAGAACTAAAGAAAACACTTGAATTTTCTTTATAAGTTTTATGAGATCCACTGACTAGCTTCAGGTTAAATTATCTGATTTTTCAACTATCCCATTTTTTAATTCCTCATTTGTACTGTCCCCTGCCACCATAAACCTCTTCACCAGGTAAGGATACTAGAATCCTAAGTATACAATTATCCAAAAGAGAGAGAGAAAAACTAAGATTTGAGAACTACAACCACAAGTAAGTGTTATATATCCCTGATCTTGTCTGGTGGTACAGAGCTTATCAAAACTTTGACGCTGAAAGGAACTGACCATGTGCTCAGCTCTCTCCATTGCTGGGTGTAACGAGGCTCATCCTTGGTCAGAGAAGAAAAACACTTTTCATTTTTTTAACTACCCTCACATCTGTAATCCGACAGGGATCATGTTCTGTGTCTCTGGGGCTTCACAACTTCCAGTTTTCCAAGATTAGAGCCTAATAATGTATGTGAAAAATGGCAGGGGAGAAGGCCTTACATTCAAAATATAGGTACTTGGGCAAGAATCAGTGGAGTAGGCACAGTAACTCCTATGCATTCTTTCCACTTTCTTACCCATTAAAAAATCCATTCTTCACTGTTTAGGAAAGGCAATTTTGGAAAAGAGAAAACTAAAGGTACAATTCCACATGCCTCATAGGATTGTATGAAATAAAACAAGGTTGAGAAACATTTAGTTCAGGAATCAGTCTCTCTGTCTGTCCACCTGTTCAAAGATCCATCCATCCATCCATCCATCCATCCATCCATCCATCCATCCATCCATCCATCCATCCATCCACTTACCCATCCATCCACTTACCCACCTACCCACCCATCCATCCACTCATCCACCTACTCATCCATCCACTCACTCACCAGTAATCCATTCATCTACTCACCCAGTGTACTAATAAATCTTCTATTTATTTGATCAGTATTTCTGTGAGCCTACTTATATGTCAAGAACTGTGGAAAGTGTCCTGAAGTGCAGAAAAACAGAGTTCACAGTATTATTTTTTTCTCACCTGGTTTTGTATTTGTATGCTTGAATTCCATAAATCTAGCCAGAAGAATGAATTTGCAGAGCACCAAATAAGAAAGAAAGCTCCATCTAGAATCATTACCTTTCTGTTCTTCAGCATGTATGTCAGCCTTGGGCAAGGTTCACAGACCCTCTTGATTTTCTCAATAAAAATCAGAGTTTTCATTGTATTAGCACAGGTCCTCTTCCTCCTCCTCTCTATTAAGCAAAGAATGGAAGTAAAACTGCTATTAGTAGATAATGCTAAAGTAGAAGAGAGAAAGATTATGGAGCTTCAACCGTAGACAAAAAAACTACAGGTGACTAAGAAATGCTGAGAGACAGAAATAATTTTCCCCAGTGAAGAGCTCACCAATTGTTTATCCAATAACAAGTGATTATCCCTGAAAACAATATATACAAGTAAAATTATATGGTTGCATTTATAGATTTATGAATGAATATATATTTATGTATATCTACACACTCATATATAATAGTTAAAGAAGAATTTGAGAGAGAGAGAGAGAGAGAGAGTAAAGCGTTGGTGCATAGGAGGGGTTGGAGAATGGAGAGAGAAAGGGGCAAATGATGTGGTTGTGTTGTAATCTCAAAACTAAAAGAGTATAATAATAAAAAATGTTAAAATAAAAAAAGAAAAAAAAACTGAAGGTACGTCAGCAGATCCGATTTTTCCCAGGAGTGAAACTGGGAAAATAAGTGTGTGACTTCTGAGGGAATTGATGCCCTGTGGGAGGCTCTGTGAAAAGGCATGAAGCTTTTAGGCACATCTGGCCTAAGGCAAAAATGTGAATATGACTGAGATTGTCTTCTACCCACTGGCCTGAGAGCCTGGGGTCCTTCCTCGCATTTTTCTGCCCCTCCCCAGCTCTCACAACATGCTGCTTAGCAGCCTTTGGGGTGACCAGAAGAGATGAAAAAGTGCTTTCCTTAGCAGCAGCATGTTCTTATTGAAAGCAACTTTACATTTTCAGAGTGATCTCAGGACCACAGCAGTTAAAAGGTCAGTTTACTCCTTCTCCATGTTCATAGTCTGTTCCTCAGGAAAGTTTCATCTGATGACTCTATGTTGGCATGCAATAAGAACCAGAGGCACATAGTTTACATAAGGGTTCATGTTGTACTTCTGTGGCCGTGGACAAATGCATAATGATATACCTAACAATATAGGGTAGTTACATTGCTCTCAACCTTTTAACTCACAGCATCCGTTGCTTTTTTTTTCATTCCTTCCATAGTTCTGGAAATGGCCTACAATATGGTGTTACCTTTAATCTGGACTTACTTGAGGTCCAAACTTGATATAGTAGGAAAGGATGAAGTGTCAAAAAAACCTGGGAAAAGGGAAAGAAAGGGGACGCATTCTTGTCTTTCTTTTCCTCTGACTCATGTACCCCATAATAGTTTGTATTACGATTTAGGTGACCGTTCTCTCTTTTAGAAAATTATCCAGACATGGCAGCTGCAGGCACTGGCTTCTGAAGTGTATGTCTATCTTTTTGGATGGAAGTAGTACTAAGTGAGAGAAGAATAAATACTGCTCAGGATATTGCTGGATGATTTCTTCCATGCAAAATACTGATGGAATAATCTTTAGGTAAATGACCCTGGAGAGCATTTACCTTTTCTTCTACATCTAGAACAAACTACTTCATGAAATGAACATTTAATAAGATCTGCCAAATCCCAAAAGACCATTCAGAACTTCTGCCTCTACTCTTACAGCATGTTCCCCCTGTTGGGAAGAAGAGCAAGATGGTAATTGACCCTTTCCTTCTGACAGCAAGGGCAAACCAGAGGACTAATGACTGGGTTTTTATGTTCCCCTCACTGTGCCTGCCAATGCCAATGTGTGATGGAGCCTTTCGTATAAACAAATCCAATTGAAAAATATTACTAGTGTAATTTTTAAAGTCTGAGTAAAGAAAATATTTTCATGACAATGCACTGGTGGTTTTGAAGTGTGCTGTAAGTGATAAGATCACAGTAAGCAATTTAGCTGAAGTATAATAATTGGACTCCAAGTGTTATGATTGATACATTTCATTGAAAACAGCACCCTGAGGTTTTTCCAAATTAAAGATGAAATCTAAATACAACCTTAAATAACCCAAGTGGAAATACTTTATTGTAGTTAATAACCAAGCAAAAATATGCTTATTTTATCTGTAGAGTCATTCCAACACATTATACCTATTGTTGCTTCCATTCAAAAGGCATAACACTGGCTTATGTAAAAATAATAGCATTCCTAACTATTAATAGCAAATAAGAGAGGCATTTATGGACATTCATACATCATTTATAAATGACCCTTATGAATAAAGTGTTAGAGTGATTTCCATTAGCATAGTGCCACAATTATGGCCTGCAGAAGATACACATTTTTCTTTCTTGAATACACATATAAAAATCCATCATTTACTTTGCTGAAATCTTATCCATAGTGCTTCAATGTATTTTGCTGCTAGTAAGTGAATTAAAGATGAAATATGTAGATACACACATGTTCTACTGGGTATGTGGGGATCTTCAAGGGCCACCTGGAGATATTTGAGCAGGCACATGACCATGGTATCACGTGTTCCCAAGACTGAAGTTTAGAGTAAGTTTGAGTTTCAGGACTGGCTTGGCCAAATAGATAGGAAATTAGTTTTCTGAGGGGTATATTGATCTTGTTTTTCCTTTTTACTTGGCATATCTTTATTCAGAATCTAGGTACTAGCCTCTTCTTTATAAAGGCTGTCGGTCTTTGTGGTAAATTTCTACGAAATATTTAGACAGACATCTCTTTGCTGTGGGATTCTAAAGCATGAGGACTGACACTTTCTGAGCTTATTCTTTATGACAGATGCTGAATGCTCACTGTTTTGCTAATTCTTCATGATCATCACATGCATCTACAAGAATCCATTACACTTCTTTCCACCTTAAGAAACCAGAGCTCACAGAAGTTGAATAAATTTTCCAGGACCACATAGATCATGGCAGAAAGGGCTTGAGCTGAACCTGCACTTACATTCCTAGCCCTAAATTGCATCTAAGATTAGCTAAGGTCTCTTGATCTCTCTCCATTGACTCTTTGAAACTGTGGCACTTCTTTGAACAGAGGTACACTTTACGTAGGGCACCATGATTTTGTTTTTTCACAATGGTGTGTTGATTAAATTAGAAAGCTTGAGCTAAGAACATCAGCCCCTCATCACAATCCTACAATTACCGAGCTAGGTCTTTTGTGATGGGAAATGGTCTATCTGTGGCAGCATCATCTTCATCAACAGCTGTCCTTACCTTCTCCCTCAATCTGCCACGATTCCTGAAGGGGAGGCGGTGAGTCAGCCTTAACGTCCTTTCCTCATTTATTTCAGTGACTATCTTATGAGCCTTGTGAATGGAAGCATTTAGAAACAAAAACCTCTTACTCAAAACTCTGAAATAAGGATACGTTTCAGAGGAAAAGTGGGGGAAATCTTTATGTGCTTAAGAGTGCATATAAATTTGAGCATCTGACTTCAGAAGCTGAAGACAATCATTTGTTTCACCTCTGACATTTGTACAAACAACATACATTTTTAGGAGTTTAGGAGACGAGAAGGCCTGAATTTAGTCTTCTTGACACCGTCAGTCACTTACAATATTGTAACTACAAGCAATGATTACCATGATAGTTTTAAAATTCAACATTTGAAAAGCGGAAATGATAATGGTGCCTGTCCCACAACATCTTTGTGTGGGCTAGTGGAAATAATTCCTGATTGAAGGAAAACCTTCTATAAATTGTAGCTATTATTGCTATTATTAACTAGTCCAACTAAGATTATAAAATAATTGAGTAGTGCTAGAACCCATTTATTTTGACTCAGCCTAATTCTTTTTATTTCAGAACTGTATTTTGATATAAACATTAACATAAACCATTAAAACATTTATAGCTGACCAGGAAAAGCAGACTGAGAGCATCATCTTTACCAGTGTAGCTTTGTTAAATATCTTTACTTGTTGCTTGGTTGTCACTAATTTAGTCAGCCATGCTTGCCATTTTAACGTTCCAACTTTACATCAGCACTTGGTCAATTTTGGAAAATGTTCATTGTTACATTTATTAACATTTACCAAAACAATCTGTTTTTGTATTATATTCTACATGTATCATATCACATTGATATACTACATAGTTCTCAAAAATTTGTCACACCAAAATATAATTTTCTCTTAGAGAACCTGAACAAATCAGAGAATCATTGATGAAGAGAATAGTAAAACATGTGGGCACTGATATAATATACCTGATGAAAGCTATGGTGGTATTCAAAAATTAAATTCTAGCTTTATAGATAGTTTAGCCTTATTTTTAATATATAAACTGTAACAGTAAAATTAACTCCAGGAAAATAAACTTTTTAGTGATAGTACTTTTTTTCTCCATGAAGTTTATTGACAAATAAAATAGAATTGTGAACAAAGAATCACTATTTTCCCCATAAAATATAATGGTAACATATGTCTTTCATGTGCTCAAGAACCTTTAAAACTAATGAATTCTAAAGCCAAAACACCTCTTTTGTAAAGAAACAGGAGTCAGTATGAAATTTTAAGGTTAACTCTGTTTATATGCATGAGCGATTATTGTATAAGGACATTAATAATAAATTACAGAGATTTATAAATAAGTTATCTATCGTAAACTAAACCAGGACTTCTAAATTCCCCCTTTTCTTTGCATACATTGAACTATTATTTAACTATAAGCTACTTTACAATTAACTACAGATGTTTTCTAAATTTTATGGATCTCTGCTGTAGACAGGCAAATCCAGATATCCATTACAGAAATTATTAATTCTAAGAGCTTTATTTTATAACCAACAATTTGTTAGGAATCTTGGTTGTTTATCAGAGGTGACTTCAGAAATATTTGTCTGCGATTGCCAGACATCATAATTATACTCCAGTTTTTGAATTGATTAGTGTGATAGCCATTACTTTTACAGATCAGCACAGACCACATGTATATGACACTAGACCTTCAAATAGTTTTCAAAAACCATCAGACCTGAAAAAGACCATTTACTCTACATAATTGAAATTGAATTGCTGTGTTAACCCAAGTCTCTTTTGCTCTCTGGGTTCTGATCTCAACAGCTCTGGGAGGATGAAAAAGCCCGTCTGCCTTGTGTGCATCCTGCTAATTCAGGATTTTATAAAAATGTCTTAGGAAAGAGATAGATGCTCTAACACACTAAATTGTTGAAACCCAGTGTCTGATTTTTATTAGCTCTCATCCGATCTGTACTAATCGTATCGTGCATTGGGTACAATATTTACCGTTACACTTGGATTCCTTTATGAGATAGAGGGATGCCAATTTTGTAGTAAATTGAGTGTGTCAAAGACTTGGATGAATGCCAACACCAAGCCGGCCCAGAAAATGTGCTTTTCCTGCAGGTGAGAGGACTCTATACCAACTTGTATTGTTTCTGTCAGCTCTGTGATAATTAATTTCAACCATATTATCTGAATTAAAATGTGACAATTATTTATTCCCCGGACTGGCTTCCTGGAAGCTGTCCAATTTTCCTATCCTATTTTGGAAAAAAGCACAGCTAAAATATGAACAAATCATTAAGAATTGATGCCACGATGATGTACATATTCATATGAAAGATGACACCTTCAAGTCATGGTTTTAAAGCTACGTTAGTAAAGAAGAAAATGTATAGGAGAATAGGCCATAATTCTCTCTGGCACAGCTGGTGTGCTGTATGATGAAAAGTAAAAAGAGCCAACTATTAGCTGGCCTTTCGGGTCTGCTGTATGGATCTCCATCCCTCACACAAATCCATGTTGGCTCATTTGCTGATAGCTGTGATTGACTGTTGGGGCGTATTATCCCCTGCTGTTCCCCCGCCCTCACTTCTGGGGATATCAACAGCAGGAATTGTCAGTCAGGGCTCAATTGATTATCCTCAAAATTTGCTCCTGCTATTGACCATAATGGGGAAAAAATTCATGCCTCTGAATTATTCAGAATGAAAATATACACAGAAAAAATCGATAAGGTGCATCTGATATTAAAGACAAATTAAAACAGTCAGTAGAAGGGGGCTTGAGGCAGCTGCTATGTACAAAGAAGGAAGCATTTTGTAGATAAAGGAAAAGTGGTTTTTTTTTCTTTTTGCTTAAAAAAGATGTTATAGCTGTCAAGGCTTTTCAAAATTAATAGCTATATTAATGGAGGCATTAAGGTTTCCTGGCCGGCTCGTTCTTTATAACTGTTGGCATTGTACCTGAGACTCTGGCTCAGTAATTTCTTTATAATAGTTCCATAGGCTTTGAAACTTAACAGCAATGTGCCATGCTGGGGGAGTGAAATGACAGAAAAATCCTCGGGTCAAAACCGAAATGCTAACAAATAGAACCAGGCAGTAGGCCTGATAAACTTAAATTAGAAATTAAGCAACTGAGAAGAAATTTCTTTGTCTGTGATCGAATGTGAGATACATGCTTGCTTTGTACTGTGCTCTGAGAGAGTCTGGGCTCCCTCCGGTTACTGGGTGCCAGTGTGGGGAAACGTGTTCCAGTTTAGTCTTAGGAAGACACACCTTCAGCCATGGCAGTGAGGTGGTCAGCTTCCATCATCTAGAGATCTGATTTCCTTCTGAGAAAGCCATTGAGCTCTACCCCCTCCCTTGTCCTTCATTAATTGATACATCTATTCCAAGTTATGAAAAAATATTTAGCTTCTCTATCTCATTCATCTGGTTTCTTTTGCAGGAGACAAATTTGGCTGGTAGCCCAAAGAACTAAAAAGGCCCTTCCCACCCCCCAAGGGTCAGGAAGGCTTGATTCCCAAGGATCTGCATTTACAACATAGGTGTTAGCCATGTCCTTTGCTCTTGGTTGAAATGTCACTCAGAGGCCTCCCCCTCGATTGCTGCTTAGAGAGATAGTTCTCTTGGGACTCTTCTGTTTTCCATCCCAACTTGTGAAGTGAGCCCTGGGAGGTGGGGAAACACCGGTTCCTCTGAAATTAGCAGGACAGTTAAACATCACAGGGCAGCATTTGCTCGCTCAAACCAAGCTCCTTTCCTTTGCTTTGGACGCTCTTGGATTTTCTCTTTTTAAGAAAAGGCACCACACACACATATATGCACGCGCGCACACACACACACACATTTAGTTGCTTATCTGTGAACTAAAATCTGGTCCTTAGCAGGAGAACATTCAGGATGATCTAACTTTTGCTTCATAGCTGTGGAGAAAAAGAGATTAAACAAAATGCATGTGAAGATTGTCGTCACGTTATGACATTACAGACAGCTGAGCTTTGTTATTGATTCGGGAGCTTTCCTTGGTGGCCTGTCTCAAGTCAAGTGAATGCTATTGATAACGATCAAAGAGAAAAAGAGGACGTGAACCAGTGCTCTCTCACTCTTCCAGCTTCCGGTCTTGCTTTTTACATTGCTTGCATACTGTTTACTTTTAAGCATCCCAAATGCTCTAGCTGACTCTTTCCCACATCCTAGAAGAGACAACTTCACTCTTTCCCCTCTCTTTAAAATCCTAGTACTCCTGAAATCAAACACACTTGCCCTCATTTGTGAAACTGCTTCCTGTTTGGTGGGAAATACAAAGCAATCCGGGAGGATTTGCCCATCTGCCTGCTAAGTGTCCACATGAGGGCACCTGCCCTTCCGGTCTGGACCAGCACAGGAGCTTCAGGTTGCATTCCTCTCCATGGCATAGACCCTGCTCACAGCTGTCTCCTTCCTGCAAAGTCCTCTTTACCTTTCTACCAGCTCATTCCCTTTGGTATATGGATGTGGTCTTGTTTCTACTAACTTGAAATAAACAAGAAAACGAAACCAAAGAAACCAAGACCTCTTTGGACTCTGTTTCCTTGTGATACTGCTCATTTCTCCCCTACGTCTTTACAAGAAAACTCTATGCAAGCTTCGCCTATACTTCCGTCTTCAATTACCCCCTTCTCATGTACACTTCCCAATTTTTTATTCTGACAACTGCAGACTGTCAGAAAACTTGTAATTAGCTTCTTCTAGTGTTAATATTTCATGTAGTCATAATACAGCGATTAAAAAAAAAGAGATCTCTCATTTACTCTTGAACTCAGTTATATTCTCCTGCCTGCAAACAGGGTTGTTATGATCTCCACACTGAATCAGAAGGTCAAACGTGAGACTTCATCTTAACCTGTCAATTGGTGTCATATGACTGAAGAGTCTCTCCCCCGGAGCCCTCCTCTTTTTAGGCCCTCCCACTCTTTCCTCTGTTCTGTTCTCAACCCATGCCTGTTCTCAATGCTGTTTGTACGTCCCTTGATCCTTTTAAAATAGGAGTCCCGGAAGGGGTCCTTGGAAACCTTATCTCACTTTCTTGGTCTCTATACAACTCTCATTGTTTTCAACACCGTCGATCCCATGATCACTTGCATATTTTGAACTTTGGTTGGCATTTCCCCCCATTAACAGGAGACTCAAAAGTCAAGCTGTGCATTATTGACATTTATTTAAATGCTTAAAATAGATAAATTAAGCATGAAATTTACAAATTATTTCTCCAACTGTATGTCCTATATATATCAAGAAGAACTTCAATGTTCTGATTGTGAAGAGAAAAGCACCGAGGGAAAGATGCTTCTTTTTTTTCTCATGTCTTACATTGAGTATCTGGGAAAATTCTAGTAACAACATCATTACAACATATTTGGGGCCAGTCATTTTCTAGTACCTTTCCTGTCAGGACTCTGGCCCCTGGAAGCTACTGTAGTTGCTTTCTTAGAATAGGGCTTCCTTTCTGCTTTTTTTTACTTCTGCCCCTACCCCTGATTTATTTTCTACCTGTTGTGGTCTTGTTAAAGCATAAAAATATTAAGCCATTACTCTGTTTACAATGGCTTTGCTTTACCCAGAATAAAACACAAAGCTCTATGAACAACACACAAGACTCTGCCTGTCTGCTTTCTCAACAAATCGTCAGTTTGTTGCAAGTTTTATCAATTATTTCTCGATACTCTTCTCATGAACCCCTGGGTTCCAACCCCATTCTACTCCCTGATGTTCTTGGACTAGTGCAGCCTGCTTTTGCTTTAGTATCTTCATGCAGTGCTGATCTCTCTCCTGCAGAGAATCTTTCTTTGACTGTTCTCATGATTGCCTGTCTGGGGTCGCTCACGTTTTCACTCAAATGCCAAATCTCAGCAAAGCCTATTTTGATCATGCTTTAAATTACCTTCTCTTAAAACTTTCTTTGTAATACTTCATATCTTAACACAATTTAATGAATTAGCTAATTCATTAAAGTTTTGTTTTCATTTTAAGATAGACTTTGCTCAGGTCGTGCAGGCTCACCTCAAAGTCATTGTGCAGGCAAAACAGACCTTGAACTCTTGATCTTTAATTCTTGCCCCTAAGCCTAATACCGGAATGCAAGGTCTATAATTCGGCAGTTCTGTGTTTTTTTTTTCCTTTTAAATATTACAACCCCAGTGACTTCTCTATTGCTGACAACATAGCAGATATTAAAAAACTATTTGTGCAATAAGCGCATGGTCATTCCATAAGCCTCTGATATGAGACAGCAATATGCTCCATCCAGTGGAAGCAGAAGAAAGCCTTTGGAGGTTAAGTCACTTGTGCAGAGTAAAGTGTGGGGAGAGAGAGAACAGAGGAGAGAGAAGGGAGGAAGGAAGGAAGGGAAGGAAAAGGAGGGGAGGGGAAGCAGAGGAGAGGCGCAGAGGGAGAGATCTGGTCTCCTAACGCTTGCACGTTTCACTGTGACAGTTAAAGCTGATGAGCTCACTGAACATGGCTAGGCAAGGCTTCTAAGAACCAGGGCAGAGGAACGGGGCAAAGTAATTGGTGGTCAGCAGATTAAATTCTTTGGATCCAAAGTGCTTCTCGAAAGAAAAAAAAAATTCTCAGAACGCTTTCATTGCAGGGTGACAAGAAGGAATATTAATCTGTCAGAACAGCTGTTTGCTCTTATAAAATATCTCAGTCTTCATAATAATGAAAAATCCAAAGGCAGCTCTGCTGATTGAATTGAAAGTCAATGGGAACAAAGAACTGTCCATGTTGAATTATTAAGTAACTATTTCTAAATCAAGCACTTCGGAAGAGCAACAAACTGAACTGCAGGTTGCACGAATGTATGTTTTCCTCACCCTCATTTTTAGAAGTTGTATTTGATGCCTGCCAGCACATCAGTCCAGAACCTAAAAACAAGTGTGTGAAGTAGCCATCTATCAATGGGCAGCTTAGGCTGCTCTGCAGCAGAACTGTTGGAATGTAGCTGGTGGATAATGCCAGGGAAGAGGGAGGGGCTACATCCATCCATTAGTCTAGCATGGGAAAAGGACATTTATACAATTTGGAAGATAGGCCCAGCAGTGTGCTTATTCTTAGACTGTTAGCCTGAGGTATGAAGGAAATCATTCAACCATGTGATTTTTTTTTTAGTATTTTTTAAAATAAACTTTTATTTTAGGGCATTTTTTAGTCTATAGAAAAAGTATTTATGTCCAGCACAGGGTTCCTTTGATCCCTCAGTTACCTCCCCCATTAGCATTGCACTGTTGTCATAGTTAATGAAACAACACAATATTATTATATAGCACTATAACCATATATCATAAAATATATTATATCATTATAATATGTATAATTATCATTACTAATTAAATCCCCTGTTTTATTAGTGTTTCCTTAGTCGGCTTATAATATCACTTTTTTCTATGGACTCAGAATACCAGTTTGCATTAAGTTGTCACATCTCTTTGGTTTCTACTCCAGTGTGACAGCTTCTCAGATTTTTCTGTTTTTTTTTTTTTATGACCTTGACAGTTTTGAAGAATACTGTCTGCATTTTTGTTGAATGGGTTTAGTAGCATGCTTCTGGAAGGGTGACTACAGAGGTACAGTTATCTCTTTGTATATGGAATGTATGTATATATTATCAGTCTAACTTCTTGCTGTTCATATGATTAGGGGAATGTTTAACAGATTTTTTTTTACCATTGTTGTAATTGTTGTTTCCTCATTCTTTCCATCCTATTCTCCTTGGAAGGATGTAATTATGTATAACTCCATTATTAGAAAAGTGGTTATGCTCATCTCTTTGAGAATGGAGAAAGCTGTATGCATCATTTGGGGTTCTTCACAAGAGATTTGTCTTTTCTATCTATCTATCTATCTATCTATCTATCTATCTATCTATCTATCTATCTATCTATCTATCTATCATCTGTCTACCTACTACATATTTGTCATCTACCTCTCTGTTTATTTATCTGTATATCATCTATTTATCTATAATCTATCAATCTACTATCAATCTATTATACCCATCCATATCTATCTTCTTCATCATTATCTATCATCTCTCTCTCATCTACTTATCTATCTAATATTTGTCTACATATTATCTATTGATCATTTGTCTATTTATCTATATAGTATGTATTCACAGATAACTATTGTATACCCTTTTGGGATATGATCTAATAATATTTCATTTTTTTTGCACAAAGTATTTTATCTGTAGCCATTGGTAGATTTTCTGATTTGTGCCTGTGTTGTTTTGACATACCCCATTATGTGGTTTTGTTTTCACAAATGTATTATACATGTATATACATACATATATACATTATAGGTAAACAAATTATTTTATGTGAGAAGTATTTAGTATACAGGTGTGTATCTGTATTTAACAAGACATATGCTGGTGGCTGATTATATCACTACCTGGATACAATCTTGCCTATGTATAAAGAGTCATTCCAATAATAAGCATTTGATATCCATAGATTTTCATCTACTTATCTAATTCCAGTATGTGTACATAGCAATTTTACAATTACTAACCTATGCCCTTGAGCAAAACAATGCTACCAACTAGAGTGAAGGGCTTATATAATATGTTTTCCCCTTAGCATTACAAAGTTTATTCGTGCACAGTTCCTCCATCTCCTTTGGGTAAGTGGCACTTAGACTCTTTTTGGGTTGCATTCTGCATTTTCCCGTCTTCTCCTGATCTCCAAAATTTAAATCTATAATGTACATCCATTTTAGTGCTACAAAGGTTTTGACAAAGTTACAGTCTCATTAATTCATGTCTTCAATATCATACATAATAATTTTACTGTCTAAATAAGTGAGTAGCTTCATCACTTCAATCCTCACTCATGTCCCCTGTTCCTCACAGCACTAACTCTGTTAGCCTCCCTATTGCTCCGTCTTTTCCAGAGTGTCATATTGAAATCATTTAGTATGCAACCGTTCCAGACTGGCTTGTTTCAGCTAGCAAGATGCACTCAACATTTAGGTATGGCTTTATAGTTAAACTTTATTATTGCTGAATGGCGTTTTAGCACTTGAACATATATATATATATATATATATATATTACATATAGGTATTTACATATAGGTATTTACATATAGGTAAATATATATATGTATTACCTATAAATACATATAAATAGGTAAACATATCTTAGAGCTTAGATGTCTTAGAAAGACATCTTAGAGCTGGGAGTGTAACTTAGCGGTAGAGCCCTTTCCTAACAATATGAGGTCATGCTTGTTCCCTAGCACTGCAAAACAAACAGTTATTACTAACAAAAATATATGAAACACCACCAAATCACATACCTTGGTTGCATCTATTTTTGAGTCAGTATGAGTAAGTGGAAATACATATTTTATGTACAAGGTTTATGTGGACTTAACTTTTCAAATTACTTGAGTAAATGGTAAATAATAGATATCATATTTAGATTATGTTTAGTTTTGTAAGCATATTTCTTGGCTATGTTTCAGAGTGGTTGGGCCATTTTGTACCCCTACCAGCAATACTTGAGACTTTCCATTATGTCATACCTTAGCTTGCAATTGCCATTTCCAGCTTTCATTCTAGACCTTCCAAACGGCATATAGGGACAATTCATTGTTTGAATTTTTTTTTAGATAACAACGAACATAGATAATCTTTTTTTCTATCCTTATTTAGAAAGAAGCTTTTATCTTATTTTTTTTAAGATTTATTTTATGTATACAAAGTTCTGCCTACATGTATGCCTGCATGCCAGAAGAGGGCACCAGATCTCATTCTAGATGGTTGTGAGCCACCATGTTGTTTCTGGGAATTGAACTCAGGACCTCTGGAAGAACAGCCAGTGCTCTTAACCTCTGAGCCATCTCTTCAGTCCCATTTTACTTTATTTTTGTTTTTCTTGAGACAGGGTTTCTCTGTATAGTCCTGGCTCTCCTGGAACTCACTTTGTAGACCAGGCTGGCCTTGAACATACAGATCTGCCTGCCTCTGTTTCATGAGTACTGCGGTTAGAAGCACGAACCGCCGCTGCCCGGTGACATTATTTTTACATAGGGTCTTATGCATCCCAGGCTGGCCTTGAACATCTTATGTGGCTGTAAATGAACTTGAATTCTTGATCATCCAGATTTTACCTCTCCAGAGCTGATTCCAATCCTAGGCCACCATGCCCACTGTGTTCAGTGCTGGGGTTGGAACTTCCGGCCCTGGGCATGCAGGCTACTCTGCCAGCTGAGTCAACCCTCAGCTGCTGGGGCCTGGTTCATAGGCTGCCATAGCCTTACCTGATGCGAATTGCTGTTCTCCTCCTGAGAGGTTACCGCGATCGAGTCTGACTTTGTAGAGACCGAGAGATTTCAAGATGCTTTCTACCATGTAATTCAAAATGGCTGAAAAGAGTTCTAATGTTAGTATAAAATGGGTAAGAAGGAGAGGGCAATGTCCTGACAACAACTCTATTTTCTATATCGCTTTTTGTAATGAAGTTGATTTGTCATCCAAATAACATTAATTAACTTTTTTTTTTTTTTGGTTGACACTATTTTCAGTGACCTCCCAGTAACATTTTACACAGGTCCATCTCAGCTTGATCTATCTTCATTGCTCAGATTAAAGAGCATCGGACAATTGCATGGGCCACCTCCTAGGCTCACAATGCGTCTGGCTTTAATATTCTGAGCTAGATCCACAGAACTCTCTTAGAGATGCTCAGCATTCAATCCTGAAGGCTCCACTTCATCACCAGGTAATTAGTATTTTCATTAACTTGCTTATTGTCAAGGAAAATGAGCCTTGATCATCTAATTTTTCCTCAATGAGTTGAATATTGTAATATATCTATAATTAATGTGCTTTATGCCACAAACGTGTAATGGAGTGGAAATCTGAGGCTGCTCCCAGCAGTCACTGTCAGTAAATGTTTGATGAATAAACAGAGACTTTCTAATGGGAAATGGTGGCGACTTTTATAAGCAGACACAATAAAGACTTTATTAACATACTTAAGAAGCATTCTGGGAAATAGAATGCAATGCTTTATTACTGTAGGCTCCTTTTCTGAAAAGTAAATTTTACTGTCCCCATAACAAATGTTTACTTGTTTGATGCAACTTGTAGTACCAGTATTTTATGATGTATTCTAGAGTTTAATAGACTGAAGCTTAAACTAGATACACATTCCTTGGGGTTGAAATTGTGGGGGTGGAGGTAAACTACCAACAATTCTTTTAGTGACTTATTTGCATACCTAATTTCTAGGGAGGTCATGCTTAGAAAAGACTCTGATTTCAGAAAATTTTAAGAGTTCAAAGACGAATTTCAAAACATTAGGCTAGCCGATGAATTGAAGAAATAATAAATATGTATGTTGTTTTTCATGGAGTTCAAATTTTAAATAGTAGTTTGAAAATAAAAGGTAAAAGTTAAATTTTAGAGCATACTCTATGAGCCTGTGAGGGCCATTCCCTTTCAAACCACCGCAGGTCTACTGACATATGTTTAAATACAGAGGCATTTCTAGTCCTCAGTCTCCAAAAGCTTGTGAAAGGGCCTAATTGGACCAATTCTCCTCTGCCATACACAGCAAGCCAGTATTCAGAAGAAACCCCTTGGGGGTCTCCCTTTCTCTGAGAAAAGGGGAGGAGAGAAGGGGGCTGGGAGGAAGAGGTTGTGAGAGAGGCTGGGAGGGACTGGGATCAACAAGCTGTAAAGTGATTAAATCAATCAATAAATGAAAAGAGAGGAAAGATTTATTTTGTCTCACTGTTTAAGAAGACACAGTCTATTGTGATGGGGAAGGCATGGTGAGGGGTGGTTTCACTATGGTGGAAGAGTGTGTCTAGGACATCTTAACTCTGCTCATCTTGGTGGAATGGTAGCAGAAAAAAAAGTTATAATATTAAGATCTACTACATTTCATAGCCGAAACTTTCTAAATATCTCATCTCTTCCTTATAAAACATTATGTATTTCTTCTGCTTTCTCTGCTCTCAACTCCAACTTATTAAAATCAATCAATAAACAATAAAAAAACCAATTTTGATCATATCCACTCCTTAACCTTTTAAATTTCTCCCAGGTGCTTCCATAGTCTCTCCCACATTCATGTCTTCTTTTATTTCTTTAAAAAAAACAGAGTCCAGTTAGAGCTGCGCACGTGTGCACTGGGTGAGGGCCATGCACTGAAACATGGGCAATGAACTAGAGGCCGCAGCCCTGGAGAACACGGACTCTTCCTCCCTCAACATTCATAAGCTTGTTCTAGTTCTCAGGGCTATTTTCCTTTATTATTTTTAGTGCTCTTTACCTTTTACTCACCAAGGGCTGTTGCAGACTCTATGAGAACATGATGGCAATACAGGGCTCTGAAACGCATCTGGGTTAGAGGATGGCAAATATAAAAGGAGAATATATATCATTGCTTGGTGTACACCAGGATCGTGGTGCCTGTTAGTGCCAATTTTGCCTTCATCTCAGTATATGTAATTTTTTACTTTTATCAAAGCAGAGTAATTAAGGTTTAATATTTGCTTCCTGGGAGTAGGTGGCTGGCCTCCCTCCCTTCCTTCGTTCCTTCCTTCTTCATTTCTTTCCTTCTTCCTTCCTTCTTTCTTTTTTGAGTGTACAGTATTAAGAGCAATAACAAAGGGCTGGATTGATGGCTCGGTGGTAAGAGCGCTGGCTGCTCTGGCTTCAGTTCCAAGCTCATTGTTAACTCCAGTTCCAGGGGATCTGATGCCCTCTTCTGGCCTCTGAGGTCAATGGACATATACATGGTATATAGACATATATTCAGGCAAAACACCAATATACATAAACAAATTTTTAAAAAGAATAAAAACAAAAATTGGTATTTATACACTTGTTACTAATAATATGTTTGATTCATTTAGAAGAAAGATAAAATTCCAGGAGTCCAACAGTATCCCAGTCAGTGGAGGGTTATGTTCTTCACAGTCTGTGTTTCTCTGACATGTGTCTGTAGGATGATGGAAGCATTAGAGACAATGTATGGTCAGCCTACACACTCAATCTCTTCCTAATGAATGAGACTGTGTTGCTCTTTTTTTGCCTTTTGTTTTTCCACATGCATCTTAGAGCTGTAATTATTTTAGCAACTTCAAACACTTGATTTGAAACGAACACCTGAATAATTAAAAATTATGGATATTGTCCAAGAGAAAAAGTAGGATTTTATCCATGTGGTGTTTTAAAAGTCTTGTACACAATTATAGTTGGAAAATAAAATTACTGAGTGTCAATACTTAGAACTTCAGGGAGCAAGAGAAAAGGTTTGTTTTTTTTTTTTAAAGAGAGAGAAATAATTTATATATTTGCCTACTCCCTAAAAATGAAATTTTGCCTTCCAAGGTGAAACAGACGAGAAAATGTGTTCTTTAAATTCACTAACTCAATTATGAAATATTTTGATAATATTCCACCTTTTTGTTTATTTCTTTGTAAACATCATACCAGATACACAGAAGACATCTCACTTTCACAGTTAGGTACAAAAAAGCCACCAAGTGTCCTTTTCCTCCTTCAGTTCCACACAACAATACCATTCTTGTTTCAATAAAACATTGGAACCAAATAGGCAGACGTTGTAAAACATACACCACAATGACCACGGCCATATTTAAGGCAGGTCATGCTGTCTATACAAACGTAAAGCCGCACTAAACCATAAGTGAAAAAAGACCACATGTATCATTCCTTTCTGTATGATTGCCCTAGATTTTTTACTGATTGCATCTTTCTGTTTTAACTTTTTAAATTTAAACAAGTCTCGTGGGACCAGAAGAATTCTTCAAGAGACTAGCACCAAGGAGAAACATAACATCTTTTTAAAAAATCTGGAATTAAAGTGCGGGAACCGTGATTCTTTATTTTCCTCGATGAAGATAGAGAACAAAGTGGGCAGAGGGATTCATGTGGAAGAGTCAGCATCCTAAGGCGAACTGACACTTCCTTAATGGACTGCAGTGCACATAAAAATAATTAATCACGTGGAGGAGGCATTGCCAAGGTTAAGACTGAGGTCTCTGGTTTTTAATGGAAATGTTCTGGGCCTGAGCTAAAAGAACATCTTCCTTGCTCAAGCACTAGGGCATCTGTCATACTTAGCTCAGAATAGTTCAGGAGTTCAGTAAAATATCAGATAGAGTTCAGCACTTTTATTTCTCAGGGTATTAAAACTATATATAATAAGAAAAAAAGTGGTTATGATGAACTATTCGACATCGTTGGTGAAATCTCAAAGAGGTTAAACTTAGAGTTTCTGAAACAGCAGGAAAAATATTCTCTTATTGTAGCAATTTCTTTTTGTAGTTTTTTTTAAGTTGTTTTATTTGTACTTTTGAAGATGCTGAAAGAAACTATAGGTGGATATCTAAGGAAAAACATAGGCTCAGTCCAAAGAAGGGAGACCTGAATACATTTCATTGCTTAATTTAACAGACCAGGTTAATGTACTCATTTATTTTGGCTCCTGGAGAGAGTGTCAACAGGTGAAAGCAGAGTCTCCAAGGGAGAAACTGATTCTTAATTGGATGATTCTTCTCGCTGTGACTATTTATGGAAAAACGCATCCTCTTTAATCTCTGGGTGGTCATGGGAAATGGGGTTCTCCAGGGACCAGGACCAGTGGGATGGATTCCCGGAAAAGAACGCCGTGTTATCAGATGACAAAGTGCACACTAGCAAAGACTGGCTTTCTGCAGCCCACTGAAGCCGATGAGCAATCTGTTGTCATCCAATAACAAATCGAAATCTTTCAGTCTATTGATGTTCTGATTCCTGCAAGTAGCTAATACACACACACACACACACACACACACACACACACACACACACACACACACTTGGAGAAGCGTGTTCAATAGACAGGATGCTGTGCAGCAAAGTGAAAGGTGGGATGGAGGTGTTAGATCAATGCAGGGCTGGTGGCCTCTAGGGTTCTCAGTTTATGAATTTGGAAGAGGAGTGTGAGCAAATTCTTAACATGGAGGTTATAACATATGACAGTTACGCGGAAGTCTAAGCTGATTTCATGCGGGTTCATTTCTAACTTCAGGACAACATCACGCTTGGATAGAAGTCGTTAAAGCTGTCAGGACTAGCCTTGCTAATTTAGAGATGTATTTCAAGCCCGGACTATGTGGAGTGGCTGCTTTCCTATTCCCAGCCTCTGTAGGTGGAGAGATGGTAAGATGGTGGGAGAAAGTTTGTGGTCACTTTAGACTCCTGTACAGCTTCTTTGGCAGAATGGTCTGCCTCCACGGAGCAGGAACATTCTTCTTTCCTTTATGGATCTCTGCCTTTCTGTGTTTTCTTTGAGATTATTGACAATTATTATGGGCATGGAGAGTGTTTCTTTTCAGAATCAAAGGCACACAGAGAGTACCACATGGTTCACATATACTTTGATTTGAAGAAATAGCAAGCCCCAAAGTGCAACTATGGGGAAAGTGGAAGAAGTGATCAATCCGTCCACCCAATAATCAGCTGCATGTCTGTGGTACCGTGTCTCCCTGTGTGGACAGCTCCTTTGCTTGGTGAATATTACAAATTAATGTCTTGCTAGGGCTAAAGGGACCTGGTTCAATGATCTAGGAAGAAACACTGGAGGATTCGCCTGGACTTAAAAAGCCTGGCTCTTTGAAATACTTTGCGTTTTCCAAAGTGTCAATTAGCTCAGATAAAAATGCAAATCAAAGAAAAACTTTCTCAATCTTTTATAATATAAATTTATAACTCAGTTTCCCGGCCCATCTTTTAGGAGCTCCCACCTCTGCTTTTTCTACAAGCATGGTGAGTTTTCGTTTTCATTTTACCTGCCAATTTCAGAAAGGGCTCTGAATCAACTAAGCAAGGCACATAGGAGCTCACAGAGTCTGACCCAGCAAACACAGGGACTACAGAGGTCTGTACCAGGTCCTCTGTGTACATTTTACAGCTTTTACCTTAATGTTTTTATGGGACTGACTGCGAGAACAAGGGGATCTGTGACTCTTATGTCTGCTCTTGGGACTCTTTTCCTCCTCTTGGGTTGCTGTGTCCAACCTTGATTGATAGTTTTTGATTCATCTTATATTTTATTTTGTCATGTTTGGTTGTTCTTTGCTCACGAGAGACAGAAAGGGAGTCAATCCTGGGGACCAGGGGATGAAGTGAGAGGAGTAGAGGGAGGGGAAATTATAAGCAGGATATATTGCATGAGAACATAAACTATTTCAATAAAAAGGAAAAATAAAAAAATAGAAATTAAAACATTATTTTAAATATGCACATATGTAAAGAACTTTCACAAAGATATTTGGCATGCAAGGTATACAACTTTTCATATTTTATTTAAATCTTATTAGGTTAGACACTAAATCTGAAATAACTGGAATGCTTTTTGGCACCTCTGAACATTTTTCGAAGTCTCAGATACTGTTATGATTGCAATCACCATAATTATTCTTATTTCCTAGCTCTGCTTTATTCTCTTCTCTATTCCAGACCTTAAATCCTCAGGTCTCCAGATTGTCAAGGAGTAAACTGAACTGGTCACAGACATATTCCCTTGTCCATTATTATCTCTAAGATCTTTTATGACTCCTACTCTCTCCTTTCACGAGTTTATGCTCTGTCATCTCCCAGCCATTCACATAAATCGTCACACATACCCACATTGTAATTTAAACAGCCTGTGTTTCTCACGTTTCCTTCTCAATTCTTAATTTTAAAGTTTTTGTATCTCCAATGCATTTTTTGATTGAGAGTTTGTTTTCTTTCACAATTTTATGAAATCTGTAATGAATATTTAATTTTCCCCCTTCTTTCATCTGAATTCTATTAATTAAGCCTGTATATATCTTCTTTTTCCCTTGTGTTCCTGTAGTACTCTTTCAACTTGTGGCTACATTCCATTAACACACACACACACACACACACACTGCATTTTCTTCTTTCTCACCATTCTCTCTTCTGCATGACTTTTCTGTGTATCCAAGTAAAGCAAAGCCCTCCTACCCCTTGCTCCATGCAGCCAGGATATACTGAGGCATAACATCTCGACAGAGACTAGTTATATTACAGCAGTATCTGCTGTAATCTCTTCACATTTGACAAGCATACCAGGTACATTTTCTGCTTTCCTTGGGCACATAATTACTTCCCCTCCTGTGGCAGGGCTTCCTGGAGGACAATCAGACAGCCACAGCATCCAGAAGCCAGTAGAAAAAGAATGCCTGCCAGCAGTCTCCTTCCATGAGGATATTATGCTGGAGGAAAGCTTTAGCAACCTAAGCATCAACTTTAAAGTGACAGGTTCAAATTCTGGCTTGGCTATTTGTTCTCATGTCCTAATTGAGAACTGCTGTATGTCTGCATATTTGGGAAGGAGAGAGTTGCTGGCATGAATACCTTTTCTACTCTTTCAAAGAAGCTTGGTGTTCACAGAAACATATAAATTATGCTTTAACATGGGAGCAGTAGCTAGCTTGATATTTTGTTTTGTTAAAAACTAGTAACTGATCTCAGAACTTTCTGGTTATTTCCTTTATTATGATGCCAGTAATGGAAACCAGGACCTCAGGTGTCTATCCCATACGACCTCTGTATTTCAAGAGAAAACGACTTGTACGTTTTGGGACAAATCCATCGATTTTTATCTGAATTTTCTTCAGTTCAAAAATTGGGAAATATGCTTTCTTTTTAAAGCAATTCCTGAAGAGACTCAGGGAGAATGTCTTAGAAACTCCTAAAAGTAGCAAGTAGAACCAGGAAACTTGCAGCCATCACAAACTGTCAAGATGCTTTGCCTTTGGGGTGCACCTGTACTTTCATGCTGTAGTAAAGAAGCTGTGGAGACCGTATAAGACATGATGGGATTTGAACTTGGCCTGCATGTGGTCTTTCATTCATCTTGTGCAGCTCCTGACATGGTGCTATGAAGAAACAGCCGTGGGCTCTTGATAGGTGCCTCTGAATTTTGCTGGAGTCCTGTGTTGCTCCAAGGACCTGGAATCCAGAGCCAGGCAGCAGCTCAAGGAAGCATAGAGAACCTCCTGAGTCAGAGATTCTTCTGCTTGGAGCCCTGCCCTTTCCAAGGACTGAAAGTACTTTTATTTTCATTTTAGCCTTTATGTTAATTAATGGGAATTAATATGTGTGTAAGAACTTCAGAAATTTCCCAAAGGTTCATTATAAATTTAGTGTAAAAGGAGAAATGGATATTTTTTTAAAGATAGGGCTTTCATTAAATTTTTAGGTTATTAATAAAAACATTTTTATTAGAGCAAGTTTAGTGTAAACTTGGGATGAAGATATCAGTAAGTGTATTCTAGCTATATAGTCAGTTATGTCCTACAAGAGATCCTGTGTGTGTGTGTGTAACTGCGAAGGTAGAAGAAGAAAAGGAATAACGAGGAATGCTAAATGATGATATAAAAGTACTTATTAACACTTGCTTTTAGTGAAAAGTCTTATAATTTAATAATTTGCATATTTAATCTCATCACTTTCCCCCTCCCATCACAGGATGTAGCAGAGGAACATTGTAGTCAATAAATATAAAAGCAGAACCCAGTGTTTGCTTACTTAGGAATTTATATCTGCTTATTCATTGATGATTGCTAGCCAGTGGACTGACCAATGGTAACAGGAAGTCCTTATCCAAACGCCATTCACCAGCTGCCCACACTGCACAGAGACTAGTACAAAAAGCTTAGTGTAAGCACAAAGGCATTATAGCGCATACTCTAACATCGACTTTAAATACAGGAGGCTCTGGTCAGACTCTGTGGCTCTCTTGTGGATTGGCAGTACTGTGCTTGGCTTGAGGGTACTATTAAGGCACCAGCCCAGCGCTGTACGTGTCCCTGGTCTCCACTTTTTAAAACATCATGCTGGGTATACATGTATGGCCCAACAACAGTGGACACTGCTCGGGAGCTGGTTTGATTCTGCCAGACTAAAGAGAAGTAGTAGGCCCTGTGAGAACTCATCTCCATCCTTTGGCATCAACTTGGATATCCCAGCCCTGTTCAAAAGATCTCCAGTGGATCGCAATTGTCTTCACACACAATTTTAAAAATAAGTGGAGATAGTGTCTTGATTCTCAAATGCCCTATATTGAAAGCATATACAGCTCCATGTTGCTTAATTATTATTTATCATGTGTTACAGCTTTGCCTTTCTGAACATGTATATTGCCTCATTTCTGATACCTCCTGCAGGATCACACCATAATTCCTAACATACGACTCTGGAAGTGAATTCATGTATTATATGAAGTTCATGGAATTATATGTAACCATGATATCATTCCCATCCTATATCTAGATCCTTCTGCCTTGAATAATAAAACTAAAATGAAGGACTTCATCTGTCTTGTAGATAGGAATTTGTCTGTAAGGTTGATCAATAAACGAATTGATAACTGCTCCCCATAACCATCAGGACCACATTTTATGAACCATTGCTAAGTGAGCACTTCCCCTTCTGTTTGCAGCTAAATCATTCACCGAACCCTGCTACAGTTCCATCTACGCTTACAGTTTGAACAACCTCTCTTTAGCTTCAACGCTCCTGTGTAGTCACCAGAAACCAGCCAAGTATTCTGTGTCTTTCAGAGCTCCATCTGCCTCTGCAGGTCATAGTCCACATGCCTACTTGAATATCATGGACTCTATTCTTTGGGAAGGTTACTATCAAAGGTATCGAATGGGAAATATCCTCAGAGCATCTGTATCAATCCTTTGGTCTTCCATTTTATTCACCTTGGTCCTAACTATGATTCTCCCACCATAGTTCCACGGGAAACTTATCTCGATTGTTACTTTCCATTTTAAAATAAAAATGTTCAGCATTTAGTTATTCCCCCCCACCCCCGGTGGCATTGTTTGAACCTCTTTCAACTATCACATTACATTAAGTGCTGAGAATTGAAAGAAGATCAAAATGGACAAGACCATTACTCTTGTGGAGCGAGGAACAAAGCCAAGATTGGTGTTCTTAAGGAAACAGTGATAAGATAGAAAAGCTATACCACTCTTAGGCATATATCCAAAAGATGCTCAAGTACACAACAAGGACATTTGCTCAACTATGTTCATAGCTGCCTTATTTGTAATAGCCAGAACCTGGAAACAACCCAGATGTCCCTCAGTTGAGGAATGGATACAGAAATTGTGGTACTTTTACACAATGGAATACTACTCAGCAATAAAAAAGGAGGAA